>JAHSPW020000006.1:11510000-11935000 GCA_019985065.2 Arctostaphylos glauca | reverse complement strand
AAGAAAGGAACCTTCTACTATCCACTTAAGTTAATAACTACGATCGCCCTAACTAGATTTGACCAATAAATTGACTTCACCAGGTTAGGTACCAACGAACTTTATTCGCTTTCTCTTTATCGGCTCAAGAACGCCTAAGACACTGGTCATCACTCCCTCGGGGTCTAAAACTGCACTCGCAGACGATTCCAAAATCACCTCCAACCGGATACACTCAACTCTTAGTTGGGGTTCTTCCATGATTAAACAAACGGACTTTCAACTGACGACATACACCTCCTAGTTGAAGTCCAAAACATAATCACAACAACGAGTTGATAGTTGACATCAACACTTGCTATGACGAATCATACCATTCATAGTCAACTTTCAACATATACCAGATTAAAAAAATCTAAATTATATTTCAGTTCCACGAACATCAACGAATCATACCACTCGTAGTCAAGTAAGGTCAAGCATCGTAAATCATTGTTTAACGGCTCACAGGAGATCCCACGGGAATTTGTGGACATAAGTCAAATATTGTGGATGCATGTACAGTGTCTACATGTTGTCTGGACAAGTTTACAGTGTCGAAACGGGGTCCCAATAAACAGATCAACATTTTGCAAATTCTGAATTTTTGGATATGTCGCTCAAGTGGCCTAAGTTCACTCGAGCGCACTACTAAAATCTAAGTTTTGACAAATTCTAACCTTTTTCTGAAAAATAGACTGTGAACTGGAAATTTAGTAAGGTCGCTCGAGTAGCCTATAGTTGAGCGAGCCTTCTTTTTTCAAATTCTTTCAACATTCTATTTTCTTCAAAAACTGCTCGAATAAAACCCTAGATCATCCATACTAGATCAAAAATAGAAATTAAACGCAGAATTGATATCTTCTAGGTTGGTAGGTATAGATCCCTACCTTAATTCGAGGAAACTGTGATGTACCGAACATGAACAAATGCAAATTGGGCAGAATCTCGACCTAGGTTTTCTTCCTTCAAGAACTCAAGAACTATCTTATGAATTCTCTCTTCTGGAATTTGACCTCAAAAATACTCTCTAAGAAAACTCACTAGCATTTTGTATTACGAAAATTTAGGTAAAAAGGCCTAATTCTATTAGTTTATATAAAACATTAGGATTTATTAGTCCAAAATCCCCAATTGATTTCCCAATTATTACCATGAAATTAATTCCCTTTTTAATTCGTCAAAATCCCTAATTAACCTAATAATATGTCTAATATTTTCAAGGGATCTGATGTTTAACATAATTCATTCATAAAAATCAGATTAGAAGCCAAGAATGTGAAGAAACCCCAAAGATTCATTCCCCAATGTTCTAAATCCTAACAGCTCACCCTAAATTTTGAAATTTTTGAATTTTGATTTAAAATAATTAAAGACACGAACTAAATATTAATTATTATTATTAATCAATTTTTTAATTATTAAAAAAATCAAGGTTATTACAAAGAATTTCATCCAATTCGATTCCATTTGAATTGGAGTTTCAAAAAACTTTTATGAAACCGGATCGAATTTGAGAGGGAAAAAACCGTGTATCGAATCAAAGTTGAGTTCATGTACCTGGCCCCAATCCGATCTTAGTCCGAATCCTATTCCGATCCTCATCCAGTTCATTAATGTATGCAAAATATATATTATTTATTTATTATCCTTATAGCTATTAGATATAGGGTTTGAGAATTATTTTTTGTCATTATTTGGTTGAAATTACAAGATAATATTTTTATTTTTCTGTCATAAAAATGTTTCAGACGAGACAGAGATGGAGAGTGGAGGTGTTTCCTCCTTCGGGAAACGGGCCAGGGACGGAGGCAAATATCAAGTTTGAGAATCGCAAGCGGGAATGATCATATCTGGTGCCGATCTGTTCCGCTGCCATACTTAATCATTAGATCGTGTTTGAATGATGGTATGTAGAGGGGCTTATCAAAAAAATAAAAATGATAAGAAATTAAAGAAATAAGGCTTTGTTTGGGTAGGTATCCACTTCACTTTCTTGAAAAGTTAAGACCATTTCACTTCTTTTTCATGAACTTTTTTTAAATTTTAATTCATAATTTTTCTTACTTTTAAAATTTTCACTCGTCAGCACTCAACACACAAGACTTGGAATAATCTTGGCCGGACGGGCTTTTAAAAAGGACTTGTAAATAATAAATTGGATCCACATGCATAGTGTGTTTCTAAGGCCCTCCTTGTCCAAAACACCTTGAGAGAGAGAGAGAGAGAGAGAGAGTGAGAAGGAAGCTTGACGGAATTATACGGCATTTGGATTCATCGATTACAGTTAAAATAAGAGTAATGCTAGGAACACAGATTATTCGGACACATTTTTGAAATGTGTCTGGATAATCTATGCACCCAGACTTTTCCTAAAAGTAAATGCCCGATTCTATTTGAAGATTAGCAAAAGAATCACGACCCTATTTTTCTTCTATATCCGCTCAAAATTCTTAATTTAGTTTCACAACATCTTTATCTTAAAACCCTTATTTTTTTATGCACTCACCACCACCACCACCACCACCGTTAGTCACCATCTCAAGTAGGCAGCCTCCAACCATCACTGCCATAAGCCGCCTGCCAATCGAAGGGCTGAACCAAACTATCAGCGTCGTAAGCTTAAAAATGTTTGTAAAAGACAAAAATAGTGGAAAATAGACAAAACTTTTAAATTCGTTGTCTTTTTTGAAATTTTCTTAGGTTTTGAATTTTTATTTTTTTATGTATCGGATTTCTCCCGTTGAGATGAATAAATTTATTCAAAAATTACTACAAAACTAACAAAAAATTTATTAAGAAAACAAACATAAGCCGAAACAAAGACATTAGGCCAAGCACGTCATATTGAATTAGGGAAAGGGGAAGGGCTCAGAAACTTGATAATGAAATTAAAGCATGTTTGGCTGCAAGTACTGTTTACAGTTTCTGAATGGAAAGGAACAGAAGGATCAAACTATATGCAGACCCAATAGTTCCATTAGGGATTGTTTGAGAAGAACGTGAATCTTATTCACCAGAATAAAGAGGGAACCGTGTGTAAGGTACACGTAAGTTAATTCGGACCATATGAATTATTAAAAAAATGACAATAAAGAAAGATTTCTACTGACAGTTAAATGGTTGAGCATGACCAATAAATAGCAATATTTTTTTATATTGGCCTTTGGTTGTATATCTGGGGACTATTAATATTGATTAGAACTACATAAAATTGCAGTAAATATTAAAGAGAGGATGATATAAAATTGTTCAATAACAATTGATACTGGATTTGGCCTTTGGGGGAAGGATAAGGTGAGGATATTGGAGGGCTGGGGGTGGCGGCTAATGGTGGTAGTTGAGAAAAAAAAAATGACCTAAAATTTACCGAAGATAAAGGTATTTCGAGATCATATTAGATCTTTCTACGTACGTGGGTGTGAAAAAAAATCCAACAATTTTGATTACTAGGAACATCAGCAAAATACTTAATTGCTTCAGCCATTCGCGTGATTTCTTAGATTTTTTTTCTTTTTTTTCGATCCGTAATTGCTTAGATTGATCCACGTTGCCGGCCCGCCAGGCCGGCAGAGGCCCGGTGGTCTCAAAATTTTGTATATATATTTGAGTTAGATTTACGTATATTTGAATGGCTATATCATCGATATAGGAGGATAGCTTTTGAAAATTGTAAACGAAGTTAGGTTTACTTCTCAATTTTTCTTTAAAATATCTCTTATTTTTCTGAGAAGACATAACTGAATATATTAGGAAAAATTACCAACACAGTGGCATTGAAACAAAATAATTTCCACATTCATGGTCGAAAATTTTGGAATTACCAAAATATGAATTTTAAAAAAATAATTTCCAAAAACATTGTAGCCATACACATTTTATAACCGGTCAGAAAACTTAATGGTGCAAGTCAATTTGTCCCAAGATGCAAGTCAGGATTCTCCAAGATGTAGTCATTTGTTCGAGGGTGCAAGTCAGTGCACCCAATGGTGCAAGCTTTGACAGGTCACTGAATCTCAAGGTGCAAGTCGTTTTGTTCGAAGATACAAGTCACTACACCCAATGGTGCAAGTTTTGACCGGTCAGGAAACTCTAGAGTACAAGTCGATTTGTCTCAAGGTGCAAGTCGGGAATCTCCAAAGTGTAAGTCGTTTGTTCGAGAGTGCACCATGGTGCAAGTCTTGACCGATCAGGGGTCACTTATGCTCAGTGATGTCTCTTATATCGATACGAATCGTTCACTTTATAAAGTTATTAGCAATTATTATTTTTGTTTAAAAAAATTAGTTTAATTGAATATTTATTATAATCTCATTGAGGAAGATATATCTCTGCCAGTTCATTATCTAAATCATACAACTCATTCATTTTTAAAAAAAACCATGTGTTGTCTGTTCATGTAAATACTCATACCCAATTAACATAATTTTGTGCAAATAAAGTGTTCGATAAGCCCTATAAAATATACATTTCAAATTATATTAATGACGATATCTCAAAAAGCTCTTTCCTAATAAGTTGGTAGACAACGGAGATTCCCATTTTTTGATGACAATTACCACAGTGACCCTCTTCCTTGATCCTGTTTGGGATTGGATTTGGAAGCACTTGATCCGGCAATGTGTGTTAAACTAGTTCGGATATACATTTTGGTAATTGTGTTATTCCTCATTTTAATTAATTAATTGTAATATCTACTCAATTTAGTACTGCAAAAAATTATTATAAATAAAAAACTCGACGAGCCTAGTAAAATAAATCGTTCTTTGCAAATCAGCTTATCCTAAATGAGATCACATTAGTTCACGTCACTGTCACTTGGTCAAAACACTTGCCTCAAAAACCCTTTCCTCCAGGGTTTTTTTTTTTTTATTTTTATTTTTATTAAACCCATTTGGCCCAACTCTTTTTTCGTAATTTTTTTATTTCTATTCAATTTTTTTCATATTTGTTATCTTTGCCTCAATATTTTGTAGATTATTGATTCATCCCGATAAAATGGGTCTAAAAAGTACTCCCTCTATCCCATTTTCATAATTCCTTATTCTAATTTGGGACATCCCAAAATGAAAGTTCATTTTTCAAAAATTGTAATTGAAATTTGGTTAAATTTTTTTTGCCCCTTTGTTAAATAAAACTTGTACTGTATACATCAATCAAATTTTTAAAAAAAAAAAGTCATTGAAATTCTACCTCAAGGACATATTTGGAAAGAAAAATACTTTTGCAGCAACTATTATGTTTCTCTAAAAAGTTAAAATCTCAAAGAGGATTTATGAATTTGGGACGCATGGAGTATAAAATCATATTCAAAACTTAAAAAATATCACTAAAAACGACGAATAAACATAAAAGACCATGTGTTTTAGATTATTTTTCTAAAATCTTTTGTCGAGACAAATCAATAATCTATAAAAAAAAATTGACGAACAATAAAAAAATACAAACACATTTCACAAAATGACGAAAAAATAATTCAATAAAAAAGCCAAGTC
Source organism: Arctostaphylos glauca (assembly GCA_019985065.2). Classification (NCBI taxonomy): domain Eukaryota; kingdom Viridiplantae; phylum Streptophyta; class Magnoliopsida; order Ericales; family Ericaceae; genus Arctostaphylos; species Arctostaphylos glauca. The sequence continues at coordinate 11,929,487 of JAHSPW020000006.1, read as the reverse complement.
AGAATGTATTTATCCACAACATCCTCAAAATTAAAGTCATTAAACACTAATGGGAAAGGAATATATATCTACACACATGGCGGTCTTACGTGTCATCTCGACCCTACTCAATCTTCTAAATATTTGTTATTGATATATGTTGGAAATTTTTTTAATAAATTTAATCTAAAAATGTTATAGTATCGCCCCTGTCATTTGACAAAGGTTATAAAATTGCCGAAACAACGCCATGAGAATATAGGTTTTTTTTTTTCTAAAGCGCGCTCTCACGGAAAATCAATATACGAATAGGATATAAATAAAAATAAAAATTGTAGTATTTTACTAATGCTATATCATGCATGCACTAGTTTAGGGAATATTCATATCGCATCTAATTAATAAACAAACAACATGATTTTACGTTTATCAGCTTTAACTTTAAGGGATTGTCCAAGTGGTAGAGCGAACGAGTCGTAAATTTTGACATTTTGTAATCGAAACTCGACAACTTAATACGTAAGGTCACTGAAAGTTTCTCGGTCATTTTTATCACCTTGAACTCCGAAGACTAATTGGTAATTTTTTAACCTCATTAACAAATAAGAGTCTTTATCCTAAAAGTCCTCAGTATACACTTTTTAATACCATCAATCTATGAAAATAAGTCTCAACTCTTAAAGTTCATTGTATCAAGTTGAACAAAAATATCCTTACTATACACCACACTAAATTCTTTTGTTCTAGGAGTGTATGGCCCTTTGGTTTCGTCAGTTTTCTTAGGAAGGGGGTGGGTACTGGGTAGTGCTTTTACTGTTAGGTTGGGTTCTCTCCAACCAAGGGTATTGAGAGTTATTATCCTATACTTCATCCATTGGGCTTTCTTCTCACTTCCATTTATATATTAATCCTTGCTTTTCAAAAAATAATAATAATAATAATAAGTTTTTTTTTTTGCATTTTTTATTTTTACATTAATTTTTTACAGATATTGGTTCATATCAACAATAGAAATAAAAAAAAGTATAACCAAAATTTTTAAAAAATCACTCAAGACAAAAAATAACAGAAAAACGTTGTTTTGATTTATTTATTGTCTTTTATGAATATTTTTTAGTTTTTGCATGTAATTTTATATTTTTTTAAAAAAATTTTGTCGAAACGAACCAATAGCTATTAAAAAAATTAACACAAAACAAAAAATTATTTAAAAAATTAAAATAAGGACAAAAAAATTATCGAATAACAAAAAAAAACACATAAATAAGTTGACTTTATTATTTGATTATGTTTTCGTCCTTATGTGAATTGTTTTTATAATTTTTTATCTTAGTTGATGTGGATTATTAGTTCTATCTTGACGAGAAAAACTATAAATAATTATTCAAATTTTAAAAAAAATAAAAATAACAAAAATAATTTTAAAAATATAGTATTTTTGTATTTATTCTTCATCTTTAGTGAAATTTTTTATTTTTACACATAATTTTATACTTTTTGATTCATCTCATCGAGACGGACCACTAATGTAAAAATTTAAGGCCAAAATAACAAATGCGGAAAAAAATTGAATAGAGACAAAATGTTCTTAAAAATAATCGAGTTAGGAAAAATAGAGAAACATGAAGATTGCAAACCAGATAAAATTATCCGTTAGAACAAAAATAAAAATAAAATTATCTGTTAAAGATATAAAGAACAAAAATACAAATAGTAAAATTTACTAAAATTTAGTAATTTTGTAATAAAGGTAATTCTATCAACCAAAAAACCTAACCTATCAACACTTTTAAAATAGTAGACCCTAATTATTAATACTTTTAAAATAATGAATTATAACTCAATAAACAAAATAGACAAAACTTAGTGAGTTAATTAACTCGTTTTTGTAGTTTTAACTAATTTTCCCAACAAAGAATTATGACCGTCTACGTGCATGGCCCATATCTATGCAATCCTTGTTGTTCTTGAAAAATTAAATAACCCATTGCTCCAATGACAACGCTATAATTAATAAAGTAGTGGGGGTAAGCCATAGTCCTAAGGCTACTAGCAATAGTCCTAAGGCTATGTCTGTGTTTTTTAGAATTTTTAAGAAATTAATTACTTTGATACCATTAATTGAACTTTTTGCCTTTTTTTTACACACTTAATTACTGTCATTATTTTTTAACTATTACTCACATTTTAGGTCTCACTTTACTCTTCATCCTTTCCTCGAACAAGGAAATTTGGAAAAAAAAAAAATTGGAGCCGCCACTGCACCATGCTCCAAGATTTAAGGGATATCATGATGCAGTGTAATCTTTGGAACGTCGACGTTATATTTATGATCATATTTCAGATACGTTTCACAATATTATATCATATCATGCCGGCACAATTTCTAAACAAATAATAATATTCACAAAGCCAATTTTGACTCACTCATGCATCACATATACATCATATTTTCTTGCTTTTAGTGTATTAATAATCTCCACGTTGCATTCTCCTTCGCTGTTTTATTACTCATCTTTATTATTTTTTTGTATTTATAGTCGGATAATAATCTTCTTAGCGTCCGTCAAAAATATATAGCGCATATCACCATTACCACCACCATCACGATCACCTCCTCCATCTCCTTTCTCTCTCCCTCTCATCACCACCATGGACTATCTGGACTTCTCGGCAGGAAAGTTATCGAGACGAGATCTCCAAAGGCCCCGCCCCACCCCTCTGAAAGTGCATACAGACTCTCATAAGATCAGAAAATCACCAATTGGTCCACCGCAACCGCCACCTCATCATCATCACGCGCCGCCAGTCATTACATACGTTGTCTCTCCAAAAGTCATTCACACAAGCCCTAGTGAGTTCATGACACTAGTCCAACGCCTCACTGGCCCATCATCTCCAACTGTCCCTAGATCCCAATATAATGGAGATCGAACAACATCGCTCGATTATACTCCAAAAAATACATGGGGACATATAGAAATGAATAGTTGGGGACAAAAAATCCCATATCCAATTACAACAGAAAAGCCTAACAAGTCCCCAGCAGAAAAGAAACAAGAAGTTGGTGATTTGGGTATGGATAGGAGAACTAGTTTCTTCCCCGGAATTTTATCCTCTGCTCCGGCTGCTCCTCCAACTAAACCATCAAACTTTTTTCCTACACCATCTGATCAAAATCCTCTCAATTTCTATCAAGATTTGAGCCCTTCACTAAGAGGTAATAACAAGAATTATATGGAGGGTAATTTCATGCCTAATCATACTTCATACTTTCTTTCACCTCATATCACAACATCCACCACTCCAGCTCTGGACCTTTTCAACGATTCTTTCACTTTTAAGAGAGAGAACTAAAGGGATGCTGCAGACAGATATGCATGTAACTGGTTTCCTTTAGTCTATCTTCAATGGTGAAGGTTGAGGATGATACAAATTAAGGGGGGCCATATGGGAATACAAATTTTTTTTCTCCAATGGATAAGCAAAGTATTGGAAGATTCTTATTGGGCTGATTTGACAATTAAAAAATTAGAATAGTCATCAGTCCTGCTTTATTTTACCATTTCTGTTTATAAAATTTGTGATATGTAATTTGCAACACAACCCTAATGTAAATTTCCAGTTCTTTTTAGCAGCAATATTTGTCTGTTCTTCTTTCAGTATTTGGAAAGGGTCTGTATTTCATAAATGTTATTTTATTTTACCTGCTTTGTTAGGAACTCTGATGTAGAAGCCACCATTGTGTTTTTTGGATTCAGAAAGGCTGTAGTGCGTGCAGTTTTTTGTAGTGTGCGTAAATACGGGCAAAACGACATAATTTTATCTATTTTGTTCTCGAAACTATATTATTTTAACTTATCACGAGAATTATTATCAAAATGTATAGGATCAAAACGATGTAGTTTCGAAAACAAAACAAATAAAGCGATATTGTTTTGTCCGCACTACCGAAAACTACACTACAACCTTTCCGAATTCGTGTTTTTGTGTTAGTTATAGGAGGTATTTAATAAGATACATAACTACATGTGGATCTTCCCTCCAACTTTGGGTTTTCTTAAGAACATGCATGGAAGAAACCTAATTTAATCTAAACTTAGGCGTATTAGAGCATTTCCAATTCGACAAATTCTAAAAATCTAGTTTAGATAAATTAAAATAAAATTTTTAAATCAAAAGTGGATATAGGTAGTTATAATATTCATATACATCAACTCCAATCCGGCTCCGTTTCTTTAGAAAATTCTCTATTTCTATTTAAATCGCCAACAATTAGTGCCGATAACTAAAAAGAATTCCCAACAAGCAATTCTTCCATTCTTAAATATTCAAATTGCTATTATTTTTACGTTCATCAAAATGTATTTCATGTTGATCTTCTTTTAAAGGTATTGTAAGTATCATTGTAATAGTACTTTGTTTGGCATCTTGCCAACTCACGAAGTCGTCGTATCAAGCCCAATCTAAATGTACTCGGTTTATACAATTTATATATTGTTTCTTTTGCGGATAAAACAAATCTTAGGTCAAAGAAATGTGAAAAATAAAAAGTTTATTCGTTTAATAAATAAGCTTCCACTCTCCATATTTGGAGGATGGGCCTCTATTTTTCTTTACATACTCTATATGGGAAGGATCATAACATATCCTCTAAAATAGAAGATAGTTTTGGAAGATGGGTTGGAGAAGAATAATCCTCGAGAATATAGAAATTTGACGAAATAGAGGATAAGTTGGAGATGGAAAACGGAAGTTCTAATTGGAATTTAAAAGAAAAAAAAGAAAAAAATGTAATTCTTCGAAAAGGCATCCTTGGAGCAAGGTTATTCTGATATGGACAACATTTGGAGAATGAATGACTAGAACAGATCGGGAAAGGCCTTACTCTATTCCTTGTCAGGAATAGCGGCCTTAGAGCTTCTACTACTATGGCTACCTAACTGTTGGGGAAGAGGGTTTTTTTTTTTGGAGAATCGGTGTCGTGGTGGTGCTAAGAGATGGCGATTTATCGTATAGAAGAATATATCCGCGGGCCTATTGATTGACCATAGATGCGAACCGATCGACCGCTATCTAAAGAAGATAATTAGTTCCTCTATCATTCAAGGGCATGGGGAGAACATGTAGCGGCTTGCCTAGATCTCATATTTCCCACGTAGTCCTCCGGTCACACCAATGATTCTCTTCTCAAAGAAATAAAAAGAGTTTTTTTGGTATGTAGCTCCACGGGCTAGGAGCACATCATCGAGGTAGGACGAAAACGAAGCTCTATCCACTACTCTCAAAAAAACACTATTTTCAGATAATCAAAACCTATTCATGTTGAACTTCAACCACATACTCTATTAACATCTCTATATTCTAAAATTTTCCTTATTTCTATGTAAAAATCAAACAGTAAAGTTTCCCTAGTCAACTTAGATGCTAGCATTGGGGTTGGAATAAATGGTCTGGGCCTTGGTCCAGTGGTTGATTCACAGTTTGAAATGGACCAAACACTGGGCCAATCACTCCCCAATGAAGACCCTCCTGTCTCAGTGTGCAATTGAGAAGCAAGGATGAGAAGAAGGAAGTTAATTTCTGACCTTATGTATATGGGAACTAATAGCAAATTACCTATTGATATGAACACCCACTACAAAGCCCAATCTAATCAGGGAATCCTCAACGATAACCTCTCTTCTGTTTCCTCTAATGCCTCAGTGGATATTGAGGACATTGTTTGTAGTAATGCTGTAATCATTAAGGAGATGGAGAATACAATTGAACTAGGAACGAAATTGGGCATTATTCTTTATGGAAAGGATGAGGAGACTATGAAAAGATTTTTTGAAATGGAAGCTGAGGACAATGGGGAGACCATGCAGATGGGTAGCATTCTGCTACTGAATGTGAGGGGTTCTAGGGGTTAACAATGTTTACCAATGAAGATTATAACTCGGAATATTATAGGCATGTTTAGTGCAGTAAAAAGGAGGTTCGTAGGTAAGCTCGTCAAAGAGAAAAAAACAAATATTATGATGGTCAAAGAAACCAAGTTGGAGTCCTTACACAAGTTTGCAGCTCAAAGGCTATGGTACAACTTTGATTTAGACTGTGCATTGTCTGAAGTTAAGGGTTCATCTGGTGGGATTATATCTCTGTGGAACAAGCAAGTCTTCAAGAAGGAAGAGGTCATCACTAGAAAACATTTCATAATATCAAGAGGTATTTTATACTTCCGCTTTGATTGTGTGATTGTAAACGTAATACTCCCGTCCCTGTAAGTCCAAAGAAAGGAGGAGCGTTGTGCGTTAAGTTGCTAACAGTCAGTATGTAAAAGATCCTGTTAGATCATTATGTAGTTATATTAGAAAGGAAAACATTCACGGAATGGTAGTATAGCATGGGTAGAATACAAGACTAGAGAAGAGTGATATGATTTTAATAGATGCCTAACATTAAGGAAAGAATTAGGCTAAAATTAACTTTAGAAGTGATTGTCATTTGAGAAGATTTAGATCCTTCGAATATCATGGAATACAATGTACTCGACAAAGCTCAATGGAGAAAAAAACTCATGTAAACCACTCTAAAGGTTTTAGACTCAAGGCACAACCTGCTTCGGTTTAGGTTGGTTTATGTGGAATCAGCGAATAACTTACTGTTAATGTGCCATGTCGTCTGGAAAATCGGGTCTGAAATGTTGGATTGGAGGGGATCCAATCATCCAATTGGGTCACGCCATTATCTATCACAGGCCTATTTGTATGGTGGCAAAGCTCCAGGTTTGAAAAGGTTAAGAAGATCATTTGGTATGTGATACCCTATGCTACTATTTGATCTATGTTGTAAGTAGAACGGTAAATCTCACTAACCTCCTTTGAGGTTATTGACAATTACAGAGGCCTCTTTAAGTTTTTGAAATTGTACTATCCTCTCTTATTTTATCTGATAATTTTGTATAAGAGAGGACAGTGTTATTAACCATAGGAGTTAGCATAACATCATTGCTTTTCGGCAAAAAAGTAACGACCGTCCATAAGAGAGAGAGGGCGGTGTCATTAACCATTGGAGTCAACATGACATCATCGCTTTCCAGAAAAAAAGTAACAACCGTTTAAGAGAGGATCCGACAACATTGTCAAATAAAATAAGAGAGGACAGTGTCATTTTAAAAACCTCAGAGGGGGTCACTGAAATTTACCCCAAGTAAAAACAAGAAAGATCTTTCAAGGGAAGTGCGTTAATTAAGATGAGGTGCTATTATAAAGCACTAAATTGACATGTGCTTTCTGGCCGACATCTAAAAGTGCAGTAAACGAGTTATCAATTCTGTTCCCTATCCACTCTGTAGTTAAGCTGGGATTCAGTCTTCAAGCAAAAAAATTTTGCAGTTTCGGTACGTTATGGTGATCTCTAAATTTTATGTTGTGTTTTCTGGTGCTGTTGTTGTTCTTGCTGAAGCTGCTGGTGGTGGTATGTTCATGTTTTTGCCCTCTGTTTTGTGGGTCACACCGAGAGCAAATACTTTTAAAGGGTCATTAAAGCATTCACATCAACCTCTCTTGAGCTCTTCCTTCTCTATTTTGAAGAGTAATTTTTCCAAATACGTTTCACATCACTCTCTCTAGATGTTCTCCCTATTTTGTGAGTTGAGTCACTGTAGCCTCTCTATTTAATAAATACAAAATTAGAATTGGTCCTTATTCACCCTATTTAGAGAGTAGATATTAAAAAATATAACTTTCTAAAGTAGAAAAATAGAAATCCCTTGCTAATTTGGTTCAAAAAATAGAGAAACTGATGTGGGTACTGTTAGGCCTATCAAGACCGCCAAAAAGGAACAACTAAAACACAAATGAAGATCTACCAACAACCCTATGGTTCTCCTGAGGATCTCCTATGGGTCTTCAGAGAATCAAAAAGTTTAAATCAACAAGGAAACATCTAAAAGAAACCTTTAAGAAGCCCAAAATCAAGTCCCTTCCACTTCGTCATCTTCCAGAACTGAATTCTAGCTTTCCTTTCATGGCGTGATGTTATGAAGTAGACATGATAAAACGTAGGGGTCGAAGTGGGGTACTGCTTTAATCAGCAATCAAATCATCGGCAACGCAGAACTAGCCGTACGTGGGTTTCCTGTTGTCAATATCCTGGGTCAGGATCATGGCGAAAAATAATTTCTGTCTTGTATTAAAATTGAAAAGAAGAAACAATTAACAGACTATACTGTATAGAATCGACCAAAGATCAAAGATCTACCACCTCATTTTTAAACTGAACTACCTACGTCTGACTGTTTATAATTTACAGTGTACACAGACCAAAAAGATCTACATAACCACCTTTTAAAGCACATGATTAACAAAATCAACCCCACCATTCATCCTTCCCTCCTAGCTTTCTGATATATGTACATTTCAGCAAGCCCATTTTTACCCACGAGTCCGTTGCAGGTGCAATATCCCCCACCTCCGGTTTCATTACTCCACCAAGGGTTTTATGCCAGAATGCTAATCTCACACATTTACGATCCATTTTTGTTCATCATGCTCAGAAGCATTCCCAAAAAAATGCTTTTCTATCCCATTTTTTGTCATTAGTTTCCATCATATACCTTTTCGATGTTGTGCTCACCGGCACAGTCAGTCTAATCAATTTACATATTTCCAGTTCCGCACCCCAATCATAGTCACCTCACCTCAGTACAGTAAGGCCGCGCAGAACAATAAATCACATCAAGGGCCAGAACCCAGACTACAATTGTTGCTTAAAGGACTTTGAGGACTCCGGGCATCCCAAGTCTTGATCACTGTGCTCACACTATTTGCTGAATTTGAATCCACAACAAGCTCAGTGTTGCTATTTTCAACTAGAAGTCCCTTATCTGCTAGATAGAAAGAGGAATCTTGCTTTTGCTGGAACACTCCCCACAAATAATACTTGCCCTGGAATTCTACAAACAATAATTTTACTCGGTTAGAATTGATATTAAGACAGAGATGCTCCTGATCACATTTCTACGTAATATATAGACTCGGTGCAAGTGTTTGTATAAGTGTCGGATTCATCCAATTATCATGATTAAGGAGACAGGGACGAAGGAACATAAGTTCATTCCATTTCCATCAAAATGGCCGAAAACTTTCTATTTCCTAGGAGACCGAATGAAACACTGGTGGAATCAACGGGTTCACTGACATACCAAAGTGCACTGAAACACATCTGAATTCCCAAAAAAACATATAGAACGATTGAATTGTGTCAACACCTATATCAGTATCAGAAGTAATAACAATGTCATTTTTATGTTTTCCAAATTCTCATTGACATTTTTCATTGAGTCCAGGCAACATTTTCTTCCCCAAACATTTCCAAAATGTTTCCTTTTTCCTTGCTAAGCGGAACAAAATGCATAAACGATAATTTGATCCTCGAAAGGAGACGACAAACTTCACATTTTGTGATATGCTTCTTCAATTTTCTAGGGTAGAATGATGGTTTACAAGATGCAATTGTGAGTTTCATGTTCAGTATGGGAATTTTATACATGGTTGTGCAGAAAACATGAACTACTAATACAGATTTTTGGTGATGCCCATCTACACATCAGATACATCACAAACCCTTATCAGAGCTACGAGTGTCCAACAAACGTATACATATATGTAACAGTAAATGTTATAAGATTTCAAATTCCAAACTTACTCCAGTACTGTATGGGCAGTTCAGAAGAAGGGAAAACCAAGAGCTCAGCGTCTTTTATAATGGCTCTCATGGCAAGTTCTTGGTCAATCATGTCCTCCACCAAGCAGTCAAAAACCCATTCATACCTGGAACACAGAATAGAAAAATAAAAAATAAAACAAGAAGCAAACTTGGAAAACTAGATACGAAGACAAGATATATTAAAAAACCATCACCATTTGCTTTCGGGGAAGAAATATAGGGCAATATGGTCATCACAAGGTTCTGATTTCTGGAAACTATCAGGCCACAGAGCACTCTTTGGAAGCATCTCCAGTCTAAGTACTGCTGGTAACAAAGCAGCCTTCTCGCACACTTTTTGGCATGCTTTGCTTGACAAATGTGCCACAACACCATCAAAAATGCCAAAAATTCTCTTGTAAATACTAAAACATCCCCTAAAAACAGAAGAAAAAACAACACAGGTTGATACCACATATAAGATGTCCAAGTAACATTATTCAAAACCTTAGTAGTGGATACACATAAAGAAGGTAAAGAAAAATTCTCACCTCCAAATTCGATCACTAGCAGGTTGTGCATGGAGATGGTAATTTTGTCCCAAGGTATCTGACAAATCATCTGTGGCTGTTTGAGCATCATTAATTCTATCTAACTCAGCCTCTTCGCTAAATTCAATGCCACCCTCTACCGTCAATTTTCTTCTTTTTACAAGTTTCAAATCATTTCCAGAATTCTCACTGCACGGCTGAATTTCATTGAAGGGAGAAGTACTGACCATACACAAGGCAAGCTCTGTTTTTGCCTCACAGGGTAGCCGAGCAGGGCTACTTTGTAATGTCTCCTCCTCTGTCTCAGGGACTGAATGCTGCATAGTCATGTTCTCATTCAGGGGAGAAAAACTGGAGCCACACAAAGCAAGCCGTGTTTGTGCACAAGGTTGCTGTGAGGGGATAGTTTGACATATCTGCTCCTCTGTCTCAGCGACTAAATGCTGCATGGTCGTGTTCTCATTCAGGGAAGAAAAACTGGCAACACACAAAGCAAGCTTTGTCTGTGCCTCACAAGTTTGCTGCCAGGGGCTACTTTGGCATGTCTCCTCCTCCGTCTCAGCAACTAAAGGTTCAGGATTGTTTTCAGCTCCCTTCAATTTAAGATTTCGGTCAGAAGAATCACTAGACAACTGAGCATGCTCACTCAAGCGAAGCTTTGTCTGTGCATCAGAATCCTCCTGGTAGGGGCTACTTTGTCGTGCATCCACAGTGCAGTCAAGCTTTGTTTTAACTTCACAAGGTTCTTGTGAGGGGCTACATTGTTGTCCTTGGTCCTCTTTTTGGAGCACCAAGCAAGAAACATCCTTTTTCTTCAATTTATTACTAGATTTTTTCACACGAACACCTTTGGAAATTAAGTGATCCCTTTCACTGGATGGGCTAGAACAAGCTTTCCTAGGAAGAGAATGTTTTGCAGACTTTGGTTCACAATCCTCACAGTACCAACGGACAAACTCATCGAAGGTTTTTGGCAATTCAGGCAAACAGTACCTGGAATAAATAGGAAGAAAAAGGAAACACAGCTTACCATGAAGTTCATAGAGTAATAAGAAGAAAAGTAGTCTGCATAATTTAATTAATTTTCAATCCATTTGAATGCTAAAACTGTTTTCAGCCAATTCACTTCTTAATCCATAGAACATCCATCTAGTTTTACATGGAACTTTTAGATGAGCTCACTGTTTAGAAACTTTCGTAGACTTGAAGTTAAAAAGTCAAGAAATATGACTGCCACTTTCCCTTTGTTAAGCTTTGTTCACATCTTACCAAAACAGTATATTTTATCCTTCCTTCAGTTCCATCAGCCTGGCACAGGTAGAAACGAAATGGCATACATAGAAACTTACCTGTGCACCGCAAAATTCAGGCAAGTGACACAATAAACAAAAGCATTGTCAAATCCTTTGCCACCACATTGCTGACATATTGTACCCTGCGATAACGTTCTATTCAATACTTTGTGGTGTGATCATTATATTTGTCATATAGAAACATATTATCAATCCAGGCATACTAGATTTGAATGTGGTAAATGAGTTCTATGTGTGATTGTGAAAGTTATGAAGACAAGGATCACAAGAGTGCATGTCAAAGAGAATGAAATCAGGAATCGACAAAGCATAAAAATGAAAACAAAGAATTCTGGTGAAAGATACTAAAAATGTGCCCCCAGGACTCAATTGTGAAACCAAAGTACGAACTTAACCAGACAAAACTCAACTAATTAGAAGAGATAACAAATGAACCCAAAACCCACGGCTTCAGAACATACTGCTGTGTACAAAAATACAAATGGCATGCACCTTTTGCAGAATTGATGAGAGATTCCAAATAATGTTGAGAAAGACCCAGATTTTCACTAGGGTTTATTGTATTTAAAGGGAGGAAGTCCTAAGGATTGAGACTCCAGAGAAAAGAAGAAACTGATATTTCTATTAACCAACGGATTGTAGTCTCCTCCTATTCCCAAGGATTGTGTAAATTCAATAGATTTTGTATCTGATACTCAACAATCACTAAAAATATAAAACCATCACTAATCACAAAAATATAAAAACCCACATCATCACTAAAAGCACATGCTTTCATATTTCATCCCCATGTAATGAGAAAAAGATAATACAAAGTTACTCACCCTTGGGGCAATGTTTCAGCAACTAGCACAACTGTGCTAAAAGTCGACAAAGCCACAGACCCTTAAAATGGATCAAAAACTGAATCTTCCCATGAATCACTCCCGACAAAATCTTAACTAGGTGCAGAGCTATCGAACAAACAACCACTCTATAATGTTCTAATAAATTGTAAGAAACTAATACAAAAATTGCAGGTCCTGTTTAGCTACAAAACACATATCCAAGCAAAGAAGTGTGAAACCTACAGACCCAGGTCTGAATCCATAAACACTACAAAAATACAATGAAAAACTGAAAGCATGCAAATTTTGAATTTGACCATAGAAACCACATAAAAGAGTCTGACTTTACAAATACCTACAAAGCTATACCTTCAGATGGCGGTATATATAAAGCGTATATACATTTCTTGGAATTATACATTTCTGTGCAGATGTATTCAACAAGGAACAAGAAAGGAAAGGGGAACCAACTCTGCGTGCGTGTGTGTTGGGGGGGTGGGGGGTCGTTGTTTTGAGAGAATACCATTTTATTACAAGTGGCTTATTTTCTTTTCCCTCAAAGGAAACAAGGATAGAACCTATAAAAATTATTCAACAGGCTCTAAAAGGAATTCCTGGATAACCCTATGAGAATTTAAAAATCCGGTGCTTTGATAGAGTTAGGAATGCCAATTGGAATGATTTTGAATACAGATTTTCATTAGTAAAATACATTCTCCACCGTTTGTATTTTTGAAGCAAGACTTTATGTAAAAGTTGAAGCTCCAAAAGGAGAATTGGGAATTTTCTTGATAGGGGATCAAAATGTTTTTCCTGACGGAAAGTCCAAGCACTCGGTTTCGTCAATTTGCAATTTCTTCCTCCATTAGTTAAAAGAATGAAATTAGATGATATTGTGACAATACTTGGTAGCATAGATATCGTTATGAGAGAAGTTGATCGTTGAAATGATAATTAATGCAACAAAAGTACAAGCTATTAATTCTTTTTCTAGATTGGAATACTTAAAAGAAGTCTATGGAATCATATGGATGTTGGCCCTATTTTTACTCCATTATTAGGAATCACAATAGATGTCCTAGTAATTGTTTGGTTGGAAAGAGACATCCGTAGTAATACAACATATCAACCTTGAATACACTGGACCTTTAGGAATTCATTCAATATTTCATTGTTTAGAGGACATATTTTCACATTTAAAATGTGTCAGATATACAATCACCCCACCGGCCCACCCCATTCACCTAGAAATCTTGATTCAAACTCTACTTTACTGGGCAAAAGATGCCTCTTCTATGCATTTATTACAATTCTTTCTCCATGAGGATTTTGAATTTCCCTTTTATCGAAAAATACCATTATATCCAATCATACAAATGATCTAGTAAAAATGGAATTTCTATTCGGTTTACTGAATCACATGCATTTTTTCCTAACTCTCTATAAGGAATGTATGAAATATGCATGAACGGAGGAATAAAGAGAATTTTCTACTCAAATTACAATTTGCAACAGATCCAAATGGAAAGAAGTTCTTGAAATATACCTAGAAACAAGAGTCAGAGCTCTAAAACAAAAAAAAGGCCCCAAAAGTGCTAAGAAATAAGTAATAAGAAACTAATACAGTAATGTCACCTCCTATTTCAAAAATGGAGAACATATAATCACAAGAGGGAAATTTTTCCATAGGAACCACCAAAAGAGCTGGAATGCACATAGAGATACGACACATGTATGATGTATCCATAGGCTTAATACATTAAAGTACAAACAGGGACGAACCTATTGAGTGGGGGGAGGTGGCAGGTGCCAAACCCAAATTCTAAACACTAAAATAAATCATTTCTGTTTTCGTGCATGACATTTTTGTTTAGGAGGAGTTATTCAGTGCTTTTGGAACACCGCCACAGCTGTCCCAAGTCTCCTCTCTACCCCACATTTATGTGACACACATTTATGTGGAACCTATATACTTTATCCTGAGAACCCACAATCATGTGGTAGAGAAAAGTTCTAGGGCATCATGTGGCGGTTGCCCTGGAGCACTGAATAATTTTTTCTTGTTTAGGTTAAATAAAAACTCCACGCCTGAGAGGGAGAGACTGAGATGAGGAACAGTTACGAGTGAGCGGTGAGGAGTGAGTATCAATCCATCACCACCTCCAAATTTTATTCCTGTGTCCGACACTGAGTACAAATGCTTACAACAAGGAAAACAAATAAACAGGAAGGAGTGAAAAATAGACACTTTCGCGAGAAATCGGACAGCCATATATGATATCAGTCAACATCCAACCAAATGAGAATGAAAATAGACAAATAACTGGAATGAACATAGACACCTATTACACATAGAAATACACCTAGAAATACATACATGTGTGATATGCATGCAAGGAGGACAACAAATAAAGCGGGAGGAAGAGGAGGAAACATACCATATTGACGAGGAATTCAAGAGCCCACCCAGAAACCGATCAGAGTACACAAAGCAAAAGTCTTGGTGTTTGGGATGGAATGCAGGGTCGGCCCTGAATAGAAGCCGAGAAAGCCACCGCTTAAAAAGTGCTAACAAGAAGGGGGGCCTGAGTGTATGGTATTCCTGCATATGCTTTAAATCGATTCGCTCCACATCACAATACTCCTCCTTCTAGGCGTGCTTGTTTACTAGACCCAAAAATATCACGTTAAGCATCTAAATCATCCATAAAAAAACACCAAACAGAGAAAGAGGGACAGAGACAGAGACAGAGAGGAGACGAACAAAAAACAGCAAACAGACCTGTTCGATTTAAGATATCGGGCTGGTTCTGATTCTGATCGCGTAGAAATTGGATATATCTTGCCACGAGTACATAGAAATCCCTAGATTTTGATCACGCACACAAACTTCCGGGTTTCAAGTACGAGAATTCCGGCCCCCTATTTTTCCGACTCGCAGCCAAATCTCGAGTAAACGTGCTTCAACAATCTAGTTTTTTCCCCAATTTACTCGGGTCTTTTACTGGTGAAACTCGTATTGGATTAGTATCACTCAAATATCTACCCAAATTAAGAAAGATTCAAATTTTTATTCAAATCTTTTAAGATTATTTTTACTTATTTAGAATTAAAATTATGTCATTAATGAAGATTCTTTTTTTCAAATGTATAGATTTGAATTAGTGATTTGAGTGTTTTATACAAAATGAAGCTTTTACTCGATATTTTACTCCAATTCGAATATAATTTTGAATCATGGATGAAGAAGGTCTCTAACTCAATATACAATGTATAATCATCTAAATTTGTTATAAGTTATAAATTTTTAGTTATCACGCATGTCATAGTAAAATCATTGTTCATACGATCAAATTTAACTATCATTGATCGACTAGACATCACTTGTAAACTTTTCTTGTCATTTGATGTCATTCTTTCTACTTCTCTCCTTTATATTTTTTATCTTCACTTTCCAATTATAAACACTCGGACAACATAATAGTTGTACGGTTTATCAAGGTTAGTTTGAAAATCGTGAACTTCTTTTCCCAAAAAAGAAGCCAGCAGCAAAAGAAAGAAGAAAAAGGTCATTATTATATGTTCATTTTTGCCTTGCCTCCTTTTGGGCTAGCATGATCCATGGACCTCGCGGTTTCGGCTACTACAATAGTTTATTTCGTCGCTCTTCTTAAAGTCAATGATGAATTAGTGACTTGTAGTTTTTTTCGAAGAAGTTTTTTAGAATTCAGTAAACAGAAGAGTTATTGTTCTACAAATTAGAAGAGTCCAAATATTTTAATTTCAATTGGTCCATTTGGACTGTGGTATTTATTATGATATTTATTAAAAAAAAATTCGTCCTTATTTGAAATTTTTTTTGCAATTTTTTGTTTTTCATTAATTTTTTTTGATTTATTGGTTCATCTCGACAAGAATTTTCAGAAAAGTTATCAATCATCGGCTAAATTTGAAAAAAGTTCAGAAAAGACAAAAATAAATAAAAAAACAGAGTTTTTTGTACTTATTCTTCGTCTTTAGTGACTTTTTTTTAACTTTTGGACATAATTTCATACTCATTAGATTTGTTTCATCAAGACGGACCAATAAACTACAAAACATTGAGATTTAAACAACAAATGCAAAAAAAAATGAATAAAGACAAAAATACCAAATAAATAAAAACTATAGGCCAAATGGGCCATTGATTGGTCCAAAACTAGTAGGGAATAGAAATTTTCCATTTTATATTCTAAATTGAATTCGAAAGCTTTAAACTTTTTGAGTCAAGTCGATTCTGATTATTAAAATTTGTATTACTTTTTTCGTACATCAAAACCTTTTGAATTTTTGGTCAATTTTTTTTCCCCACAAAAACTCTTTGAATTTGGAGTGGGTTGCTTACCTAACGGCCATTCTGATTGTGTTATTAATTCCATTGGCCCTTCTAGATACATGGTCAATCTGAATTCTATCAAAACTAGTGATGGATGGATTTTGTGTCAGTTTTAGATAGTTCTCAGCAATCACAAAAGTCAAAACGATGAATGCTAACAACGCATAAGACACAAAGACCCAGTGATAATGAGGTTATCTAGTGTGTGCTCTACAAAGACTCGCAGCACATAGTAGTTTAAGATAATTTACCAAGTAAAATGGAATAATATAATGTAGATAGTTTACAATGTCCTTCAATACGATAACAAGTAAAAAGGTCATTTGTGGTAACCTAGTACTAGCAAAAAACCCGTATTATGCACGGGATGAATTGAAATATGCACTACTCTATTGATACGAACACAAAATCACGCGCTGTTTTAGAATTTTAAATAATAAAAACGTATATATTATTCACCGCATCAACCAAATATAGTTTGGAAGTAAATTATTTTTACAGATTAATCGAGATTAACCAAAGTTCGGAACTAAATTACTTTTGAAATTCTAGACTTTAAATTTTGCATTATAGTTTTTATATTATAAATCAAAGTGTTTGGATAATAATGTGTAGAATAGATTTAAATTTGTAAAAGAAATAATATGTAAATTTGTATTAAAAAATACAAAAAATTCATCTGGATATGATAAAGAGATGAAAATAATTAATTATATTGTCATTTTATTATTTTTTTTATGCTTATCTCTATAGCATTTTAATTTTTAATTTTTCATGCCTATCTACGGATAATTAGATTTTTTTCATCATTGTCGCCACTCTTTACGGATCATTGAGTTATTGTTTTCATGCTTATCTCTATAGCATTATAGTTTCTATTTAGTTGATACGTTTTAACCTAAATTATTAATTTAGTAAATAAAGAAAAGCGTGCACAAATATTTAAGTTTAGCTACTACACCTAAAGTTATGGATAATAGCTATAATTATTCCACAATATTTATGAAAAATAAATTTTACGTTGATCAATACAGAAAAATATGGTTAGAGTTTTGAATATATAATAAAATAGCCTTCAAAGAAAAAAAACCAAGTTAGAGGTTATGGATAATAATTACAATTGTTGCAAAATATGAATAAAAATAAATTTTATGTTCATCAAAATAGAAAAATATGCTTAGAATTTCAAATGCCTTCAAAAAATCAAGCCAGAGATTATGGTATAATACGTAAAAAGAATAAATTAAATTAAAATTATTTGTACACTTCATAGCCAACAGGGTCAATGTGAATATATGAAAAATTTTTGGATGAAAAATAGAATAAACATAACGCAAACAAAAACATTAACTTCAAAAAAGACTTACCATATAAAATTTCAAGCACCAGACTATAACACAATAGTCGTAGTTACCACCCATAACAATGCACATTTAATTCATTTTTTAACACTCCTACACAAAAACTCAGCATCACAACAAATTCGTCAATCCAAATGATTGTTCATGTATATGTGAATTTCGCTGACAAAACCTCCATATTTGTTGTAAAAACTTGGAAACAGAATTATTGGCTTTTGGGTTTGGAACTTATGGTGCGCATGAATTCAAACTCCACTTCTTATTCATTTGAATTTAATTTGTTAAAAGAAATTAGATTATTATTTAATTAAAAGGATAAATATTATTTTGAATTTGAACTATTCAGAAGGCTATGGGTTCGGGACTTATTTTGTTAATTAAAAATTTAATCCAATCATGACTTACTACTTGGCGCACTTTTGATAAAAAAGGATAAGTACTTGTTTGAATTTAATTTGTTAAGGATAATCATTCATTAAAATTTAATTTATTCAATTAATATGATTTGTTAGGGATAATTATTCAATTAATATTTGTTTAATTTGTCAATTTAATTTTTAACCCAATTGTATTGCGCCACTTGTCACGCTCAGGACGACTTTCACTAAAAGTCGCCCTGCAATACATAATAGTATAGATGGTAAAAATTAAATAAGTCCATGTTGAATTTTACCTAATTTTACTCATTGTGCATATTATAGGGGTACAAAGTTATTTTTAAAAAAATATAACTAGTTTTATTCATTAAATTAATTTAACTAGTACTTTCTTTTATATTCATAAAATAGCTCAATACTAATTATAGCAAAGTAATCTTTTATCATGACTCGTGTAAAAGTGTTTTTGGCTTTGAAAAAAAGAAAGAAGTAAAAAGTTAAAAAAAAAAAAAAAAAAAACCAATTCATTTGTAGTACGAATCTAAGATAAAATTGAAAGCTTGATTGGAGAAGATTGACACAAGCGATAAAAATTATAGAAAAATTAAGCGTTTTAGAAACGTAGTGCTCCAATTTTTTGGAATATTAATTATTTTTTCTAATTTCATTTTCTTAGTCAAAACGATAATTTAAAAGAAAACTATCTTTAATAGTCAAAGTTTAGCAATTAAACAAACTTTCGAAGATTGAAATGTAAATTGATAAAAATATCCAACTGGTTTACATTGGCACGACAAAACAAAATAGACAGTAGAGCAACTACGGGTACGACAGTTGTGTTATAAATTCCTCTTCTGCAGCTCCTGACACTTCTTGCTCGAGCGGCTCCTCCGTATGCTCTTCCACATCTGACATGAAACGCTAACAACGAAGAAGTTAAACCGATTTGTAATAAAACTTAGTAGAAAAAGTGACCCGGAAGCTAAACCCAAAAAGGTAACAAGCATGCAACAGGATATAAAACAATAACTGAATAAATTTAAACATCAAAACAAATAAAGTAAACATGTATATATGTTTTGCTTCCGTTCTTTAATATTTTTAGGAATTCTACTTAAGACTCCAAATATTACCCAACTATCTAGTATTAGGTACTCAGTTGATATTGATCAATTCTTACCTACTCAAACCCATAGTTTGAGGTCTGTATCCAACTTGAATATTGACCCAATAAGAAAGGAACCTTCTATCATTTACTCATGTCAATAAATATCTCACCCTAGTTAAATCTGACCGAACATGGCGTAACTAGTGTCAGGTACCAACGAACTTTAGTTGCTTTCCCTTTACCAGCTCAAGGACCCCTAAGAACTTGACCCCCTCGGAGTCTGAAGCTGCTATCGCGAACATCCTCAAAGTCAACCTCAACCATCTCCAATAACTCCTAGTTGGCTCCTTAAAAATGAGACTCTAACCCAATTGGACTCTAACTCACAAAATAATTATCTGGGACTCTAACCACATAATCTAACATGGGACTCTAATTTAGTTACACAACACATGGGACTCTAACTTAGAAAATGATTCTGTGGCCTCTAACTTAGAAAATGACATAATCTATCATTCCACGACGGGGCTCCAAAACTGGCTAAACATCTTTTCCATTAAGATCAATTGCTTATTTCTACATTACTATGTACAATATTCATTCAACACCCTTCACTTTCTTGTTGAGGCGGCATTCGAATCGGTGTCCCTAATGTATTTTTTAAGATTTCCCCAAGCAATCAACAAATACAGTTATGTCCATTGAACTGAAATTCAAATAGCATGACAATTGTACTATGTTCAACAGCAGTATGACAGTTGAACCAAATCCATTCTACAAAAGAACAGGCAACTCGACGGCCGAATCTCAACTATTCAACAACACCTCGTACAGCACGATGGATGTACCCAAAACTTCCATTGATAACCCAAATATTCAACAACAACAACGTTATTCAGATTTGTTCAACAACAATGTCAATAACGTAATAACATTAGAGAAAAGGGCACAACTACACTTTAATGTCACATTTGAAAGCCTACTCTCACAACATCCCTCGAGGATTTGTGGACGTAATAAATGTGCGGTGTATAATTATGCGAGGTATACATGTTCTATGGGTGTGATCAAACTATTTAGAACAAAACCCATATTCCCAATCTGCATTCTAGAAATTCTGAGAATTTTAATAGGTCGCTCGAGCGAGCATCAAGAATATATATTCTAACAAAATATGGATTTTTTATAAATTGATCAAACTTTGAAAATATGGATTTTTTTATTAGGCACTAACCAAATAATTTCAGACAATATTTTGAGTGTCAAATTTCAGCCCGCAGTGTGTCTTACTATTCGTAATGCTTAATAGGCTCCCCACATTCGTATTTCTTACGGAAAAGGTGGCTTGGAAAAGAAATACTTTCAGTAGGAATCATCAAACTAGAGTCTTGTATTTGAGGATTTCAGTTGATTCCAACTATGGCAATTACTGAATTTTGATCAAATTGGTAGTATGCCATTTATATAAAAACAGAAAAAAAATATAACTCCCAGTTTCATTTTTTTCAAATCTGAAAAGCATAAATTGTATCACTATCTAAGGCTAAAACCAAGAACAAAGCAAGCAAAATATCACAAGGCAGTAGTTACAAGTTGCAAACTAGAAAAACTCAAACTAAAAATGGGTCTTGGGGGTCAACCAAGGAGTGTCATCAAAATTGTTAATCTCATCCCCACCAAAATTCATTATCTCATCAGAACCCCGAGGTAAATTTGCCCGAATGCTTACTGCTGGTTTCCTCGCCGGCAAAACGGGAAGCGGCGTCTTCCCTTTGATAACCCGAGCCGCCTCCCTCACCGTCGGCCTCTTCTCATAATCTGGATGTACACAACAAAGTCCCACCATAAGCATCCTCTCCATCTCCAACTTGTTAAACTTCCCCCTCAGTTTCAAATCAGCAGCCTCAACCAACTTCCCTTTTTCCCACAAATCCCACATAAAATCAGCAAGCAGAGTCCCCGCCTCATTCACAGGCTTTTTCCCTGACGCCACTTCCAAAACCACCACTCCAAAGCTGTAAACGTCAGTTTTCACTGTAGGAATACCCAAATACACGTACTCCGGAGCTAGATAACCCATTGTGCCAGCCGGAATCGTCGCTTCTCTTGTCATACAACTATGTTCATAAACCTCAGCCAAACCAAAGTCCCCTAGTTTCGCGGTTAACTCGTCATCAAGCATAATATTGCAAGTTTTCACGTCTCTATGAATTATCTGCCTCTCGCATTCTTCGTGGAGATATATGAGAGCGGAAGCAACGCCAAGGACTATGTTCACTCTCCGGTCCCAAGTGAGTAAAAGTGACATGGCATTGTTGTTTCTGTGGAGGATTTTGTCCAGGCTTCCATTTGGCATGTACTCGTAAACTAACACTAGTTCGTTCCCTTCGCAACACCACCCCTGTAGCTGAACTAAGTGTTGATGTCTTAAGCAACCCATCATTGTCACGAACTCAGTTGTGAATTGGCTGCGAAAATGACCGATCTGACTCACTTGACTGAACCTTTTCACTGCCACTAACCCACAAGAGGGAAGAGACCCTTCGTAAACAGTAGCAGACCCTCCTTCACCTATGATTCTGTTGTGGTTGAATTCCTTCGTAGCTGCTTTTATCGCTGAGAGTGAGAGCCTTTTCGGTAGCCTGTTCCCTTGGAATCTGTAAATTTGGCCTTCATTTGATCTTCTGGAGTCTAGTCTTTTCTTCCTTGTCATACACCAAATGACAATGATAACAATTGTAGACAATGAAATGATAAAAGCAGCTAATCCACCCAAACCAAGTGCCAATTCCCCTACTCTCTTGTCCATGTGATGGTAATTGACATTACTATTTTGTACTCCTGAATTCCCTGCTGGGGTGGAGCACATGAAACAGTCACCTTCTTCTTCAACTGTGTCCATTGGCATTACTGAAGGGAGTAGTCCATAAGTTTTGAATTTCCAGGCATCAACAAGAAGTTTTGCAGAGCCTTTACCATTAGAAGCAGAGAAACCCACATGCATAAACTCCTTAAAATGCTTCGAAAGATCAATTTCGGCAGTAAGAAGAGGGCTCGGAGGCTTGATTTGCGAGTAACCCACCCAAACCTAAAGCCCCAATAATACTTCAACTTACCGATCAAACAATTATAGAAAAGTTTAACGAATACAATGGAATCACTTAAGCATAACAATTATATATAACCAAAAACCATAAGAAAATTCAAATCTACTGATGTGTCAATGATGGAGCATTGGATTTTCTAAAAGTTTAAGCAAACATTGTGTGTATACTGTATTGTGTTTGAAATGGGAGCAAAACATTATTCTGAAAATTACTTATCGAAAACCATTATTCCGATAATTCTGTAGGATGTTTTGTACGTCTAGCTTTATCCATGAAAGATTTCCAAAAAGCAACATTGATGATGTCAGGATCATTACTAAAATAAGGATGATACATATCATCCATCTTTTTTTACCTTAATCATCTCCTCTGCATCTCTGTACTCAATCCAAGCGGTCATTTGCCTCCCACTCTTCAGATCAATACCCTTCGGAAACCCATCAACAGAAGCAAGAGAAACAACTGAATCAACATCAATACCAACATGGTTGTCATTGATATCCCCAACATTTGGATCAAGCATTGTGTCGAACTCCACAGCTACATACGAAATATCTTGCCCATTGGGGAGACCCATGGACCCATATGAAAAAGAATTTGGTTTAGATGTGATTAGGAACGTAAATCCGTCTCCGAATGGGCAGAAAGGTGCATAAGGGTTGTTGATTGTGAATGAGAATTGGGTTGAGAAAGAAGCTACGGAGTTGGTTGAAGAATCAAGAAACCGAATTGGGGAGAAAAAGAAAGCTCTTCCGAACCCAGATGGGGATGAGGAGGGGGGAAGAGGAGACAGACAGTTGAGTTGTTGGGTGAAAGAAATGGAGGTGTTTGCGAAGTGGGCGTCGCCGAAGAGGGTTATATTGGTTGAAGGGGAGAAAGGGGTTGAGTGACAAGACGAAATGGAGTTGAAGAAGAAGAGGAAGAAGAGAATGTGGTAGAGGTGGACTGAAGATGAAGGCATGGAAGTGGGTTCAAGTATGGGGATTTTTTAAAATATGGGGGTTTTGGAGAGGTTTCTTGGTATGGAGTTGGAGACGGCAGCATAGTAGTTCTCCAGTTTCTTGGTCGTTTCTTTTCCGGTATTCGATATCCTTTACGAATGGAATTGATTGGTTTGATCTTGTTTGTGTTGCCCAAGTGCAAAATTTCGGGTTTGGTGCTTCCAAAACCAAGTTTGCAGGGAAGCCTGGAATATACGGAGGAAACAGATACGGAGAGAGAGAGAGAGTGTGGAATCAAAATTCAAAGGAAAATACCTAATTTGGCCTACATTTTTTATTCAATTTATTTTTTACATTTTTTAATTTTACCTTAACCTTTTTTTATGAATTATTTGAAATAAATTTATATAGTATAAAATTATGCCTAAAAATAAAAAAAATCACTAAAGACAAAAAGAAAATCATAACGGACACTATTTTTAAATTATTTTTATCTTTTTTAAATTTTTTAAATTTGGTTCTTAAGTTTTAAATTTTTTAAAATATCTTGTCGTGACAAATTAATAATCTAAAATAAATTGACGCAAAATAAAAAATTATAAAAAAATTTAAGAGGTACTTATTGTTTGATCCTATCTATAAGCTATAACTAGTGTTTCATCCTATATACTTTTGAAACTTAAATTTTGGTCCTATTTTTTAAAAAATACCTGAATTGCCCTATATTCTAATTTAGCCAAATTTCAGTAATTTTCCTCCTAAGAAAAAGGGATACAGTCAATCCTTTCCTTTTCAGTTTGCACTCCCTAACAATATCATTCCAAATTCAATCATTGTACATTTGGTGAAGACAAATTGTGATGGTAAACTTGCAGCTTGTTTCTACCGTTGATGGTAAATTTGAGATGGTTAGTTTACTATGTTTTATAAGAATGTACACTATAATTACCAAATACATGGTAAATTGGCAGCTCATGATAAAATTCTACATTTTGCGATGGTAAATTTAATCTCTATTTTGTAATAGCAATTTACAGATCATAGTAAATTTGTATATCATGGTAAATTTTCTGTGCTTAAAATGAGATGAAACAAATAAAGAACGATCATTTGCAGATTATGATAAATTTTTAGATGATGGTAAATTTCTGCAAATCCAAAAATATTTTATTTTTTTGCAACCATCAAGGTTCAAAGCACATATCATGTAAAATTTACAAACTCAAAATGAATACTACAAAATAAGAATGACAATAAAATATTATTCATTTACAGTGTAATCCGAACAATTTTCGAAAAAAATTTAGGTTTGACAATAAAATCTTCCTCCTAACTCGCAGCACTCAGTTTTCGGCGACCAAGAATATAAAAGTGGTGGATCTATATGATACATGATGAGTAATACAAGAATAAAATTTTATGTGATCTCGTGCAAAAAATTCAAGGATGGGTCAATATTTCAATGAATCACTAAAATTTTATGTGATTTCGTGAAAAAAAGTCGAAGATATGATAAATATTATAGTAAATCACTAGAATTCTAGTGATTTAATCTCAAGTTTTAAGAGAAATATGTAGCATCAAAATTTACCATTAGTAAAATACTGTTCCGGTTATTTAAAATTTCAGCCAATATTCTCAATACTCAGTGAAAGATAATTACCATATTGGACTTCATATTTGAAGCCCAATTTAGTGCTACAATTTTAAACCTACCAAATCAGAAATTATATGGTCTGACTTAAAAAAGGATAAGAGGGTAAAAAAACATTCAAAAGTAATGGCAAAAATGTCAAACCATACAAAAATGGGATGAAAACATAACTTTAAAAAGTGGGTGGGATGAAACCCTACGATGTAAGTGTTAATAGGATCCTGATTTAATTTATCCAAAATTTAAATAAGAACAAAAATAATCAAAAATCTTGATATTGCAAAAACATTCAACCAACTTCTCCTTCTTTTCTCAAACTCTATTCTCTTCTATTTTCTTTTCAATTTTGTGAGCGACGACCTCTATTCTCTGACTGACTTTCTCCATCGTCTCTTTTACTATCTCTAACTCTCAGAATCTCTCTCGTCGTTGACTCCCACAGCTATAAAGTAAACTTGAAAATTGTAGAACATAATCTAAAAATCATCTCTATGTTTGTGTGAAATTTCCTTTAGGGCTTGTATATATCATACAAAGATCATCTCGATTTAGGATTGGTATTTACAAAATCTGAAATCTTGGTAGACTTTTATTGTGCGAAATCATTCTGTGTTTTTGCTCCCTAATTTGTTCACCAATAAGAAAGAGACGTGTAAAATTAATTGGTAGATGTGTACACACACAACTAAAGGACACCGGAATTAAAAAAAGTGATGCCGTTTGAACCCCCAAGATAGTTATTTAACTTCTAACAGGTCCCACATGTGGAAGAATTGAAGCCACGCGTCCCTATGTATGGGAAATGGAACGCGAAGAGACATGACCAGGAGCAGTTGTAAGAAAAGGAGAAAAGTATGGGGAATGTGATTGTGCATAACACCCCATGATTTGGCCCTATTACGATGGTAGAGAAATCTTTCAAACATAACCGTGAAACTAAGAGTTGTTGCAAAACTACTGTGTTAAATGTTGCCTAAAATATGAGCAGCAAACAAAGAAGAAAGACCATTGGACGCCCTCAAAAAATTATTTGTTTTCTTACTTGTCTTTGTTCTTCTTTAAAAGTACCTAGTGTAAGCATAACTGTAGTCATAGTTATACTTAATTTTGCTCATAATTTATAATAGTTAGAGTAGCAGAGTAGAGTTATTTGAAACAGTTAGATCTCTTTGTGACTCATCAAATGTAAGTTTACTATCAAGTTTACTACTCGAAATCACATTTCATTTCACCTTTTTGTGATTGTTCATCTTTTATTTCTGATTTCGAACTCCACGTGTCAACACTTAAGAAAAGTCCTCTTTATTGAGGTAAGAGAACATATAACATAAACGTCTGAGAATTATTGATTTTTAACTGTCACATTAAAATTTTTTTAAAATAATAATCATAAGCCTTTTTTGCTCGCTCGCACACAATAGTTCTTTGGCTTCTTTCACTTGGCCATCAAAGATCGAGTAATTGGTTTGAAACCTCGAACAACCATAATACATGTCGGGTAGTATCTTGAACCAATTGGCCTCGTTGTCAAGAGGAGCTAATTTTGGAAACTCTGTATATCCTCGGGATCATGAATTCGATGGACTTTGTCAAATCATTTCATCTTCTGAATTTCAGCCATCTATTTGAGTTCATCATAACCGAGAAGGTCTAATATCTTTTCTAGTTCCACAACTCAAAGAAAGTTGGGGCAAAAAGAAGAAGAGTATAGAGAGCCCATGAGGACTGAGGTGGACGTTGGTGTTATCAGAAGTAGGGTGGTAGAGGCTCATCACTCTCGAACGAGAATGATGAAAATCCCTAGGAATTTTGGTGCCACTCATGAGGACCTGGATCACGGTCAAATGAGGAGTAACTAGTGAGATATCCCAACTAGGCCTTGAAGGAGGATCAAGGATGTGAAGTTTGTTATCTTAGTCACCTAAAGTCTGGTTTGAAAGGTTGAAAATTTCAATAGCCATAGCAAGATTGGTTTCAGTGACAGAAAGAGTTTCAAAATTTTGGCTAATGACTTCAAAAGTCCCCATGATAACAAGAGTTGAAAGACGAATGAACTAACCAGCATTAGACGCACAATTTATAGGTGGATGTGAAGAGCTCGGATGAGAAGCCGCAGAGATAGGAATGTAGAGTAGTTGTGTTATTCACGATTTCCTGATGGCGAGAAATAGGCAATTCAGATGTCCACCAACATAAATTAAGTCTTAAAGTATGCTGGTGCAAGAGTATGTTTGCTTTCTAATTTATCCACCTGTAAGAAAAAGACATGTAACACTACTTGGTAGATGTGCACACACACAATTAAAGGGCACCGGAATAACAAAATGGTGTTGTTGGGACTCTCGATCAGTTATTTAACTGCTAGAGGGTCTCACACATGAAAGAATTGAAGCGACAACGTTTTACCTGCATGATAGTTATTCAACTACCACACGTCCCCATGCATGGAGAGATCAAACATGAATAGACGTGACCAAGAGCAATTTAGGAAAATGAGGAAAGTATGAGGAATGTGGTTGTGCATAACACTCATGACATGGCCCTCTTTCGAAGGTAGAGAAATCTTTCAAACATGAGCGAAAAAATGTGAGTTGTGGGAAAACAACAATGTTAAAGATTGCCTATAAATATGAGCAGCGAGCAATGAAGAAAGACCCCCAAACACCTCAAAAAACTTGCTTGTTTTCTTATTTGCTTTGTTCTTCTTTAAAAGTACCTAGTCTAGGTGTAGCTATAGCCATAATTGTACTTAATCTTGCTCGTAGTTTTTAACAATTAAAGTAGCAAAGTAGAGTTATTCGAAGTCTTTGGATCTCTATGTAACTCTTCGAATGTAAATTTGCTACCAAGTTAAACTCATTTCATTTCTCCTTTTCGTAATTGTTCATCTTTTGTTCTTGGTTTCGAGCTCCACATATCAATGCATAAGAAAAATTCTCTCAATTGAGATAAGAGCACATTTAAAACAAATGCCTGAGAGTTGCTTATTTTGAATTGTTACATTGAAGTTTTCTAAAAAGAATAATTATAAGTATTTTTTGGCATACTCGCACACAAATTTAGCCTTGAGAAAATATTTGAGTCAACAATATGTAATAAAAAGATGTGGTTGACTTGTTTTATATATAATACAAATTCTTGGTGAATTTGTACCTATTACCAAACCGAAAAAACGATTTTAGAGGCCGAACTAATAAAATCCGCACAGTGAAAAACCCATTACCGAATGGTTCGGTTTCGATTCAGCTAACCTTAAAACCAAAAAAAATTGATTCGATGTGTAAACTAGCCAAAAATCAGATCGAACTGAACCGATTATATCCGTAATAAATCTTAGTTTTCATGCCATGCTAGTGTAGTTTAATACCCGTCCTTCCTCTATTTGGTAAAATTCCCTGACGAAAACTTTGATCCTCTCGGAGCACAGAACAATATTCCTAGTAGTGGGCCTCTAAGCAAAAAACCCCTTGCCCGAAACTGGAAAGAAAAAAAAAGCAGAAAAAAAACCCCAACTTGTCTGCTGCTTTTCAGAATTGGTCAGATGAATTTTTTTCTTTTTCTGATGCTGAGTTTTGGGAACTTTGTTTTGGTTAATAAATCAAACACGCATAGTTTCCCGTCTCACGTTTGCCAAGTTATCGTCAAGCCAAATTCGTGGGAAGGTAATGAATCAAATATTTAACTGTTAACTGATTGTGATTGGTAATATCAAAGTATTACCTTTTTCCAGTTGGATTTCTCATGTTTTATAGGTCAGCTTGGCCTATTTTCTAGCTCTACAGGTTACCTTTTAACCACCCAAGAAACCATTCGTTTGTCATGACCAAACTTTTGCTTCTTTTTCTATTGACACGATAATGAAGAGTCTAAAAGAATCAATTGCCTCTTGGCAGTTGAGACCAGTGGTATCTCCTGCTTATCGATACAGATCATAGATTAATGGACATTCGGATGTCAACTATCAAGCAAAATGACGCTCCCATGAATTGGATATGGAAAATATGAGTTTTCAAATCAGGCACTGCACTCAAATCGGATGGGGTCTATCTTTGAGACTGACAATTGTTGCACCTTGTTCTAACCAACAGAAGATTTCTTCTACCGATAAGAAATGTAGTTGGTCAGACCGTCTTTTGTCAAATGGATCAACAAAAATCCAAAACACTGCCCCAAAGCCATGAGGTGGATAGCACTTGTCATTGTACCATAACATACCAAGTTACTTCTAAATGCATGACTTAAGTTCTCAAAGAAGAATCGGTGTGATCTCCATATAGATGCCAAAAATTTCAAAGAAGTTAAGGCTGCAATTGTATCATGGATTGGTGACGAGATTACTAAAAGTGAAAGCAAAAACAGAAAGAGAGAATGAAGTGAAACTGATTTGATGTAGCTTACGGTCATTAAACACTAATTTGGCAAACAGAAATCACAAACGCAATGCAATCCAAACTGCACTTCTCCTGAATCATCGCATCTTAATGCATGGAAGACAACGTCAGCTTCTACTTTATCTTGCTTCCAAAAACATAGTAGCACTAAACTGAAGGTGCATGAGTAGATGTACAAAACCGAATTGCTTCTCATCTTACTGCACAATAAAGCAACAGCTACAAAACAAGCATCAATCCCATATCCAGAAATGGCCATATAGAAAGGTGTGTGAACACAAGTTCAGATTGGTTCAGGCCAACAGAAAAGAAAGACAGAAACAAGTACCTAAAATAACAACCAAAATGCTTGTGCATCCCTTAACAGCATGTGAATATCGACTATACGCATCAAACACAGTCAATACGCACCATGGCATCGCAAGACATAAAAGGAACAAAAAGCAGAAAATTCATCTCTGTTGGCGTTTGCTAGCCACTAGACAAGTAAGAGAACCTACAGTGAATGAATTTAAAGAACCAAAGATTTTGACCAGATTGTACACCTTTGTGTCTGGCTATGTATATGAATGTGCATAAAGAAGGGATGGAACATCTCTCTCTACGGGGAACAACGCGTCAGATTCTTTCAATGTGAATCTTGTGGCCTTGCTAACTCAGAAAGATAACCTTACCATCCAAAAGATATTGGTTGTTCATGAAAGGCTAAAGTCGTTATTTTAAACACATTTTCCAGTAAAAATATGCGTGTAGAATTCCTACCTAATCTGGCTTAATCTGAACACCACTTGAAGCACTTTTGGAAAAGTAGATATTGCAAAAAGAGTTAACATTAACTTGTTTCATTCAGTGATCATTATTGAAAGAAACTTTTTCATTAAGTTCTGCCCAATCTGGCATGATTTTCCAATGGATGAATGTAGTTATTTTTTCCAACAAAGTTTCAAAATATAGAATTTGATTGTGTAGAATTACAAGATGGGAAAAAGTTTGGCCATGGTCTGATGTTGTCAGTGCTGATAAGTGGAAGAGAAAAACAACTTGTGCAGGCAAAGAATGGTGCAAGAACGTTAGAGGGAGAACTCGGCTGATATTTTGCAGACTATGATTCCTTTTATGCTGCTTGACAGGTGACACATCTCCTAGAAAATCCCATCAAGCAAATTTTCACCTACAGAACGAATTCGAATCTTAAAGAAACCGCTATTCAAGCTTATTTTCATCAAAATAGCATTTTAAGCTCACATAAACAACTAGCAAGTGAAAATATAAGAGCCTAATACGCACAAGATAACTATTCTATGTAGACAAAGTACTTCCCCCTCACCACAATCCGATACTTAACTCGCCCTTCCAATCCGTTTGATGTACAAAAAGGTAGGTCAAGCTTTCTGTGCACTAACATCTTGAAATATAGTCAAAAGAGCTAATCTATGACACTGCCAATGCCAAGTATACCACAAATGTAATCACGAAAAAGGTACAACCACAAAGAAAAGACGGGATCAAGAGAGAGAGACCTGATAAGTAAACACACAAAGAAAGTATGATATTATTCAAGGCTTAAGTCTGAAATAAACGGAGGGGAAGGTCTCCTTTTATAGACAGAGGAGGTACTTACTTATAAGACACGAAGCTTCCTCATAGGTACAATACACATAGCTTATATGAAACTTCCTTACTACATGACAAACATCTTTTACAAACATCATTATTCACAAGACACGTAGTTTCTTCACAAAGCTTTCAGCTTTTACAAATAACTTTTATTTGAATTTTACAGTACACGCTATACGACAAACAACTTTCACTACTACTAAAGAGAAAAGCAGCAGCTTTAACTTTCTGTTACTTCGTAATTCACAATTAAAGTAACAGCTGGCAAACAAGTCCAACAGTTTCTTGGAATTGTTAACTACATGGCTGACTTCATCCCAAACCTTGTCAGATATCGAACACCCCACTCTTCTTTGTTAAAAAAGACTCCTCCTCCTCCCTGGACTCTCCAATATACAGAAGCTGTCAAACCCCTGAAAACCATTGCAAAAACCCTTCCACCATTGACCATCCCCTCAGACAGTAAAACTTAAAAGAATCCTTCAGACAGATGCATCCGATCAATTCCAGGTCACAGTCCTTAAAGAAAGCCAAAACTAGAAACGAAAGATTTGTGGTTATAAAAGTGGTGCATTCTCTTCAGCAGAACTTCATTACCACTCTACTTAATAAAACGCAATGTTGAAAAGTTTGAGTTCCATTTAATTGGTCATCACTTTTTGATTGAAACTGATATGATGAGTTTTCCTAGCATGCTGAAGTTCAAGCAAAAAACTCTTCCAAAACCACAACTGCTCAAATGGGCGATTTGGTTCTCGAATTGGAGTTCTTATGCTGTTCATATCAAAGGAAA
Source organism: Arctostaphylos glauca (assembly GCA_019985065.2). Lineage (NCBI taxonomy): Eukaryota > Viridiplantae > Streptophyta > Magnoliopsida > Ericales > Ericaceae > Arctostaphylos > Arctostaphylos glauca. Next base: position 11,897,400 of record JAHSPW020000006.1, on the reverse strand, counting down.
AACCAACATTCTTTTAGATTTTTTGTCTCGCATGAATAAAGAAATCAATCAGTTCTCAAAACTTTAAGTCACTCTTTTCAAAGCAACATCTCTTGTTCCTGGTTGTTTTCCCATGATCTCTTGTTTTGAACCAAAAGACCTTACTTTTGCTCTTCAATGTCATCTCTTAGAAACAACTCTCCTAGCCCGAAATGTCCAAATGTGTCAAAGCCTCCAACACTTGTACATTTACCGATATGGTCTTGACTTTGGCCCTATAGACAATCTTCCCTTCCACCCAGTCTACCCATTCCTTACCCAGTTTCGTCTCACAGATAGGTTAAATTGAAAGTTTATATTTTATTTTCCAAAAGAAGCCTATCTCTTCCTCTGGTACTTAGTGGATGTTTACACCATCAGTATCACCTTCAATAAGACCACCGTGTTGCATTATCTAGCCCAGTATGCTTTAACTAAGCTTAAAGTCAAGTATCTCCAATTTCTTAAGTTTCTTTACTTTTTGGTCACATAGCTTTCTGGCAAAAGAAATTTAGGCAAATTCCATATTCTATGGGTCACCATCTCACATTTGCTTTCTGGACATCCCGCAATAATCGAAGTATTCCCAACCCAGATGGTTCCATAACCTGGCACAAAACATACCACACAATATTCCCTTCCGAGGGAAAAGACAAATGGAATTCTCAACAAGACCCAGGATCATTTTTGGTCAGGACTCAAATAATGTGTGGCCTCAATGGTATTAGACCCAAATCAGATCCTCTCGTCCCTTCTTCATTTAGAAAGTTCAAATTGGAAATACAATGAAGAATATCCAGCAGATTGGCGCCAAACATCCGATATCTGTTAAGTGACCACCAATCTAAATGGGAAATAGATGACAGACATCCAGACCATCCAGATCGTCGAATCTATTCCTCAGAAGATTCGAACTATACCCAACACCAGTGTTTGCCAACTGTTACTTTTATGTTTGGCGTGTTGTATGAAGTGTTTGCGAGCTGTTACTTTTATTGTGAAGCATGAAGTGACAGAAAGTTAAAACTGCTGCTTTTTTCTTAGGTAGTAAAAGTTGTTTGCCCTGTAGCGTGTGCTGTAAAATTCAAGTAAAAGTTATTTGTAAAAGTTGGAAGCTCCGTGAAGAAACTACATGTCTTGTAAATCAAGATTTTTGTAAAAGTTGTTTGTCATGTAATAAGGAAGTTTCATGTAAACTTTGTTTATTGTACCTATGAGAAAGTTTCGTGTCTTGTAAGGAAGTACCTCATTTGCCTATAAAAGGCCTTCCCTCCGTTTATTTTCAGACTCAAGCCTTGAATAATACCCTACTTTCTTTGTGTGTTTACTTCTCTATTCTCTTGATCTTGATCTTGTCCCTTCTTTGTAATTGTACCTTCTTCGTGATTGCATTTGTAGTATCAGAGCCATGTTTCCTCTAGCTTAAATTTCAACCAGGAACTTCCTTTCTAATATTACTTCAAATCTTTTAAATCTTTTAAATCTTTTCAAATCGAAGCATATGCTCTGTGGTTACAAAGGATCTTCCACATCAAAAACTTCATAAACTATTTTAGTTATAAGAATTTTATCTATTTCAAATGAGTCGTCTCTCTACCAGGAATGCTCTTACTCCATCTCACACATAAACCAGTAGAAATTCTTCTGCCACTTCTTCCAATCTCAAATATCTATATTAGTTCGAATATCTTCCTGATGATAGTAAGGTTCCTCTTATAGACCTCCCTTTCTTAAATTCGTACAGTGTCTTTGCCAGACCAACTACCTCTATAAGAAAACAGTTACCAATTATTCTCCACCAAAAGACCCACTTAAGAGTATATTCAAGCTTCTAAGTTTGATCAATGCTTTATTCCAATCACCGAAGCTGAACAACTCCTTCCTTTAAAAATCTCAGTTGATTTGCCCCGCATGTGACAACAAGAAGGATTTATCTATCTACATTTTGGAGCAATCTGGCTGACTGTTACTTTTCATGGTCGAAAGGGATTACCAGTCACTTCCAGACTTGCTCCAGTAGATACTAGGTTTTTGCAGTACCAACATGAATGTATTGCTAACATTCAAACCACCTTAAATGTTAGAACAATAGTATTTACCTTTTACCCAAATTTCAACATGCCATTGTAGATCTCTACACCACCAAATGGCTTATCGTCTCCAAAACTACGCCCTTGACATGTCTTTACCATCCTCCACAGATGAAGCTCTTTCCTTAACTGTCAATGCCCCCCACCAAGCCTCTTGTATTCATGTCTCTCGCCAAATAACTCATCCTGAACTTCTCAGGCTTCTTCTAGAGTCTTGGATTACTACCCATAAAAAAAATCCAACAAAAGCTTGCGCTTGTCCAATCCTCCAATCCTGCATTCCATAATAAACCAAATGGCACCGTGGAAATCAGCTTCCCAGAGGAACACCTTCATCCTCATCTCATCCGATCCATTTTCCCATCACAAATCAACATGTTCATTGACAACTCCATAACAAGTCCTCTCATCAAATACGTCAACTCGTCTGGCCTCCCAGTCTACTATTTTCAAAACCCAAAAACAGACCACAAGTATTTTGATGTTTGTGATTATGATGATTGTCTTGAAGATTGCCTTATTGAAAACGATGGTGTCTCTTTCTATGAACTCAATCCCACTTTTAAACTGCCTCCCAAAAACCCTGTTTCCACTCCTTGTAAATCTCCACCATCTTACCATCCTCCACCTCCCATGGTTCCTTCTTCCCAACCAAGTAACTATTTCATATTTTTCTTCCTCATCTTCTTGGACTGAAAAAGATTTCTCCCCTTTAGAATTTCATAACCCACAAGAAAAAACCACTCACCGCCACAAAATCCCCGATTCCACCACCATTCTTCCATATGGAAACATGAAAGGGGTCTCTGCTGCTGAAGCTGCCATTAATTGGCAAGCCAATTGCTTATTCCCAGCAAGCTCTTGAAGCCCCTGTCCAAAGGAATCTTCTTTGGAACTTCCGATTCATGATTTGCAACAAAAAATTCAATTTGTTCACCATGAGCTTCTCTGCTGCTGAAGCTGCCATTAATTGGCAAGCCACAAATTCTCTGGTACAGAATAAAGTACTTTAGAGAATTGCTTATTCCCAGCAAGCTCTTGAAGCCCCTGTCCAAAGGAATCTTCTTTGGAACTTCTGATTCATGATTTGCAACAAAAAAATTCAATTTGTTCACCATGAGCTTCTCCAACTGGCATATGCAAATCAAACATTCTCAATTGGCTTTCTTCAAAAGAATGGTGAAATGAAACATTTGAAATTTCAACTACAATCCCTACAAGCTTAACAAAGCTCAGTCATACTTTAACTTGTTTTTCCCTCAACACACTCTTTCAACATACCCTCCTCTTTCAAAACCCTTACCTTTTTCCTCCCATTCCGAATGAGGTGAATCCAACTCAAGCTTGTTTGGCAGTTCCTTTGCATTTTTACCTGCTCCTCCGCCACTTAAAAAGCCTTCTTTACCACGATTGCCAAATCCACAATTGCCAAATACATAGCCCCAGAAAAAACCAACCCGTTCTTCACCAAGCTCTATTCCTCTCCCTACTTCTTCCTCATCAACCACCACCACCAACCTTGAGCACAAATCAACACAATTAATGGTTGAATCAGCACCAACTTCTTCACCCAAACCTCCATCAAATCCAATCTCTACCATGCTCCAAACTCTTGCTTCCATGCCTGAAAAGCCAATTCTTAAGCCGAGTTTCGACACAGATTCTAGACTCCCTAGATTGTCCCCATGTCTATATGATGAATCAAGAAAATCCAACACCGAAAGAAAATGTTGAAGACCCAATCGTTGAAGAAATGGAAGAATTAGAACCAGAAATTCTTCCTCCTCATCACAGCCCTACCCTTGACTCATTTCCCTCTTCCAATGCCTATACCTAGAGATTCCAAGGATTCTCTTTTGACAATGTGCCACCCTCAAAATGGTTGGACAAGCTCTATGAGATCCATTCCTGGTGTGCTTGCCCCCAATGCCACACTGAACATTGTAATCACTAAATGTACAGCAAAATTTCTCGGCCGACTTCATCAATGGTATATTGCTCTTGGTGAATACAAATAGTTACAACTCAAGCAGGTGCCAAGTCTCAATCAGTTCATAGATGTCTTACATACTGAATTTCTTGGCGAACATACAAACCATCAAACTTTTGTTCGTGAAGAATATTTCAATATAAAATGTTGTTCCTTCAAAAGAGAAGATCTAGAACTCGATTACAATCATATGTCTCAACGATTCCATCTTTTGAATGGCACGGATGATGTCAATTTGAGGCAAGCCTTCCTAAATTCCCTTCCTGAACCTTTGGGAAATGAGACATCCCGTCTGCTTCAGACGAAGGGCATGGCCCTAAATACCACCTCTCTTGAAAATATTTATCAAAACGTTTTGCTCACTTTGGAAAAGTTGTACAATTACCAAAAATTCCTCCGAGCGTTGGAAGAGTAAGAGAAACTCTTTGGCAAAGCATGTGACCGCCCAGATTTGTCTATCAAAAGCAAAGATAAGAAGAAATGCACTTATCGTCTGTCTTCTCGGAAGCCCAAACATTTTCAAATATAGAAATTCCCTTCTTCCAAATTCAACAGGTTTTCTAAGCCCCACAAATTTTCCAAGCAAAAAAGGTGGAAATATTTTAAGAAAAAGAAATTAGCCGCAAGTGAGTGCTGTAACGTCTCTATGATGGCAGTCCCCCGTTACAGTCTAGTAAGATTTTGATGCATAATTCAGAACTTTTCATTGAAATTGAAACAACCAAATACGAGGATGATAAGAACGCAAAATAGAGATAACTGGCATTAAATTGCCTTACAGTGAACGTTTAAACACAAAAAAATCATCCTCATAGCGAGCTAATGCCACTCCTTTCTGGACAAAATTCTTGTTTAAAGATTCAGCTTTGCAAGTAGAAAATGACACCAAATTATAAAACTGTATTACGCCTAAAAGCAAATCTTACCCACTGAATCAAGTTGGAGCCGCAGAAAGCTCACCAGTCTCCTTTTGCCTGAGATACTGGTCCAAAATTGTAAGCCTCGCCGTCTCAAATGCAAAGTACCCAATTGCCGAAAAGCATGCACTATAAAGCACTCTGGGCCCCATTCCACGGCTCAATCCCACCCACCCTTCTTCCTTCAAAATCTGCTTCACAGTAGCAGAAACCCCAGTAACCATAGCAGCAGCAGCCTTATTTACACCCTCCACATGAACCTGAGTCATCAACCTAGTCTTAACCACATCCAATGGGGTAGTCAAGGACGCTGATATCGCCCCCGCCAGTGCACCACAACAAACACTCTGAATAGGCTCCAAATTGGCCTTCTTTGTTTTTAGCAACACTGCAGTTTTCAAATACTCAAAAGACGAATAACTCAACACACCAGCTGGTAAATTCCTTAACAATGTAGCAGAGTACCCTGCATACAACCCTAAAACTCCATCTCTCTCTAGAATTCCCAACAAAACCTCCCAGGACCTCCCCTTAGCACCCGCCTGCATTCTTTGGGTAATCAACTCCTTTGGCACCATGATTGCCGATGAGACGATATTGCCCATGGCGCCGGCGGTTGGGGGAATAAGCAGGGATGGGTAATTCGGTAACTTTGATAAAACTGACTTCCCAAATTCGCAAGTCCCAAAATACACAGCAGAAGAAGCTGTGGACCCTACGATTACGGCCGAAACACCGGAATAAAACCCTAGAATCCCCTTACTCTGGAAGGTCTTGACAATGGCATCGAAAGCACTGCTGTATATTTCAGAAGCCCCTTTGGTTTGGAGCTTTGTTTTGATTGTGTCGAGTGGATGGAGACAAACATAAGTGAAGGCCCCGGCGATTCCTCCGGCGCCTGCGCCAATGAGGGCCCTTTCAAAGACAGAGAGGGTTTTGAAAAGGGTTTGGACTTTGGGAGAACCTTTTGTGGCGGGTTTGAGCCAATTCTGAGATGTGGGTTTTTGTGGGTTTTGGATTTTGTTCTGAAAAGAGATGGAGGTTGAGGAGAATCTGAGTAATTTGTTGATTTGCAGTGGTTTGTGAATGGAGTTGTCAGTGCTTGTGGATATGAGGGTGTTGAGGTGATTGAAAAGAGAATTGAATTCGTCTATGGGGTGGTGCTGGGGATGGAGATTTGGAGAGAGGAGCCCAACAGAAGTGCAGATTCGTGTGTCCATTTGTAATTGCTGTGCCCCTCACTCCGTGTGTTTAGCTTCGGCCCCTGTGCTGTTCTGAGTCTGGTCTTGTGTCCCAGGGGGTCCGGCCATGTAGAACAATCTTCACGAAATTAAAGTCGCGGATTTAACAGAATCAAAATTTAATTATCTTTTAAACAAAAAGAAAACGATAATTTAAATTGACATTTAAAATAAAAATAAATTAACATGGCTATAGATGGTTAGAATTTCTATAAAATTCACATTTTAAACCTCTGATAAAATTCTTGATCAAAATTACGAAAATAAAATATTGAGTATTAGTGCAGAAAATCCTACATAAAGTCTATTGCACCAATTATATGAGACAATTAATTAGTTTTCACATATGTATTTGCACATTGTGGATGATACATACGAGAGGTGGCAAAGGGAGTTGGCCACCGAGATTACCCAAACGAACATTCCATCTTAAATCAGGATGACACCTTAGGAGTAGCCAGAGATTCAACAAGAGCGCCGCTATGAGTAATGTAGCTGGGGAATCCGTCTTTTCGGCTACTACAAGAGTTTATCTCATCGCTCTCCTTTCCTAAAAAGTAGTAACTACTGGAGTCATAGAAGATGTTTTTGACCAATAGTCACATAAACATATTTCTATTGTGTCCTTATTGATTGAAAATCATATCTGTAAGTACTGCTCTTTTACTGGTATGTCCTCCCATAATGAATTCTCGCTGACCATAGCGGCAAGTAAGATAAGCAAGGGGACTAGATGCTTTTGATCCCCTCACCTCCTACCACCCCTTAGAGGTGGATGAAGAGATATGTGATCAACTCATCTAAGAAAGAAGAGAAATAAAGACTTATAGCCACTTGTGTACCATACGTGTCCTCTGTGTGTCCATGTGTCCCTATCTGTTCGTCACATATATGATGATCTCCTTAAAATGGTTAAATAATGGATCAATCCGAGTTAAGAGACAATTTATGTTGAATAATCATAAAAGAAAATTGTCGTGAAATCCGCATCAATTTATTTTTTGACTATTACATGGTTAAAATTCTATTTCGGTTGAGGTTTCTAAAACGATTTTTGGGAAAAAAACTCTGAAATGTTATTTGGTATAAGTGTTTCAAAAAACATTTAACTCTTGAGAGTTAAATTTTTTTGGCGTTTTCGAGGTGCTCTCTTTCTCTCTCTTCTTTTATAGAGAGATGAAGTTGTTTAGGAAAAAAATAAAAATGTTTAGAGAAAAATTTCCCAATCAAGTTTCCAAAATATTTTCAGAAAATTTTCAGAAAATATTTTGGAAACTTCTAAACGAACACAGCCTATATTTTCCAACTATAAACTCAACTTTAGTTGATTACATTTGTATTGGTTGACTTTAAAAAATATAAGCAATAGACAATGAGCACATCAATACTTTGAATAAGCCAATTTACAAAATTTTAGAGAAAAAACATCACAACCCTAACACACATTATTGAATTACAATTATACAAGTTGACTTCTAATAATATAATCAGCAGACAATCAATAACTATTCTTATGATGGTGGTCAACTAAGAAGAACAACTTGGAATCTCTTAAGTTGCACCTATAAGACCAGAAAGAGAAATTAGAACAACTTGAAACCTATTATTCATATCTACGGCACTATGTAGGGAATCAAAACAATGAAATCAAATCTATGTTAAAATTCAATTATTCAAATTATCAGCATATTGCATTTGTATGATCGAAATTCACCTAGTTATCCAGACAAATACCGTGTTGTTTTGAGAATGATAGCATTTAAGTTCAACCATAACATAAAAATACTTAATATTTGAGAAATGATTTTTTTTAGATAATCTTCATACACGAGCTATGCATCTAATCAATTTTATTAAGCAAATCAAAGAACATATATGCGTTTGTCGCTTAGGAATTCCACAAATCCAACAACCATTGTTGATAATTTTCTCATAGACTGCCACGAAAATTAATTTCTTGAGATATTTGAAAAGGATAATGAAACAATAAATAAATAAATAAAGCAAGGTTAGTCTGTCAAGGACCCACCCCATGCATAACATCTATCGAATTGACTGCATTTTAAAGATTCTCACAAGCTACTCACATACGTAGTTTCTATAATAGCTAGCTGCTGACCCAGTCTCATTCCTTCCATAACTACTTGTTGGAAAAAAATACATGCGATAGATTTGAAAACTACTCGGTACATCCAAAAAAGATACATATATTTCTATTAACCATTGACATAGATATTACATAACATGAATAGTATAAATGAAAACAAAAATATACAAATTGTGAATAAATTAACCAAATTTAGATCAAATTGAACTGAGTCCTGTGTTTAATATAGTCCACTTAAGACAAAATTGTCACCTCACTTTGGGTGTTAGAGGACTATTTTGATGTCTGTCTCCGAAGGTGAAACGACTCACACAACGGAGTAACACCTAACTGTGTATGTCTGTCGAATCTTCGTGCGTCTGCTTCTCTCACTTGAATAAAAGTAATTTGCGAATTTTTTGTAGACAAGATTTTGTGTGTCTCAAAATCAAGTACAAGATTGGTAATAAAACCAAAAAAAACCCTTTGAGTTGTTGAAATAGAAAATCCTTTGGATTGTATGCGACGAATGGAAGATAGTGGAGTCATTATTGGAAACTCTTAAGCTGCATAACAAATGAGACTATCTGGTTGTCATGAGACCACCCAGTGTCCAATTCATTCACAATAACCCTTTGAATTTTCAACATTACACATAATAACCATTGACATCCAATTTTAAGTAGAACGTTACCACACCTTGCGGAGAACATATTGTCTCATTTGGATGCACATGCCCCTGCATTTAGTACTATCTTCGTCTATCAAAAGGTTACTGAATCTATTCAAAGTTCACTATGAGAATCCCCTTAATATATCAAAACATATGGCTCTCTTCTCAAATGTCAACCTTCTATTTTAAACTAGCAATCAAAGTGGCTCGTACCCCTACACTGAAGCACTCTTAATTAAGCTTCAAGTATGCACACAAAATGCGCCAATGCTATTTGAATTTCTAACTTTATGTATACGTTTCTATGCAAACATGCAAAATAAATGGAACAAAGAGCAAGCTAGAAGCCATTGTGGTTTATGTACAATAGACACTTTGGGATTGGTGTGAGAAGACTAAAACCATATGTAGCCACAGAAAAATGGGAGAGTGACTTGATAGAAATTCCATTTTCACAAACTACATTCACTCTTGGAGCCATACCCGACCAATAATCTCATTGTACGGCTTTGGTACGTCGGCCCGCACCATAAACTCACATTAAACGGTCATTGTTCTGGACCGGACCAATAACAAAAATTTAGCGATCAACCAAATTGAAGCACTATTGGACCTGACCAAAGGAACTTCTGTCGCCTAGAGGTCTATTGGTCGACCTGGAATAGTGTATGTCGTTGTGGATCCGGTTCAATCAAATTTAAAATATGAACTCCTTCTACTCTTCAATAAAAATATATAGCGGAGAAGTTTTGGGTATCGATCCGACGAGGAAAAAGTGGTTGATACTTTGGCAAGTAAGTTTGCACAATTTTGGCTTTAAAGACACCAATCTTTTTTCGTTAGAATTTGAGGTTAACATTAAAGAACAAGAAACTAAACGAAAAATGTAATTAGATAATAAGGAGGCGTGGTTTTATGAATCACTTTTCTACTCAACCAATAACAAAGTATCATGTTATTGGCCGAAAAATATATCAATGACATCCCACACAATGGATGTGTTGGGTAATGAAGTTGTTCAAGAAAAATAGGTCAAAGTATGAAGGACGTTGACCTAAGCATTTAATGTCTCAAAAGTACTTTGAGCACACCCAATTAGGGGTGAAATCGGTTCGGGGTCGGTTGGTTCGGTCTAATATTTTCACGAACCGATTTGGTTCAATCCATTTTTTTCACTCGAGCCGTTGATAGACCAAGACGCATGAATGTTCATGTCACTCATCTCCAGGACGCCGATCAAGTGTAGGGTTGCGCTCCTCGCAGAGCCTAGCCATACCACTCTCTTGGTGTTCGACTTCGCTAGGATCACCCAACCTATCCTTGGCAAAAACCTTTGTATGCTTATCATGTCATCATCATTTAGAGTTCAAAAATATCTATCGGCACCGTAGTGCTCACCAAAACAATATTCTTAGCAAGAACACTAAGAATGGAACTCTATTCTCACCTTTGATACCTCATATTGGATGGTGAAAAGAAGTTGATCCTTCTCATTGATCATAGCTTCAAGGAGCTCAATGCAGGTTATATAATAATGGTCGATGGTAGTTTCATTAGAGGAATGAAATGGGTATCATGAATCACTAACGATGTATTTAAAGAACTATGACATCCTTCTCGTGACACAATGGCAGTGTGGCATAAATTATCACCGGTTAGAGATGTCACTTTCATACCAAGAAATGATTAAGAAATTTGGATGTGAAGGTGAGGAAGACGAGGAGAAAGACTTCCAGTATAGTCGTCAATTGTGGAGTCCTTCTGCTTACTTGTACTTGATCCTTAAGCTTCTCTAAATATGTAATAACTGCAATTTTTTACTAAATAAAAATAATTTCCAATTAATTAAAGACATTTTTAGTATTATTTATTTCTTTAAATTATTCTCACTTGGATGAAGAGAATTTTTGGTGTATGTGTGATCTTGAGGGGGCGAGTAACACCTAAACAATTCTTGTTCTTGTTAGTTGGCAGACTTCCGGCATTCATCTTTCGTAGTCGTTTTACGGACTCCAAAACTCCCATGGCCCCTTTAGACTTTCTAAGCCTTTAATAAGATTTTCATTGGTGGAGATTACATATCCTTGCCATTTTCACATTCATTTCATGTCTAAGAACTAGAGCAAGGTTAGAGAGAGAGAGAGAGAGAGAGAGAGAGAGAGAGAGAGAGTAAATGCAAGTTATGTAAGGACTAGGCAATCCCAATCGAGGGCTTTATGTTATAGTCGATGGGTAAGAATTGAATCCTCGAGGTAGAAGATCCTAGAAATATAAATGCAAGATTCATAACAAATTTACGTGTTTAATTCACTGCTTTACTTACTAAATTCATCATTTATTCTGTTGTTAGCATTTTTGGGTTATGATTTTCTACTGAGTTTTACCACTCATGAAGCTTCATGTCAAATGAAGAAGAGCAAATAAAAGTACCACCCGAACAGATAGAGCCGGCTTGTGGAGATGAGAATTTCAACGACATGTGGCTGCAATACCTATAATAGCTATGTTTTTTTATTTTTACATGTAAACCTAGAAGGGTACTTTTGTAATTCTAATTGTAATTCCCAACTGTGCTCCGGTAAATGATGAATTATTTTTAATCATTTTTTAAATTAACAAATTAGTTTAACATATTGAGAATTTGAGGTGTTACAAAATTCCTTTAGTATTGTAAAAGTAAAAACTAGTTACTGTTGTTCGACTAATGTCAACTGAAAAATACTCTGATACTTAAAGTCAACCTATAAACTATAAAAATAACGTGAAAATACTATTTAGAGAGAGAGAGAGAGAGAGTAGAATGTATTTTTTGCTTCAAGTTATCATTTATATACAAACTAGACCTGGGCTCCTAGTCAATATGTGCGAAGCATGTTCCCTTTAATGTAAGAAGAAATCGTCGCTACCCTGACGTTATGCATAATGCACCGAACGCCAGGTCAAATGTCATGTGCCAAAACCAAGCCACCTAGAGGCCATGTGAAAACGAGTGTAGCCACATCAGTATGGTCTCTTGGGTCGGGTCTTGATTTGGCCCAGTCCAGCGCACGCCATGAAATGAGTTAGTTGCGTGAGGCCATATAGACGATGTTAGGCTTCGATCTGGTCTATTGTGCTTATTTTTTACATAGTCTTTTTTAAATTATAATTCATATCCGTATCGAACTAACTGGCCCATTACAATATGCATGCCTATCAATCATTTGTATGATGGGGAAACTTACTACAAAGAATCCCAATCATAGCATTGATACATTCTAGTTGAGAAGTTTGCTTTAATTTATAGTACGTAATTGTTTTAATAGAGATTATGTTAGATAAATTATTCTCTTGTACAGTGGCTGAGGATCTAAGTATGTGAATGACTCTAGGCATAAATTCTTGGAGTCACACCGGCAGGCGGTAAAAGGTGTGAAATATATGGACAAAGTGTGGTTTACATTATTTTGGGTACCATAGTGCGATTTGATGTAATATATGAACTCGTAACTCGTCCGAGTCGACCCCTTTCCAAATTCTCAGGTCACAAACTCCAATAACCGTGTGGAAATAGAAAGATCTCGCGACACACAGGCCAAGCTGAGGCAAAGCTAGGGTTTTACAGATCCAGGTACGCCTCCCGTTAGGGTTTCTCATTCCTTCTAAGCGGACATCGTCTCCGATCTGTTCAGGTCCTCTCTCTCATTTTTGCATTTGCACACTTATAGAACTGCTTGTATATAATTCACGTATGTACATAACTCGGTTAGGGTTTGCAGAACAAATGGCCGACGCTTACTGGAATCAACAAGCACATCTGAATCCTTCGGCTGGCATGCTCAAACGGCCTCGCTCTGACTATGGTAAATAACACACTTTGGTTTCTTTTGAATATGTTCATGTGCACATATATTTGCTCTGATGTGTCTTGTGGCATACTCTGCGGCAACCAGTTGGTGTGTATCGCAGCAATTGTTAATTGAAAATTGGAAATAAGTTTTTTCTAATAGGAAGGATTTCTAGTGGAACATTAAGGCTCACAACATCAATTGCCCCTCTGAATGGTGAGAAATTGTGAGAAATTGTGAGAAAAGGTAGTATGGAGTTTCTCCCAACTTGGCGGAAGTGGTGAGGTTTGATTAGGAACAACAAAATGGACTGATGAAAAACCACCGTTCTACTCTTTTCTCACCTCTTTTAGTCATCCAAACAAGTGAAAAGGTTCTCCTTTCTTTTATTTTCTCTCAATTTCTCACTTAGTCACTTGTAATGGGGCTGCAAATGTTGTTGGTTGGCTAACCTGAAAATCTCTAGCAACTAGTCAGGTCTTTCACATGTAATCGAAGTAATTGCATCTAGAGATTTTCATCAAAGTAAAAAATGCACACTAATCCATATTTCAGAAAATAAAGTCTTGGATGGACATATGTTGCTGTAATTAATCGATAGTTCGTGTTTGTATACTTAAGTCGTTAGTATGAAGCTCTTCATTGGACAACAATCTTTGTAAACTCGGAAGCGGACACGTTTGTGCAGAGAGAGAGAGAGAGAGAGTAGGCCAAACGCTTTCAACTAATTACCAACTAAAAATTCCCGAGTGGATAATCAGTTTTATATGTAAGTTCAAGTTATGTAGCTAATCATAAGACGTGCACATAGTGTCACAAAAACAAGTTAAATTATTTAGGATGCATTGATGTATGTGGAAAATACTAAGAAACATCAATCCTAGGGTTAAAAACATTATGCGTGGAAAATACTAAGGAACATAAATCCCCATGGGTTAAAAATCATGAGCATTCCATCTAAATCCACTTGATCAAGGGTTCATACAAAAACACAAGAAAACGATGTACAACCCAAAACCATGGATGTGTAGATTTGTTGTCGTCTAGTTCAAATTCACAAGATACTAGCAATGTCTCTGGCACTTTTTGTCTAGATCTCAACTTCACATAGCTTCTATTGCAATTAGTCGAAAGCTATGTTACTTGGAAACGTAGTTATTTAAGGCACGAGATGCACTGAGGCACAAAGGTCTCTCAGGGTCTAGGTGCAAGGCGAGGCGCACCTAGACGAGAAAAAATAACGAAGATATATGGATATAGTACCATGTATCACTATATATACACAGATATACAGTTTGTGTGTGTGTGTATAAACACACACATAGAGAAAAAAAATAGGTTTTAAAGTGAACAAGGCACGCCTTTCTGTGCCTCGTGGGCCTCTCGCACCTAGACCCAAAAGGTGTGCACCTTACTCAATGCGCCTCGCCTCATTGTTCGAGGCGCGCCCATTGCGCCTGGTAGCGTCTCGTGCCTAGGTGCACCTTTGATAACTATGCCTGGAACACAGACCTTACTAAATTCTGCTTACCCAAAACCTATTCGAACAGGAGACTAGCCCGGCGCATGCCCACCAGGCTGGTTTTTAAGCTCAGTCGGGGACACCTAATGAAGGTAGCTACGGGCAATAACAATGCACCAACCTTACCATATGGTAAAATCAACCACTAGGAGAATCTAGAGCTAACTGGAGTTCTGTTCCATCCTTTGATAGAGTCATGCACCTATTTGAGTGAAATCGGTACGAGGAACAAAAACGGGTATGTGGTGCACCACATGTCTAAATATAAACACAATTAGAACTTACTCTTCCAAGTGATGTATATCTAAGTAAAACTAAGTCTTATTTTTCAAATATCCTGACGCATTTCTAGGAGTATAGTGACTATGTTTTTAACATTTCCCCTCACCTAATTCTACGCCGTCTAGATTTTTACCCAGTATTTTAGAAAAAACTTTAGGGAACGCTTTGGATCGCTAAGTTTACGCGTTCTTCTCAAAACAAGAAAGGGGAGTTGGTGCTATGGAAAGCTTAAGAATGCTTTTAGGTGTCTAGGTTTTTTTTGGTATGTTTTAAACTAGTGCTGGGCATCATTGTTGTGTTGGGCAATGTCATATTGGCTTCGTGACATGATGCAATGTTTCATGCCTATTGTAGTTTGGAGGTCATTATTAATGAGGTGAGATGGGATTGCGCTTTGTATGAGTTGGAACTATTAATGGAGAAGTTAGTGCAGCTTCTTGTTTGATTTGCACCTGATTGGATAGGATTGTTAATAACGTGCCGTCTGATTTCAAGATCAAGGGACCGGCCAAATATACGGCTTCTCCAAAATTGCAGTTCTAGATAGAATTTGTCCAGGGCACATTAGGAGTTGTGTGGTTTGCTTTTTTTGCATGTTGATGTCCAGTACGCGGATAGAAACCCTTTGGAAGACTTAAATATGCCATCTCTATCACCCTAGGAATACTTTGTACTTTCCATATCTAAAATCTAAAAGTAAAAAAACCACTAGAATCAAACTTTGGTCAGTGAAACACAGCCATCAAGTGTTAGCTGGCTCCACTGTGAAAGCAAACTGCACTATTCGTTGCTTCGACAACAGAAAATCTGAAGTGTGGTTTTATATACTACATATTCTTCATCGAAGATGAATTTTTATAACAGGGTAGAAAGTGAATGAAATTAGTTTTTTATTTTGGGCGTAAAAGAGAACTCCACTAATAGAAAGTACAGCATGAGATATTCAAATCACAACCCCAACGAAGCCAAAAGCCAAAGCCTAGTTTGAAGACATGCATCAAGTAAATTAAAATGCAAAAAAAGGCAAAATGTTATAGCTGCTACGTGAAACTTAAGACAGAGCTGTAGCATCATCCATTGTCAGAAGGAAAAGAGGAGTTTGCTTCATCAATTGGATCCTCAAAAATGCTGAAAAAAATTTGCCACTGCTAGCTCTTGAATGAGGTCTCTTTCTTGGTGCAAGGTGACTCTGCTGGATTGAAAATATTCCGGCATGAGACAGAAGAAAAAAACACACGGTTGTCAGCGCTGAGAAAGGGAGTTAGTAAAAATATTAATGTGCAAGTACGTGTTGTCCAAACCCATCTTAATGCATCCTTGAGGGAAGCAATAGCATCACACAGATGTATATCTTAAGAGAAGAACACACGACTCTATTGGTTAGCTCAAAAATAATCCCCACGCAATATGGAATCTATTTAAGATGACCATTCTTGATGCATTTGTTTGTGCATCAAAGAGTAATGGTGGGTAGTAATTGTTGGGGGTGGAATTCAATGAAGACAATTCCATCGTGGGGCTTCACCCAACCTGCATTCTCGAGTTTGAAATACTGCACCCACGCATTGTTGTCCGTTCTCCCAGCAAATGATCCATACTTCTGTTACATGGCACAACCAAAACCATTAACCTGTTGGCTACATGCGCCAACTTAGTGCATATGCTTAATTGTTGTCGCAGTCTTCTAAATGCTTGCTGCTGTTTTCACGGTTTTCTATATTTTCTTTTAGCTTTATTTTGCTGCAAAGTCATTTTGTTTGCTGACATGTATACTTGGTAAGGCCAGTATTACGCAAGGTTCTTTTGGTATCTCAGCATACAGTACTCAACTTGATAATAGTCAGTTCCAATTCCACGTGTTGTTCTTATTCTACATCTAGTCAATTTGAAGAACCTTCATAATTTTGATATCATTGCTTAGATTAAATTGCCGGGAGGAGTTTTGTTACCTCACACAGAGTGGTGGTTTTGGAGTGGTGGTTTTGGTCAGAGCCTTACGCAAGGCCAGCAATACTTGAATAGTTAATCATGCAAGGCTAATTTTGCCTGACTTGCATGGCTGCTTTAGTGTTGTTTGGGGAGATTGTTAATAAGCTTTCATATAGAAACTAGCATATCTTGGGGCAGTTTGCTCATGATAATGCAAATGTGCTGACTGTGAGCAGTAATGTCTAGTTTTGTAGATATATGGTAGTGCAAATCGGGTATAGTATATGTATCTTGGAAAGTGACTTAGACCTTTGAGCTGTGATGATTTGGTTGAGATGGTATGACATTGGGTCTGGGGTCTTGGGGATTTGAAGACATGGGTTTGTGTACTTTTTTTTTTTTTTTTTGTCTTTGTTTACAAGTTACATGGCTTTTTGGTTTGGTCCGCTTTTTAGTTCACATGAGAAGTTTTGCGCTGTGATGGTCAAATATTAATGCGATAGGGTTTCTGCCATTGATTAGTTTTCCTATATCTTATGCGGAGCTATATCCTTGAGAGGAGACAAAAGCTACCTTTTATGTTATGAATATATGATATTAATATCCAGTTTATCTATGCTTATCAGCTATCATTGTATTTGCGTTTCTTGCTTTGTAGCCTATGAAGCACATGCAATCCTAGGAGCTAGCCATAGTAGACACTCAAGACACTGGGGTCAACTAGATTTTAGTGCTTTTTAAGGGGGGACACGATAGGGTGGCTTTCGTAAATTTCTGTTTTTTCGGGGTAGATATTTATAATTTACAAGGTATTGGGCCAAAATTCTAAAAAGGAAAATGTGTTTATGTATGCAAAGATACACTATCGGTTCGATAAGGCATCCGATAGATGCCTGAACAAAAATATAGTGGTTACAAGTTAGGTATGCAGAACTTAGGATGGTTATTTGAAAAAATGCCACATCACCTACGGTGTCCGTGTCCCACTTTTTGAGTATTACAGCGTTTCCTGTGTCCGTGCGCTATAGCCATAGTTTTGTTCAATGTTTGGTATGGTAAAAATAAGAATAATCAAATCCTCTTGGCTTTATGTCTATCCTTTTCCATATTTCATGAGACAAGTTGTTAGTTCGATTTGTTTAATTTGGGAATTAGTGTGCTATGGTTTCCAATTAAATGCCCTTAGTTTTGTTGAAGTAGTGGCAGGTACCTGATTTGTCTTCGTGTTAAATGGTTTTAAGTTTGCTTGATCAAAACCTTCTTCGATGTGAAAAGCTCTGCTACTAATGTTTTTTGGACCTGCAACTTGGTTGCACATGCAGTTGTTTTAATATTGAATGTTTAGTTTATGACTAGGGGTGGCAAATTGGTGGGTTTGGGTAAATTTGGGTTGATTATAAAAGGGTTGGGTCATGTTATTAAACAACTAATAATTACTCAAACCCAACTCCACCCCATTTGTTTTAAGTCAAACCCAACCCGCCCATTGACCCGATTAGTTTTTAAAAATTGTATGTAATATGTATACACTTACACATACCTGCACGCATACACGTTATTAATTAGGAAAAGTAATTTATTTTGGGTAAATTGCAAGTTAAACCCCATAGGTTGACCTGTTTCTCAATTTAAACAATTAAAACCCTACAATTTCAGGCTTGTCCCAATTTGCACCCGCTTTCCCTCTCTGTTAGCGAAGTAACAGAAACTATCATCTTTCTTTAAAGGTTTGCAGTCAAATTTACTTGAAATTTGTGTTTTTTTCCAATTCTTTTGTAGATTTTATTTGAAGGTTTGCCTAACTGAGTTTGTATCAGCGACTTGGGAGGCTAGAAAGAGGTGGTTTGGTGGCTGTGGATGCGTTAACAGCGGAGATAGAAAAATAACGAGTAGCAAGTGGAGGATGATTAGTGGTTTGGTGCGATCAAAATGGGTGAGGGTGGTGGGTTCAATGCTCTAGATTTGTATATGAGATTGAGAGAGGAGAGGGAGAAGGAGAGAGAGAATAGAGTTAGAGAGCAGATGGTGGCTCTGTGGTTTAGACTTAGGGTGTTAAAGAAGGGTTCTGTTAGTTGGCTAACAGTGATGGACAGAGAGTTTGAATTGGGACGCGCCTGAAAGCGTAGGGTTTTAGTTGTTCAAACTATAAAGTCAGGGTTTAATTTGGAAAATGGGTCAAACTCTAGAGTTTAATATGTAATTTCCCATTTATTTTTGCTTTGAGAAACATATTTCATTTAACTTCTAGCCCTCATTTTTTGTTTTTCTTGTTCTGTTTTTTTGTTGGTATGTTATCGTCTATTTTACCAACACCAAATAAAGGAGAGAGAAACCCATCTATTGCAAATTTCATCCCCAATCCCCTCGTCTCTCTCTCGATTTCCAACAATTGAAATCTTTTTGAAACCTTAAATTGGAAGGGAAAAAAAGAGGTAATCATTTGTGAAAGACTGTGTAATTAAAGAAAGAGGGAAAATTAGTGAAATTAGGAGGGATCTAACTTTTAGCTGGGCTTATAATTGGTTCTCGTTGTGTAACCCAATCATAACACATTTATGACCCGTTTAAAAAATGAGTTGAGCGAGTCCTGTACCAAATTGACCCAATTTATTATCGGGTTGCGTTTGTAGTCATTTACACTGGTTGGGCTTAGGTGGGTTGTTGGGTTTGGGTTACAATTGGCACCCTTAGTTAATACATAAATTTGATTACTCCTTTTTGGTCCTCTTTGTTTCTTTTATCTCATATAGAGGTTTTTAGTGGTGCATTGCGTTAGTCTTTCCTTGTCCTTATTGTAATTGCTTGCTACCAAATTTAAATCATGTGCAATCTGTATACCGGAAAGCAGAAACAAAAGAAACTTAGAACTTAAAAGTATTTGTATCATTCTCCGTTACAAAGCCAGCCACTATTCTATCAGAATTTAAGTCTGTTTTCATACCAATTTCAGATCTTCCACCTTCTGGGATTCCCTCTGCTCATGAGATGCATAACTATTTAGCACAAGATGATGGTGGTGTTGGACCTCGGGGTGTTAAGGATACACAAACAATTGGCTCAGCATATGACCGTTATCTCCAACATTCGGTACCCAACCTATTTCCTGCCTTCCACAACGGATTTATTGCCCAGCTTTCTGTAGACTTTAAACTATTCTTTTGTTGTTTCTGTAGCAACTTTCTTCTGGGGAAGGTAGTAATATTGGTGGTGTTGGCTTGGGAAGGATGGGTGGTGGTGGTGGTGGTGGTGGACTGACTGGTAATCCTTTATCAGATCCTGCTGCGATGGGTCTTTCTGGGGCTGTTCGTTCAGATGCAGCACCAAATGGTCGAGGTTTGGGATTTGGTGGCAGGCTTCCAATGGATGCATTGAATGGTCGAGGCATGGGTTTTGATGGTAGGCTTCCAGTGGATGCACGGAGTGGTGGAGGCATGGGTTTTGATGGCAGGCTTCCTGTGGATTCAATGCCTAGGTTGAGTCGCGAGACAATTCCTCTCCCTCCAGATGCTTCAAACACACTCTATGTTGAGGGGCTTCCCTCTGACATCACAAGGAGAGAAGTGGCTCGTATCCTTCGATATATTTAGCGCTGCTTATATCTATGACATTTGTTCTCATTGTTAGAGGATATAGTTCCACATTACTTTGGTATGGAAACAATATCACTTAATAAACTTGATGGACCTTGAGCTTTCTGGTTGGATCTAAAATTTCTATGCTCATTATTGCTTCTTTCTGATGTTTGCTATTTGTTCACATTCTTTTACCTCATCGCTAGATATTTTCCGCCCATTCGTGGGGTATAAAGAAGTAAGACTTGTGAGCAAGGAGTCCAGACATGTAAGGCTGATGAATTTAACCCTCACTTAATTGTACTACTTCTGTGCACTTTTCTAGACATTACTAGTTGACTTGTCTAAACCTGCGTGTCTTTCTTTTTCGAAACTGAACCCTCCTTTTATGCAGCGTGGCGGAGATCCACTTATCCTTTGTTTTGTGGATTTCACCAATCCAGCTTGTGCAGCAACAGCTTTGAGTGCCTTGCAAGGTGATCATGTTTCTCTTGTTCATTTCATTTTTCAAGTGAGTGAGCATGTTGATCATTTTTCCCGGTTCCTGGTTATTTGTCTGTGTTCTGTATCTGTTAAAGCATATGGGTGCAACGCAAAAACATACATAGTATGAGGTAAACTGGTAAAGTGTGGCATGAAATGTGTAGAGTGGAGTGGTGATTTTTGGTGAGAACTAAGAAGCATATCCATTTTGAGCTTCTGCTGGGTAGAAGGATGCTCTACTTAGCGAGAAGGGGGTGTTTTAGGACTTGCACTCACTGACTTAACTACACTCTCCATAACTGCACAAGTGGGAGCAAGGGCGGGGAGCGATTGCACACACTAGTATCGCCCAGGGCAGCATCTATACATTATATATAAGTGTGCAACTATTTTGTCAATATATATATATATATATGTGTGTATTATCGTCTTCAATATATTGTTTTGGTTAGTGCTAAAGTATATACTTTGATATTTATACGCACATATACTAAAGGAAGATGATGAGAGAAGAGTGTGAGAACCATGATCATGGTCAAGGTAGTTTGCACTACGAAGGTTTCAGCAGACACATGGTATTCATTTTCGACAACGGCGTTGCTGGAAATGTTTCAGATTTTAAACTTCTGTGTATTGTACAGGATATAAGATAGACGAGCACGATCGAGATTCTGCCTACTTGCGACTGCAGTTCTCGAAGAACCCAGGCCCAAGGTCTGGCTCTGGGCCTCGGTCTCGTGGGAAGAGGTAGATAGGCTTCAGATGAGGGCGCCACCTGGTCGAGTCCAATCTCACATTTGCTCATTGTAACATTCATATGTTTCCTCCCTGTTTTATTTTATCCTTGATTTATCGTACCAAGAGCTTGCCATTTAGGTTGCTCAACTCTTAGCTATTTTAACCTTTAGTAAAGCACAAAAGTCTTGTGGTGGCCAGGTTAATTTGGTTTATGCAATTAAAAAGAATAGAATTTGCGTTAACTAGTGCAGTATGTTTTTTGTTGTACAACAGTTGCCAGTAGTGTTATCCTGCTCTAGACACGTAGCATCATGTGAGTGACATTTATCTTCCAGTTCTATGCAAAGAAGCAGCGTCTTGTTAAGGCTTTGTTGCGGTTGGTTTCAGTATTTGGTTTACCTGTTGAGGTTTTCTTTTGGGTTTTGGGATTTGTTTTTTCAAACTAACTGTTGAATGAACTTGGCTTCTATTCAGTAAGCACCTTCAGTCTGCTTTCTAAGACTCGAGTTCTGTGGAGGCATGTATTTGGGGCAAAATTTGTTTACATCTCTGACTGTGTACCAAATCATAACTGGCCCTTGCCAATGAGAAGTGTTATTGTTCCAGATTTTTTTTTCTGAAAACATCTCCGAATTTAAAATCAAAGATTATAATTCGCTTGAATTTAAAAGTCTACATATTCAAGTAAAATTACTCCATTCATTTCAAATTTTGGGAATTTTTCTAGAAAAGATTTCGGGGAATGGAGACTGTCCCCTTGCTAATAAGGGGCCCTGGAAGAGGAATTCTAGGATCCCAGAATGGAAATGGATTTTGTTTTAGGGTGAACATCACTTTTATTTTTATTGGTTGAGACGGTCATATTTTTTTAAAAGTGTATTGCAGAGGCAGGATATACACCATCTCAACTCAAATGTGGGTTGGTACCACTGTGGCCTTCAAAAGATTCCAAATTGAATAATACGAAATCATTTTGGTATGGTTAATTTTTTTTGATGAGATTCAAAATGTGATTCCAATCATCAAGTTTAATTTATTGGTTAAATTTTCACTAACGAGTCTATGTCAAATAATTTTCCAACGAGTTAAAGATGAGTTCAAGTACACTTAATGTGTTTTACAGTGCTGATTGAAATCTCCTACCGGTAGAATTGTCATAAGATGGGTCCAAGTTCATCTGCCCTGCAATGGATCCATGTTCAAAAATTGATCTTCCCTGCCATGCGTCCAAGTTCATCTGCCCAGCAATGAGCCCAACAGGACAGAGGAGATCCAAGAAAACGTGTTTGAATCATTATTGATCTGGGTTGCCCCACATCGACAATTATCTTCAAATCTGTCTCTCTCTTTTATCAGACATTTTTCTAGTCTCAATCAATTAGCGTGGCATCTTCAAAAGCATATTCCTGAAAATAAGCATTAGATTATGTTTACTCAGTCGGCACAGATTTATATGTTATCGTTATATGTATAGACAAAAAGAAGGATATGTATAGACAAAAAGAAGGATCTAAATCTAGATGTGGTTGTTGGTTTATTTTTTTCTGTCGGTAATCTTGAACATAAATATAAATTTGAGAACTATAATAACAAAGAAAACTTGAAGAAATCTAATTATATGTAATGGTTTACTTAAGAAATAATCTCATCCAGATATAGTTTTTTTAAAGGAAATTTATTAAGTTATGTAGCACCGCCATGTTCCTATCCTTTTGCTTTATACTTTGTAGGCGATGCATGTATGAGGTGACCTCTCCTTGTAAAGCGTGTGTGTGTTTATCTGCATGAGAATTTAGGACACCATGATAATGTGCAGGTTTTCCTGGCTTTATTTGGGGATGGATCCATGTTGGAGTTGGGACCGTCTCAACCAATATTTTTAGAAATTTTTTTAAACATAGCACTCCGCAAATCTCATAGTCTGCATATATAATTGAGTCCCAAGAGCGCGAGAGAAAGAAAACTTATCTCTCTCAAAAAAATCCAACATATATATATATATGTTGGATTTTTTTGAGAGAGATAAGTTTTCTTTCTCTCGCGCTCTTGGGACTCAATTATATATGCAGACTATGAGATTTGCGGAGTGCTATGTTTAAAAAAATTTCTAAAAATATTTTTGAATTCAAATCAAATGTTATGATTTATTTGGATTTGAAAGACTATATATACACTCAAGTAAATCTACTCAATTTATTTTGAATTTGGGGATATTTTTTGAAATTTTTTCATGAAACTAAGACTTTTCCATGGGATTCAGGCCAAATTTGACAGAGTCTTTGTATAAACCCTAATAAGTTAACATAGAGAGGATGGGAGAGACCAAATTTTTATTTGGACGTGACAATTAGAAACTGTAATTGTATTTCACTCCATTTCAAATTTGGATAATTATGTTGATATGACATTTGCATTTTCGTTTTCAATCAAAAAATTATCATATAAACTAAACCTAATTTAGTCTCACATTTTTATTGTATTAATTTTACTAGAGACGAGAGTAATTCCAAACAGACACAGCTATTTTTAAAAAATTTGAACAAAATTAAATATAGTGAACTATTTTAAAATTCTAGTCTATTCATCTCTCGAATTGTTCATAAACATTTGAAGCAAAATTAATTAACGAGTAAAAATATTTTTACATAAAAGTAAATTAAGAAAAGTTAACTCAAATCCAAGTTTCCAACCATTGTTAGAATTTTGAATTAAAAAATTAACAAACCAGTATGTGACTTGACTCCACTTGGCATGCAGAGAGAGAGAGAGAGAGAGAGAGAGAGAGAGAGAGAGTGGTTTGGTGATATGATGATGGACACATTTCATTTAGTCCGTGTTTGGCGGTGAAAAATGTGGACCAGACATGCTTTGCCAGTTGCCACCCAGTGCTACACATTTCAATCATGTTCTTCATCTTCTTCTTTATTACGGGAAGAACATGGAAAAGTATACACTTTGGGGCCTAGTTGTTTGAAAGATAAAAGAGGATGATATAATAATATAAAATTTTATAGTCTATAAATAAGGTGTTTGTTTTGTTCAGATTAAATATTTAGAGGGATAATTCCAAGGGGTTGTGGTCTGGTGGTTAAGGTTTGAGGCTAAGACTTCAAGTTCGAAACTTCTCAAGTGCTACCAACTCTTTTGAGGTCAATCTATACATGGTAAAATGGACGATAAAATTAGTCCACCGAAAACTAGTCGGTATTAGATTGAGAGTAATTTCAAAACTGACTGAATGTACCTCAACTATCAAATAAAAAATATTCGGAGAGATATTATATCATGGAGAGAAGATGATATACAATACTAAGGAGAGGTGGTATTATAAATCTTTTTACTTGAGATAAGACCAGAATATTACCCCCCTAAAAAATCCTATAGAGCATCCAACCATTGTTAGAGTTTCTAGATTAATAAAATTTTAAAATTATATTTGATGATTTTAAATATATTTTAATTCAATTTTGTGCACGGAAATCTATGTAAAAAAAGCTTTGTTTTTCTAGTAATAAATATGAGGATGGTGACAAATACGAATCTTAAACCACTTCCAGAAAGTCATGGGGTTATATTATTTATTATCTGAGAAGTCCAAACAAGTTTATCTCTATTTGACTGACCACCAGATCTCGGGCCTCCTCCAATACATACAGCATCTATGTACGTACATGCTTTGTTTACTGGATAACGCGGCTTTTCTTAATTAACCCCAACTGAGGTGATTAGATAAAAGATTATTTTCAAAGAGATAAGTTATTGATGAGAAAGAAGATAAGACGGATATTATTTTTAGATGGTTGACTCATATTGATGTGATGTTTATAAAAAAAGATAAAAAAAGCAGATAGTTTAAATAAAATATTAAAAAAAAGATAATATAGTACTTGATTTGGATAAAAGATAAAATAGGGGGATAAGGTTATTTTGTAATTGTAATAAGGGAGAAGGGGTATTATTCTTAGATAATACTCAGCGATAACTTTTGGGTTGGGGGGAGAAGACCCAAAAATAATCCCCTTTGGAGGGATGAAAAATTATCTCTCTATATTTTATGCTCCCAAACTATGCTAAATATGTCACGTTAATTCTTTTATTCCCTTCAAAATTATCTCCCTTCTTTATTCCCATCCAAATGGGCCCCAATAGTCAACCTCACTCACTTCACACCCACATCTCTAAATATGCGTGCATGTCCAATAACACATTCACACCGTAATCATATATGTATAATATATACTAATATATGACGCACAACACGTTCTTCTTTTTACTCCCAAGAAAAACTTTCAAACTTCCATCCACGTTTAAATTTTATATCTTAAAATACTTTTTATATTTAATTTTGAATAGTAAGTGGACAACATATTTTTGTGCCCCCGTACTTAATACAAATACGTTGCTTGCCGGTATAGTATCAATATATTCTATTTCTTACTATAAATCTTTTTCTTATTAGAGAGAATGACCTTTGATCCTCCAAATATGAAGAGAAAATTAGAAGATGTCCTCAAAACATAGAATTAAAACTCTTAGAAATGTATTCAATGTTGAAAACATTTTCTAATGAAAGTTAAAGAAAGATATTTAAGTTGAATTTTAGAGGGAAATTTTAAATTATTATGAGGTTTATGAAAGTTAAAAAAAGATATCTAACTGTTATTATGTTCAGCTTTATATCTAAATGGCACACAACGTGTATGGTAGGTCGAACCCACTAGATAAGTTTTCAACTAGATCCTTGTACTACGTGTACAACATCATATGATTCCTATCTGAGGTTTAGTACAACCTTGTACTAATTGTACATCATATTTGGGAAAAATGATTTAGCGTTCTTAAACTATCGTCAAATGATTTTTTAATCTCTTTCTATAGCACGCACACTTACGTGAGATTCAGTACTAATAATATGACTCCAGAATAATTAATCAATAGTCGGATATGGAAAAATAAAGAAAAATAATTCACCTACGTAGAAATTCACTATATCATAAAGCAAATTATGGGCTAATAGGGTTCATCTAAAGGTCAAATATGAGGTTAAATACTACTTGATCTTAGTGTCGTCAAGGGCGGAACCAAGGAGAGGTTATAGTGGGTACTTCTAGCTTGATTTTTTTTACATATGTAAAATTTTAATCCAAATAATTTTAGCCTGTTTCATTATTTGCAGTTTAATTTATTTTTAGTTCTGGCTTTGGGGCGGTGAATCATGACTGGACCGAATAGAAAAAAGTTTAAGAAATATTAGACAATATACTGCATACCTAACTGTTTAACGTGGGCAAATTCGTTTTCTAAACATTCATATGATATTATTCCAAACATGACTTATGGGGTATTTGGGAGCCTTTGAGCCTTTTTTTTTTCATTCTCATTTTTAGATTTTGACTGTTTAGGAGTCACATTTTCAGTATAAGTTCCGCAGAACTCATTCTCCATTTTACAATTTAGGAGCAAAAACTCAAAAAAAAAAAAAAAGTCTAGAGTTTATTTTTGTATTTTTATTCCAATTTTTCATTATACTATTTTTGCAAAATACATTCCAAACAGTTTTTTCAAGTACTTCTCACAAATTAAAAACTCATTTTAGCCATAATTCAAAAGGCCAAAAAAGACAAAAATTGAAAAACTGAAAAATAGACTCCCAAGTACCCCATTAGAGTAGTCAAGATTAACGTGGGTTAAACAACCACCGTGAAAATGACAAATGACAGTCCTTACCTAAATGATGCGACATGTTTTACTCCACGTTTGCTTAGCATTTACGAAAAGTTAGCAGCCTTGGTTTTACACTAGTCTTAACTTTTGACGTGATAAACTTGAATAATATTCAATCGTCTTGGATTACTTTTAAGTGGTGTCTCAACTCCGTTATAATTCATGTTGTTGTGAAGTGGTTTCTGGCGAATCACGTGGCGGTATCTCTCGTGATTGTAAAGAGTCGGAGTGGAGAGCCCATTAATTGTAGTGTTGTTTTAGTGGGGTTCGATCATTTTATTCGAAGAGACAAACGCCTATCAAATCATAAGTACCGTAACAAAAGACGTAATTTGTCTTAAGAACATAGTGTCAACATTAGACTTAATCATTTTCATGCGATTTTTAAGTTCTATTTTTTTATGATTTTGTTATATTTGATTTCGTTGTTTATGTCACAGTAACACAAAAAGTTTATATGTAACTTTTCTAACATTAAGTACATTCCGAGCTGACCTCCAATGATCTGAACCGCTTATTTTGTGAGCTTCGCGGAGCAAAATATATGTCAACAAATAGATTGCTAGATATTGATGTCAGATAAAAATAACTCATTTATTTATTTTCATATTGTTTTAAGAAAAATGTGTTTAGAGCGGAATGTAATTGATGTTTGATCAATTTACGTTTTTTTCCAACATGTTTCACTTGGTAGAACTTATAAAATGATCGGTTTAATCATATAAAATGTGCTCAGAATCGAGTTAAAGCTGAGCCGTTCATTTTTGAAATAATTGTTCAGCTAGCCTTGAGTCAAGCCACGTCCTTTTGCAATAAACATAATGTGAAAGGACAAGCATCCCCTAATAGTTAAATGCTATCAATAATGATATTGACACTATATTTTTTATCAAATGTTTTACTCCATATTAAGGTGGATGAAGACAAATGACTGTGAGTGAGAAAATGAGAGAGAGAGAAAGAGAGAGATGGGAGAGAAAGGGTGACACCTCATCATAAAATAAAACATAAGGTGAAACATGTATTGTCACTAGTATTATTGAAATAGTATTGCTAACACACATTTGGGTCTAACAAAATCCAAAACTGGGGCCACCCTCAATTAATGAAAAGATAAGGGGTAAAGAAAAATAGATCCTGTTTGTGTTGATTCTTTGGGCATGTTTGCGTTAACTTCTGGAGACCTGACTCACTCTTGTTTTTAGCGTCTCGGAAATTGTGTGTTTGAAACAACTTGTTTCTATTTCCGACCCAGAATTATCTTTAAAAGCGGTTCTGGATTGTCGGTGATGCAGATATTTTATAGAGAGGAAAGTGAAACTCTGGGAATAGTCAAAGTAATTGCAGGATTGCTATTTGCACTAAAATATATACCAAATCACGCATTGATCCCTTTAAAAAGTTAAATTATTCACACGAATAGTTTAACTATTCTCACGAGACGCGAATAATTTAACTAATCAAAAGTATCGGTAGATAGAAGTTTCAGGATACCCTTCTTGGTTGGATTAGTATACAACATCTGCTGCTTTCGGGTGAGGAAAATTTTGTCCACCCTTTTACCTTTCCACTTCTCTCTAGAAAGTGGAGACAGAATCCCAGAGAAAATTTTATAAGAAAACAAAAGTCTCTCTCTTTCTCTCTCTCTAATAAAAAAAGAGAGCACGTTGATTCAGTCTTCACCCACCCTTCTTAGTTCTTTCTATATTATGACTCACTCGTCTACCAAATTGATTAGTACTGCCACGTTAAGTCTCATGCAAAAAAGGACTAACTAAATTGGCAAGGTTAATTACGTTAAGCTCTTGATTTGAAGGGTGGATTTAAGAGAAATCCTGTGGGCGAAACTATTGATTAGATCATCATTATTAAATTAAAAATTTCTGTTTTGTTGTATAGGTAGATAAACTTTTTTTTTTTTGTGAAATTTTTATTTATTCTGTTACTCTATTCAAAAACAATATTAAGACTATTTTCTTGTGAAAGTAGATTGATTCATAATTAGATAATTTCTCTTTTAATACTTCAATGTGCTTTACATTGCGTTATTGCGGTAGAAATTTATTATTAAAATTTAAAAACATATAGACTGATACCATAAAATATTTCTGATTTAATATTACAAGTCCCGTACACAGCACGAGTTTTTACTAGTGTGTATACACACACACACACAGTTAATAGCACATTTATATATACACATATATACGTACATATACTATACATATATGAATGGAAAATAAAATAAATAACACACGGTTCGTAATAAAATTTAAAAATTTCTGAGTTCTTAATTACAACATGTATACAAGTATATATTTAGATATGTATGTCCTTTTGATTAAAAGAAAACTTTAATATTTTTGTATTAACAATAATTGAGCCCCAACTCATACCACTTTCTTTCATCGCTGCTTTGAGGATCTGCTAGCTAGTTCCAACTTGATTAAATTATGTGTTAATAACGATCCCTTATTGTACTATTTGGCGTAAGAAGGCATTGTTTGGAAACATTAATATTTTGTGCTTTATCACTTGTCCAATATTGGTTTCCAGATTAATTTCAAAAATCAAGACTGTTTTAGGTAATAGTGCATTTTGTTAATTGTCACGTTTGAATTGCATTCTAGTTGGCCTTTCAAACTTATTAAATGGGGTTTTACAGTAAAAATTACATTATTTTTAAGTATCGAGGTCAAAATAATATTGTAGAAACTGGTCCACCTTGAGTTATAAAGATGTAAATCTTGATATATATAAAAAGGAAGTATTTGATGATAAAAAAAGGATATGAAAAGGCATTATTAATGGACTATTTTTTTATCAAATGAGAAATAAAATTATCACTCTAGATATCATAATTTGAATTATTATATTTGGAATTTGTTTGTATCTTTGAACCCCAAATATCATATCTGGACACCAAATTTTATCGGCTTAAAAGAGAACAAAATTATCACACCTTTCTCTTTATTTATATCTTATCTCTTTTTATTTATAAAAATATCATTATTAATTACAAAAATATTATCCATCTATTCATATTTATCATATCATTCTTTCCAAAAAAATTATTTATAACTATTTACTAATCTATAATACAATTCTCTTTCTATTATATATTTCTTTTACTATACCTATTATATCCTTCACGTTATTTTTACCGCTAAGAAACAGCTGTAATAGTCAGTTTCGTAAAACTATACGGGATAAGAAAATCAACTAATTAGTTGTTCCATAAAAAGTTATCAAAAAAGGCAACTCAATAGTTAATTCTTATCTTACGTGCAGGGAACCCGGAAGCCATGCAATTTCTGAACCGACAGCGGCAGCCTACAATGATTTATGAGAGAGAGAGAGAGAGAGAGAGAGAGAGAGAGAGATAGTCAAGCCGCCTGGCCCCTGCCCCAAAATTTCAAGTAGAGGTTAGGCATCCACACTGCTTTTCAAAGTATAGTAAATAAAGCAGCAATGCTACGTACACAGATTCGAACACAGATCTGTGTACACAGACTTCCTCTAAATAAAATAAGAAGAGAGTAAATTATTCTCACCTCGCCTGAGGTTTCTAACGCCTTCAACTACCCCTTCTAATGTTTCAGAAATTACAGTTATCTTCTACATCATTAACAGTGCAACAAACATATGATGAGCATCAACCATGGCAAAAGAACGCGCCCCCGCTTGGAGATGCTGTAGATACTCGGTGATGATATTGATATAATCCCAGATTTCCTCCAGTCTGAAGCCAAACTATAAGAAATTGCCTTGTTCGACAGTCAGGATGACAAACCGTGGGAAACAGAAGTCTAAAGAGGATGCTCCCAGACCTGCCCTCCTTGACGCCGGAAATGTCTCACTATATGACATGACAATGAAGATATTAGAGAAGATTCGAAGTAAAAAAGCCCGCGGATCTAGCCTCTCTTGGCACAACCTAATCATTAGTCGGATATTAGATGATGACACTTATATAATCTATTTGTCCAATTTTGAGAGCATACTAAAGTTTATATAGTTCTCTTGAGGCACTACCACATGGTGTCCCAAGTCTCACATGATTCGCAAGTTACGAAAATCGATTTCTTATGTTTGTTTTGAGAGATAGATTAGAGTACATCTATACTATTATGTATTGCAGACCAAAATTAAACATATGATATTCAAAATAGAGAAATTTAGAAGACATATATGAGTATCTGTTTCAGTTGGAATAATTTTAAAATGTATAACTGCAATTTGTTAATAATTGTGCATGTCTAAAAAGTTATGGCCAGTCTATCAATTGTAGTTTTTTTTTTTTTTAGTCATTCTTCGAATTAGTCTACAAATTATATTCATAAGACAAAAAATACTTTCATTTTTAATCACAATGGTGTTACAAATACTGAAAGATATATAGAAAAATTCACTATAACATACGAAAAATATGAATTCCACGTAACAATTGATCAAGAAGGGTATATTTTAATCGTTACTGCATCACATGGCCAACCAATAGTATGTAAGGTATTACCTTATTATATGTTGAGCTTGCGGCCTCTATCAGACACATCCTAGAAACTAATTATTAAACAATTATACCTACTCAAGTCAAATTGATCCGCTGTACAAAGTGATGGACAACCAATTCATTATCTTTATCATGTACTTAGGACATTTTAATCTAAATAACTAGTGTCATGAGTGTATATTTTAATAACATTTTACAAAAGGTGATTAGTACAGGTGTAAAATGGTAAAAAAAACTAAGCTATATAAAGGGGTGGAGGGGGGTTACTTAAACAGCATAACCACAACCCCATTTTTGCAGTAAAGATGGGAGCAATAGGAAGGAGGCCTTCAATGGCCTCTCTTGCCATCATTCTCCTAGTGGCATTCGTCTCTCTCAGCTTGCCTTCAGAAACCACTGCTAACTACCCCTACAAATCCCCTCCTCCACCACCACCAAAGAAGTCCCCACCACCACCTTCTCCTCCTTATCATTACAAATCACCGCCACCTCCACCAGTGCACTACTCTCCGCCACCACATAAGAAACCTTACAAGTATAAGTCTCCCCCACCTCCACCCGTTTATAAGTCTCCACCACCACCACCTCCAGTTTACAAGTCTCCGCCACCACCTAAGAAACCTTACAAGTACAAGTCTCCCCCACCTCCACCCGTTTATAAGTCTCCACCACCACCACCTCCGGTTTACAAGTCTCCACCTCCACCACCGCCCAAGAAACCCTATGTTTACAAGTCCCCTCCTCCACCACCTCCAGTTCACAAGTCTCCACCACCACCACCACCCAAGAAGCCATACAAATACTCATCTCCTCCCCCACCACCTTATAAGTACAAGTCTCCTCCTCCTCCACCACCAGTCCACAAGTCTCCCCCACCACCACCACCCAAGAAGCCATACAAGTACTCATCTCCTCCCCCACCACCTTATAAGTACAAGTCTCCTCCTCCTCCACCACCAGTCCACAAGTCTCCCCCACCACCACCACCCAAGAAGCCATACAAGTACTCATCTCCTCCCCCGCCACCTTATAAGTACAAGTCTCCTCCTCCTCCACCACCAGTCCACAAGTCTCCCCCACCACCACCACCCAAGAAGCCATACAAGTACTCATCTCCTCCCCCACCACCTTATAAGTACAAGTCTCCCCCTCCTCCACCACCAGTTTACAAGTATAAGTCTCCACCACCTCCTCCCTACCACTACTAGCTAGGTACTATTGCTTTGTTAGCTCCAAGGTAAGCTTAAGCTGCATTTATTTTGCTAGTCAAATCACCACTTGAATCAATTGGTGGATCGACAAAATTAGATAATATTGCTCTGTGATTATATAAATTTATTACATATATACACTTACTCAATGTTAAAGTGTTGTTGCAGGAATGGAGAGCATTAATAAAATAAGGAAAACCAGTGATGCAGAGCTTCTAGGAGATAGAATGAAAGCGACAACACGTGGAACAAGACGACGAATAATGAGCCGCGAAGAAAATTCATAATCTTGCACTGGTCCATCCCTTTAATTTGCATGTATTTATGTTGTTAGACATTTGCATTTGTGTATGAGTGTTTTGACCTCTTCACAAGTGAAGAAGTCATTAATATAATAAAGTTTGTGAATTTCTCCAACACGTTTCTTCAATTGTTTTTTACTCGGCAAAAGAAGCATATATTAAGAAAGAGAAGAAAGTACAAACAATTCCAATAATCAGCAAGGAACCAAACAAAGGAAAAAAGAAGCAAAACTAAAAGAAAAAACAAAAAATCATAGTGTGTAGGACATCAATTGTTTCCTTGAACATTTTCTTGAGTAATTATTCAATTCTTCCGGAGTATACTGTATAATATTTTTATGTAGTACTCTCAACAAATTACATTGCAATACATTTTTTGAATAGGTTATGATCAACACACCTTTGTTCGATTATTGAGAGACAAAGAGTGACTCACAT
This sequence comes from Arctostaphylos glauca, assembly GCA_019985065.2. Lineage (NCBI taxonomy): Eukaryota > Viridiplantae > Streptophyta > Magnoliopsida > Ericales > Ericaceae > Arctostaphylos > Arctostaphylos glauca. Next base: position 11,863,844 of record JAHSPW020000006.1, on the reverse strand, counting down.
AATGTGTATTGCGATAACTCATTAATCGAGAACACCATCTAAGTGATACGTACCACGTGATAGTCTGAGAATATCAATTAGTCTTTTAACGTTGACAAAGTTTCAAGCTACTTACATCCTAAATCTACGACAATTTGGAATAGGGATCTCCCATGGCGGCCCAGTTACTTTGTAAGCATAAGGCAAAGTTTGATGTGAGGATATTAGTATTTAAACATAAACTAATTTTTAACTTTTTATCAGCAGCTTCAGTACAAACTCGTACACCGTAGCATGGTTGTATTTTCAAATACCTTCAGCTAGGTTGACCACTGGAACCAGACTTCAAAAGGTTCTGTTGGATTTTTTTGGGGTTCTACGCAGACCTAAAAAGGGGGTTGGGGGTTGGGGGTGCCAGCTCAGATTCTGAGAAAAGTCTGAGATCTCATTTCTTAGATCCTAGCATTACTCATATGTAACGTGTACTTTGTTCTAGAATACCTTATACTAATTCTTCTTTTAAGAGAAGCTAATTAAATCAGTTTTTAATTATTAAGACCAATCAAAACTAGTTAAATATTATTATTAATTTGGATATTCCCCTCCAGAAAATTTACTTTTGAATGCGTATGGAGTTTGTAGATGATCAAATAAAATATCCCTCATGAGCTCCCCCGGGTTTGGTTTGCTCTGCTTCAGCGTTGATCTTCGTGACTCCAATTGAGAGAGATGGATTTCTCCGTATGATCGTTTCTCTGCAGTGAGAGAGATTGGTTTCTCCGTTTTGCTTTTGCAGATGGAGCTTTATGTATTTTCCTTTGGAACTCTCTGGATGTCCTTTTAGGAGTGGTGGGGGAGTTTTTGTTTGGTTTTTAATTCTCTTTTGGGTTAGCCCCATGTTAGGAGTTCAATTTTGTTCATCTATTGTGTTCGCCATCTGCTATTTAGATCATCTCAAGATTTTATTTCAATGATCAAAATCGTCTATTTTGTTTTGATTCACTTCTTTATTTATTACAAAAAAATTTAACTCAACCGGATATCGCTAACTATTTTACCTATAAATATAGGTTTTAAGCTTTAAAAACTAAAAGTATGAAAGTAAAAAATTAAATTTTTAGGTTAAACACTTAATAATATCTGATTGAGTTGATTTTTTTGTGATAATTAAAGAAGTAAATCATAACAAAATAGACAATTTTAATTATCAAAATAAAATCTCGAGGTGATCCAAACAGCGAATGGTCAACAAAATTAAACTTCGTGGCAAGCCTTGACTTGTACTACGGGAGCCTTTATTTTGTTTGTAATTCTCTTTTAAGATTAATATATTACTTTTACTAAGTACAAAAATGAAAAACCTTAAAATATTCCATCAAATTTGATACAAACGTAAATTATTAATCACTGGATCTTCTCAAAATTTAAATTTATAGAGTGATGATAATTATTTTCATGCCCTAATTGACATTATGAATATTTCAAACTCCTATTTTTTCAATTTTGAGCTGTCAAATAAAGATTTATTAATTATGTTCCACTTTTGTAACATTGGATCCATGCAAATCAATCTCAATAAGATGAGAGACAAGTACCTTGTTTTAGGTAATCAATTTAGACAAAGGAAGAGGAGATAACATAAATAATAGTAGGGTCCACTAAAGTAGACTAGACATAAAACAGTTTTTTTTTATGCGGAAAATAAGAAAATTAGCCAAGTGGAAGTTTGAAAAGTCTGTGTTGTGGAAAATGGGTTAGTAATTTTACCTATTCATACATAAATATTCTTCGACATAAATAGGATTATGCTTCCAATGATTGAACGGTTCATCGCTGTATTGCATGATGTGATCCAATTCTTTATCTATTTTAATACTCTTTTACGGGGTGACAACGTGAAGGAAAATTAAGAATGAAAATATTAAAAAGATAAGTCTCAATCAAAATTTGAATACTTAATTTTGGACCACAATATATTCGACTCAGTATTTTTTCTCGGTAATTTATAAATTTTGAAAAATATTATGATATTTAAATCTGTGTTGCATTGCTTGCACATAAAGAAGTGCTTTGGTATATCAATACTGTAAGCTCCATAGGCTTTATTCCGCCTTTGTTGGTAATTTTGGTTCAAAATACTTGACGCGTTTAGACATATATTTCTTTATCGAGTTGTAACGTTTATATTTTTAGAGAGTCTGTTTAGAAAGTGGAAGAAATCAGTTTCAAATGTATTCAGTATAATCGCTCAAGCGACTAGGTTAACTCCAGCGACATGTTCGAGACCTCTATAAAATTCATATTAGGTTTTCTAGGAACGTACAGACTTATAGAGATCGTTTTTTAGAGGCAGCTACAGAAAAATACAGAGATTTGGTAGCCTATTCACTTTATGCTTTGACAAAGTATTGTTTGACAAAGATTTAAATTGTCAAAGGCGTTTACATCAATCACTTGCGTATTCTGAGTTCTAGAAGACTTGTGGATTCAAGGCATAGGCAATCAATCACGCAGTGTAGTGAACGTGAATTTGGCAAATCAACGTTGGTATATTAACTGTGAGGAGTCATATTTGTTAGTATAGGTTATTTTTAATTGCACAGTACTGATATTTCTAGTGATTGATTTCTTCTCGTGATTTTTACTCATTTAGAGGTTTTTCACGTATATCGCGTATTCTGCATTTAAATTCTTTATTTCATTTGTATGTATTGATTAGGGGTGTCCAAGAAATCTAAAAATCCAAAAAAACCAGACTGAACCGATCCTAACCATTCATTTTGGTTTGGCTCTATGGTCCAATGGTTAGGTTTTGATTGTAAAAACATAAAAATCATTAATTTTGGTTTGGTAACTGATTTTTTTTATCAATCTGCGGTTTAAACTGAACCGGAACTGTTCATAACGAGTATATATAAATACATATATATGTATATACCAGTCACTTTTTTATTAAATTTGGTTATACAATATCTTTTAAGTAGTTGAGAAAATAAAACACGTACTATTGCATTTTTCAAAAAATATGTTCACTTTCCAAACAAAAACTTTCCACCTTCTGTCTCTTAGTTTGGATATTCGAATATTAATGAAACTTTGGACTATTTTGTGGTATTCTATTAATGTGTTAGACCTACATTTCAAATCATCTAGCCATTTTGTGGATAGAACTAAGAACTGCACCGATTCGATCCGAAATTAAGGATTGGTTTTGGTTAAATTTCACATTAATAATGGTTAAGTTTTGGTTCATATTTTTCTTAGACCGTTAGGAATGGTCTGGTTATTAAATTCGTAAGAAATCGCACCAATTCAGACAATGTACACCCCTAGTGTTGATTACATGTTAGGTTAGTACGTTTTCCAAATACACGTATGATGATAATAATATTCCTATACTTCACAATGGTAATGTTCAAAGTGATGTAATTATTACTTTGTAACTACTATTACTCAATATTTTATTGGTGTGATACTACTATCATTGCAGAGTGAGGTAAAGAACTACTCATTAATCTTAGGTGCTCAACTCTAACACATTTTCGTTGGTATAGAAATGTTTTTTTTAATCAAAATTATATCAAACACATGATGCAAATCACGATTTTTAGAAAAAAAGATTTGTAGCAGGTTTACATACTTTATTAATTTGTTGAGTTTTGTAACATAATACGCAGCAAACATAATTGTCAAATTCCGTATAATTTATATAGATTTGGTGAATTGATTAGTGAGATATCTTCCGAAAGCTTATCTTTGTGCAATAATATTAATATTAAAAAAGTATGCTTAAAAATGAAGGAAGTTGTAGGACAGAAGTAGGACAATTTTGTATTCAATTTGATTATGATATTACTCTTGCTCCACCTCTAGGTACTAACTTCTAAATCTTTTAAAACTAGAAAATATAAAACCTATAAATATTATGATTTTTTTTTCAAAAAACTAAATATTCCCATATGCCTCACAAATTTCAAAAATATAAATTACTTTATAAATATTCTTTTATTCAAGGAGCTAGACCTTACTAAGAAAACAACCAAAGAAGTTAATAATAAGGTATGCTTAAAATGTGGAAATTTTGAACAATGTGCAATAAATGTTTAGCAAAGAAAAAATTTCAAGTAGACATCAATGAAGAATTAAAAATCAATTGTCACAAAGTCTACTTCTAGATGATATTGACTAAGGTGAAGAATTTAATGTGAAAGAAATAAATGATGATATATTCTTCAAATAGCAGTGGGCTTTTTAATTAAAATTAAAATATTTTTAAAAAATAACGATTATTAATTGATATTTTATAAGTGTTATACAATATTTTAATAAAAATTTAGAGATTACTTATATCTCAAGGGGTAAAGAAGTAAAATAAAATCTATTTAATAATTATCTTAAAATGGATCGGGACCTTCGCCCCGTTTTCCGATTTGTTTCAAATCTAACCCGATCTCCAAAAAGTTTCCGAAACTCCAATCCAAACGGGACGAATTGGATGGGATCGCCAAAAATTTTCATCCCTAATCTCAACTTCAAATTAACTTCAAAATACCACATGCTCAAATATGTAATTATGGTGTATATGTTGATACAAAATTCTTATTAGTAAAAAAAATCAAGCAAATGGAAGTTTTAGGAACTCCTTTCCTTCCTGTGATATCTTCTTAAGAAAACGGTAATTTTTGGGACTTGGCCTAAAGTTGTAGTTGAATTTAAGTTGATTGATTTGGTTTAAGTTGATGGACTTGGTCCGGATTATTGATGAATTTTATAATTTGTCTAAAATTGTGTTTTAATTAGGTTTATTTCATGAATTTTGATAATTTTTTATTTTTTGGGGGCTTGGTTCGAAATGTAGCCCAAAAAGCCCAATAGTCAAAGGCTAATTGTCAACAGGGTACAATATTTTAGGTTAATCCGTACAATGTAAAATCTTATAATATAGTTGTAAATTGAGAATAGTAGAGAAATAGGTACTTTTGTTTTTTCTCACTTTTATACAAGGGTATTCACCTTCAACAAATATAAAGGAAGTGTAAAATAGGAATTTAAATAAAATAAATTGCTGTTTTTAGCAATTTTCGTTGGTCAACAGACAGTCAAATGATAGAAGAGGTAATTCGAAATCTAAAAGTGAGCCAGAAGGGAGGTCAGTGCAATTTCAAAAAGAGTAGGGGAGGTATTTGTAGTTTTGAAAACCTTTAAGAGAGGTGAGTGTAATTTATTCGAAATAAGCTGTTTTAGAGTCATAGAGGAGAAATGGAGAACGCAGTCTCTATCAAAACTAAATGATAGCAATCAGTCCCAAAGAACTTTTATTAATTCTCATTTTGGACCACCCAATTAATTTTGAATTGAAAACTATTTTACCCTTAAATTTGTTGAGCAACTACTCCCTATCTCCCGCAAGTAGACAGTTAGAGTATTGACTCTCGAAAATTAGTTGGCTAAATACTTCGACTATCGAAAAACAAAAACACTACTCGTTGTGGCTATAATATTAATATTTCATTACGAAGTTTATAAACACATGTGAGGTAAAAGGAGCATACAAGATTAGTATGAACAAGTTTTAAAATATTAATAGGTGAAAGAAATTGGATTGCAAATAAATTCCAACATGGTCAAAAAGTTGAACACAGTCTATTCTTCATATTAAACTCCAAATATTTTAATTTGTACCTAATTTATTCTGCACGTATCATTTAGAATAATAAGAAAATTATATTTTTCCAACGTATACCACAGTTTATATTTTGCTATTCTATTATCAAAGTAAGAGATCCTAAATTATGTATACATACACACACATATACATACATACAGGTTTAGTTTATCAAACCCGATTGTCACCTAAGGCACAAGGTCACGTGAACCCCCTAAAATTCTCTTCTTTTTTTTTTTTTTTTGTATTTACTGTTTTTTTAAATAAAATACCTCTTGTGTGCTTTGTACACATATACTGTTAATAAATTTTTATTTTAAAATTTTGAGTTTGTGGTTAATTTCAAAATATTATTTTAAGTTAATGGTGAATTTTTTAAAATTTTATGAAAATAAAATCTAAAAACTACGACCGAAAGAGGTTTAAATGAGCGGTGTTGATCACTTTTTTTAATGTGGTGGTGGCAAAATGAGAATTTTTTTTCCTTTTAATTTTGTCACCACCGCATTAAAAAAATGACCGACGCCACTCGTTTGAATCCCTTTCGGTCTTGTTATTTGAATTTTATTTTTAAAAAATTCTAAAAATTTGCCATTTCCTTAAAAAAAATTCAGATTAACCAGAAACTCAAAATTGTTAACGGTGTAATTGTGCACGTACACAAGATTTATTTAAAATTTAAAATGGTATCATTTTTCTCACACAGTATGTGTGTTGTGCTCATAGCACACCACATATTCAATTTTCATATTTTTGACATACATTCTAAATTTAGGTTTAAACTAAATTTATTCTCATTATATTGCAGTCTGACTTCTGAGAATTTTTTTTAAGTTTATTCTAAATAAGTGACCTTCCTGTTTGAAATTTCTGGATCCACCGCTACATGTGACAATTTATAAATGATTGTGCAGGTCTAAGAAATTATGGCCAGTCTATCAATTGCAGTCTTCTTTGTTATTTTTGTAATTATTTTACGGATTATAAAACATATTACACAAGACGAAAAAGAACTTTTATTCTGGACTATAGTAGTATTACAAGTACTAAAAACTGTCGAAAAAATTATTCCGTAACTCACATTAAATATGAGTTCCACATAATACTTGCAGAGGTAGGGACTTAGAGTTATTATGAGTATGAAATAAATTTCCGATACCTACAACATTATACTTTTGAATAATTGCATCACATGGGCAACTAATAGTATCTACACATCCTAAGCTGAGCTAGACAAATCCTGGAAACTAATTATTAAAAAATAATACCAACTCCAGTCAAATTGATCCACCCAATTCAATCATCTACTTATATGACCTTTTAATCTAAATAACTGGTGTGACTTGTGAGGGTATATTTTAATAACATTTTACCATTGGTGGTTAGTACAAAGTGTAAAATGGTAAAAAAAATACCAAGCTATATAAAGGGGTAGAGGGGTTTGCTTATAGAGCATAACCACAATCCCATTTTTGTAGTAAATATGGGAGCAATAGGAAGGAGGCCTTCAATGGCCTCTCTTGCCATCATTCTCCTAGTGGCATTCTTGTCTCTCAGCTTGCCATCAGAAACCACTGCTAACTACCCCTACTCATCCCCTCCTCCACCACCACCAAAGAAGTCCCCACCACCACCTTCTCCTCCTTATCATTATAAATCACCACCACCTCCACCAGTGCACTACTCTCCGCCACCACCTAAGAAACCCTACAAGTACAAGTCTCCCCCACCTCCACCAGTATACAAGTCTCCGCCACCACCTAAGAAACCTTACAAGTACAAGTCTCCACCACCTCCACCAGTATACAAGTCTCCACCACCACCACCTCCCGTTTACAAGTCTCCACCCCCACCACCGCCCAAGAAACCCTACGTATACAAGTCCCCTCCTCCACCACCTCCCACCCACAAGTCTCCACCCCCACCACCACCCAAGAAACCCTACGTATACAAGTCTCCTCCTCCACCGCCTCTCGTCCATAAGTCTCCACCCCCACCTCCACCCAAGAAACCCTACGTCTACAAGTCTCCTCCTCCACCACCTCCAGTGTACAAGTCTCCACCCCCACCACCACCCAAGAAGCCCTACGTATACAAGTCTCCTCCTCCACCGTCCCCGGTCCATAAGTCTCCCCCACCACCACCACCCAAGAAGCCATACAAGTACTCATCTCCTCCCCCACCACCTTATAAGTACAAGTCTCCTCCTCCTCCACCACCAGTTTACAAATATAAGTCTCCACCACCTCCTCCTTACCACTACTAGGTACTATTGCTTTGTTAGCTCTAAGGTAAGCTTAAGCTGCATTTATTTTTCCAGTCCAATCACCACTTGAATCACTTGGTGGATCTACAAAACTAGATATTGCTATGTGATTATATAAATACATATATGTTTTTTGCTTTGCATATGATTGTATTAATAACCAAATTACAATGTTTAAATGGGATTCTGGTGGCTTGCCACGAGAATCCAAGAGATCAAATTTTGCAGGCAATGTACCAACTGAGTCTAAAATGAGAGACTGAGCTCCCCCCAACGCCCTCTAACAAAATGAAAATATCCTGTGGACTACGTACTCAGCTTTTCACTGTACTCATGAGATGTGTAATGGGTGATATTGAGATTGAATTTTGCACTTAATGTTAAAATTCTGCTGCTGCAGGAATGGATAGCATTAATTAAATAAGGAAAACCAGTGATGCAGAGCCTCTGGGAGAGAGAATGAAAGCGATAACACGAGGAACAAGAAGACGAATAATGAGCCGCGACGAAAATTCGTAGTGCACTGGTCCATCCCTTTTGCTTGTATTTATTGTCGTTAGACATTTGCATTTGTGTACGAGTGTTCTGACCTCTTCACAAGTGAAGAAGTCATTCATATAATAAAGTTTGTGGATTTTCCAACACCTTTCTGTCAATTAATTGTACGTTGTATCCATTTCCATCTATTTCCTTTAAAGCACATTTTTCCTTGAACGTTTTTTTGAGTAATTATTCAATATTTCCTGAGTACCGTATCACATTTTTACGCAGTTATTATGTTGCGATATATTTTTTAAAGTACGACATCAACACACAGTTATAAGGTTATTGAGAGATAAAGAGTGACCCACATAATGTGTATTACGATAACTCATTAATTGAGAGCACCACTTATAAATGGTACCACATGATAGTCTGGGAGTATTAATATATAATTAGTCTTTTAACGTCGACTAAGTTTCGAGCTTCCCCTTAATAAACAAAATTGAATCAGCTCTTAATCGGGAAGACTTTTTGAACCAAGGCTTTACTGCTTTAGTTCAGGTGATCGTGAAGGGGGATCTTAGTGCCCATGGAAGATGTCATGGGTTTAAGTTGATTAAGCAATACCCATCTACTATTGTAACAAAATGCTAACACCATCACTATGGGGAAAAAAAAGAGAGAGAAAAAGAAAGGATACTTCTTGTTTGTTATATGGTTTATTTTTTGTAAATATGGAAAGCACTGAACCAAGAACATCCTAATTAATCTAATATTAATGGAATTGGGATCTTCCACTGGCGGTCCAATTACCTTTCTTTTTTCTTTTTTTTTATGATCGGCAAAAGAAGGATATATTAAAAGAAGAGGAATGTACAGAGACCACCAATGGATGGTAATTAAGACGCCAACCAAAGGAGGAAAAAGAAGAAAAAAGAAAACAAAAGGCAGACAAAGAAGAAAAAATTTATACATACTATTAACTCTTGTATTGTCAATTCATTTGGTGTTTTTTCACAGCTTTAATCAGGTTTTCCGCTAGTGAACAGTGAGTTATAAAAAAAATAGAAATACATAGTTAATTTAGTCTGACGTGTACGTAAGTTGGTCCTGACACGTTGAGTTTTAAAAAAATGAGAATAATAGATAATGAAGTTAAAAGGGCAATTTTGCCAACTCACGTGTTATTGTCATGGAAACTGATACTAGTCCCACTCAAAAACATATTTGATAAAGTTAAAATGATTGGACTAAGTTGGATTTGGTAGAAAATAAATTGAGTGCTGGACAATTTGCTTTTTCAGAGAAAAGCATGTAGGGCCAGAATATGTAACGTGTGATTTGTTCTAGCGAGTTAGAATACCTTATTAGAATATTTCTACTAATCCTTCTTTTAAGACAAGCTAATTAAATCAGCTTTTAATTATGAAGACCGATCAAAACTAGTTAATAATTATTATGAATTTGAGATACCAAATTATTCAAACGTTAGAATTGAAAAAGTATAAAAAAAAAATAATCAAATAGGAAGGTATTAAATGATGATATGCTTATAAAATGGTTTTAACAAAATTCGATGATAGTAATATCAGAAATTTATACCTTAGATTATCAAGCAATAAAAATTAAACACTTCTTGAACAAACGTTTCCACTCTTCAAAAGAGCAAATCAATTTATTGATCGATTTGCCAGAACTCGCTCTGCTCTCAATTGATTTATTGACGGTGATTTTCATAGTTAGAGCAAGTTGAAGAAAAAGCAAATCGATTTATTGAGGAGTGGAGATTTTTTAAATAGAGTGAAGCTATTGAAGAAGTAGAAAAAATACAACAATTTTAGTGTATATCTGAGTTTGATTTATAGAACTTGTTTAATTTTCACTACAACTTCAATAAATCAGGCATGCAACATATAAGATGAAGGTTGGCTAATAGGATTAAGGATAGTATATCGGTGGAGTTCTTAGGGCAAAAAACTCCGTAAAAAATCTTGAAATTGAGGATAGTCATTATTCCTTTCAATTATCATTTGATCAAAATGATAAGTATTCCTTTGGATTTGATTTTTTTGGAAGGATAAGTATTCATTTGAATTTATTTTGTTCAATTAATATTTACATTACTTGGTATAGATTAAATATTTGTTAAATTCTTAATCCAATTGTGGTTTGCCACTTGGCATACTTTTGATCAAAAGGATAAGTATTGGTTTAGATTTAATTTTTTATGGATAATAATGTATTTGAATTTAATTTTTTTAATCAATATTTATATCAGTTAATTATAGATAACAAATTTGTCAACCTAATTTATAACCCAATCATATTGTGCCACTTGTCACGTCCACGGCGACAAATTTAATTAAATATTTCTTAAATTCTTAATCCAATTGTGGTTTGCCACTTGGCGCGCTTTTGATCAAAAGGATAAGTATTGGTTTAGATTTAATTTTTATGGTTAATAATGTATTTGAATTTAATTTGTTTAATCAATATTTATATCAGTTAATTATAGATAACAAATTTGTCAACCTAATTTATAACCCAATCATATTGTGTCATTTGTCACGTCTACGGTGACTTTCGCTCAAAGTCACCCTGCAATACAATATAGTATAGATTCCTCCCCAGAAATTTACTTTTCAATGCGTATAGAGTTTGTAGATCATATCACTAAACATAAAATATACCATCTAATTTGATACCGCAGGCATAAAATTATGAATCACTAGATCATCTCAAAATTTAAATTTCTAAAGAGATGGTAATTATTTTTATCTCCTAATTGACATTATGAATATTTCAAACTTCTCTTTTTCAAATTTTGTTCTCAAATAAAGATTTATTGATATGTTCCAGTTTACTTTTTATATATAACATTGGATCCATGCAAATCTCAATAAGATGATAGAGAAGTACCTTGTTTTAGGTAATCATTTAAGACAAAGGACGAGAAGATAAATTGTTAGGGAAAATTACCAAAAAATGGCATGGACTAAAAATAATTACCACAATCATGATTCACAATTTTGAAATTATTACAATCATAGTCTTTACAAAAATAATTAATATGGTGACCATATATATTTATGACCATAATACTCTTTTGGCAATATTAACTTACACTCTGAAATAGAATGACTTGCACTATAAAATAAAGTGACTTGCACCCTGAAGGCGAATGACTTGTATAATAGTAGAACAACTTTCATGCCACTGTTTGGTAATTCTCCCCATGGTGCAAAGTTGTTTACCTTCGTGGGGCAATTTATCATGTTTTAGGGTGCAAGTCTATGCTACTGTTTGGTAATTCTTCTTACGATGGAAGTCGTTCACTTTCATGGTGCAAGTCATCATGTTCCAAGGTTCAATTCAATGCTACTGATTGGTAATTTTTTCTTAGGTTGCAAGTCACTTTATTTCAAAGTGTAAGTCAATATTGTCAAAAGAGTATTATGGTCATAAATATGTATGATCACCATGCTTTAAGAATTATTTTTGTAAAGGCCATGATTGCAGTAATTTCGAAACTGTGAACCATGATAGTGGTAATTATTGATCTATAATTTTCCCAGCTAATTAATAGTGGGGTCCACTGAAGTAGATAAGAATTAAAGTAGTGCATATGTTTTAATTGGTTTTTTTATTGGGATAATAACAAAATTAGCCAAGTGGAAGTTTGAAAAGCCTGTGTTGTGGAAAATGGGGTTGTAATTTTACCTAATCATATATGAATTGAATAATCTCCGACACAAATAAGATTATGCTTTCAATGATTGAAAAGAAAGAAATGGTTAATAGTTCATCCCTGTTCTGCATGATGTGATCAAATTCTTTATCAATTGATATTCTTATGTGGTGACAGTACTGTGAAACAAAATTAAGAATAAAAATACAAAAAACATAAGTCTCAAACATAATTATCAAAATTTGAATACGTGATTTTGGACCGCTATAGAGAGGTATATATTGATTCGGTGTTGCATCACTTGCACAGAAAAAAAAAAGTCTTTTATATATATATATATATATATGGGGAGGCTCAAGGGACCAATATTTTTGTAGACCAATATTAAATCAACGCCTAAACTCTTTATTCTCGATTAAATTTTGATAATCTGAACCGTTCAATGTGTTTTTTTTTTTTTTTTTTTTTGATAACCGAGGTGTCCAGCGGCTTGGGGACCAGGCTGGGATTGCCTGGGGGAGCCCCCCACCTAATGCCGACTAGTCCTCGGGGCCCTGAAGTGAACGACCGGGAATACCCTCCAGTGGCCCCAAGTTTTTGCGGTTGCCAAGTTTCGAACCCAGCATCTGGGGTTTACAGCTTGCCAGTCCTACCACTTGAGCAACCCCTTGGGGTTCCGTTCAATGTGTTTAAAACATGTTTTTAAGGGTACCCGTGAGAAATCAGCTCAAAATATTACTGGAAAGGGCTTGATCCAAGAAGTGGTTCAAAATGCTGACAAGAACTGTTTTATGAACCAATGTTTGGATCAAACCATTTCCGGTAATATTTTGAACTGATTTCTCACGGGTACCCTTAAAAATATGTTTTAAACACATTGAACGGTTCGGATCATTAAAAGTTAATCGGTAACGAAGAGTTTAGACGTTGGTCTAATATTGGTCTAAAAATGTGTTGGTTCATATAGCCTTTCCCTATATATATATATATATATACACACACACACACACACATTTTATTAAAAGACTTGAGCATTTTAATTTGAAAGAACATGTCTTTTTTAAGGGACAACAAGAGTGGATGTCCTGCTGCCAGGCATGGGCTCAGAGAGAAAGCCCATGTTGGTAAATTCAAGCCCAGCCCATTTGCTTTTAGGTAGTTTTTGTAAGTGGCATCTTGGGCTTATGGATCAGCTGGAGCTACTCTAGACGAATGTTCTTGTCTTAGACAAATACCCATCTTCGATTAACTTGATTATTTTTATATTACTGATTCACACGTTATAGGATGAAATGGGAGCAAGTTGACCTAATAATATGACAAATTTTTTAGTGATATTCTTAGAAGTGTGTGTTCATGAGAGAGAGAGAGAGAGATTCAGACAAATTTTTAGTGATTTGTTTTGGGGAACGAATTTCATCGGCTAACTAATTTTAGATAAATTTTTGTATGAACTTCTCATAACAATTGATAGAACATACGAGATTTTGCACATAAAAGTTTAAATGGAACAACTTGAAATTTTTGTTAGTCGATTTTAAATAATATAATAATTTGAAGTTGTAGCTTCCACCACTAAAGGTTGACCAAAATTTAAACAACGAGTTGATCCAAAATTTATGTCCGAATTAAATAATATCTTTTGAGTTTTACATTGACTTCCACTTCTTGTTAAGTAAATTATGATTTGTAAATTTTTGAGTAATTTTATCTTCTAAATCAATCAAGTTCTCATTTAATTAATAAATAATAAAACTTGAAATATAGCTCTTATTCCCGGCATGTTGTCCCGGGTCCAAAATGCGGTAGGGTTTTCAAGTCGCACGCTCGATTCTCAAAATTCATGGGATGTCTCGTGAATTTGAACCTTCACATCTACTTTTCTCTAAGAGGATGAACCACGCCTTCGCTATCGCCCCTCGCTACTACTCAACCTCCCTATTGCTTTGATTCTTTTTGGCCCTTCCAGATTTCAATTCTTATTAAGCCAAGAGGCAACCATTTGGCTCACACCCTGGGGTGGGAGGGGGGACTACCCCCGAAGCACACCTTATTTGAGCTTGGGTTTGTTCAAAGGAGACTATGGAGGCTTTGAATACTTTAGTTTATCTCGGGTTTGTTCTATCACACTCAAGAGGTAACCATTCCCTTGTGTGTACAAATAAATATGTACGACTTTTGCAAATTTTGATTTCAAACTCCTGTTTGAGCTGTATATTGATCCAACAGATTGAGACACGAGTGAAGGGGCAAAATTAGCATTATTAAAAATCAATATAAGAGAAGAAAGGTCCACTCTTTGTGAAAATAAAGGACAGTAGCCAAGGGTTGGTGTGGCTAAGTAAAGCTATGGCTTCTTGATGGGAATGAAAAAGCGATACCCCTACCATAACAAGGCAAGGCCAATTGACAAACCACAAAACATTAAAATACGGTATTAAAAAGTACAATATTTTCAGATTCTTACATCATTTACAAGCTAAACAATTTTGAGTTACTGTTTCACTTTTCATTGTTGTTTATCTATTCTAAGTTTAAATTAATCATCTTCTTTTTATCTCTTTTTGATTTGGAAATAGGAAAGGTTTCAACTATGAGCCACATACGAAGTTATATTTTTTTGGATAGTTTATATCAATTTATGTACAATATTTAGCACAACGGTGAGATTATTTTTTGCAAATTACAAATCAAATGCGATTTGTTGAGATAGCAATTTTGTCGCAAACTATAACTCGCAAACGAAGTATATTTTTTGGATAATTTATATCAGTGTGCAATGTTTAACGCAACGGTGATATTATTTTTTGCAAATTAGAAATCAAATACGATTTACTGAGATGGCAATTTTATGCAATATTATTTTAACCATGTAATCCCATTTTTTACAATATATTATTTTTCATTAATTAGTCATAACACCACGGGTATCCTTTTGTTCCCACTTTAGCTGTACGTGTCCCAATTTTATTCATAAAGTCGAGAACAAATAATAAGTGAAGCTCTGTTGGAAAAATAATGGGAAAATTACCCCATTGACCAAAATTAATTACCAAACATGTTAACTAGTTTAGGAATTATTGATTACACGGTAATTACCTAAACTATTTACAAAACCATGGTGGTCATGGAGATGTTTACCATTTTACCCCTAGATATATAATGTGGAGCCTTACCATTCACATTAGTGTCTCTCAAGCGTAACTTACTCTTTATGTAACTTGACTTACACTTGCCTTGCGCACACAATGACTTGTTTTCCGATGGTCATTGACTTGCACCATAACAACTCTAAAGAGCATAATTGAGAGGTCTTATAATAATGCACGTTAGTACGGCTCTCAAGGAGTGACTTGCTTTTTTGAGTAGCCTGACATGCACCTTCCCACAAAATGACTTATTATCCCAAGGTCATTGACTTGTACCTCAATAACTTCAAGAGGCACTACATTCATATGAGTGCCTCTCAAAGGCGGCTTGCTCCATTGGGCAGCATGATTTGCACATGTCAACCTAATGACTTGTTCCGCCATGATAGCTCCAAGGGCCACCGTTGAGGGGTCGTGTCACTTTTAGGGGTGAATTGCTCATTGTGTAGTGTGACTTGCATCTTCCCACACAAATGATCTCACTCTCCAAAGTCATTGACTTGAACCTCCATAACTCGAAGGGGCACTATTGAAAGGTCATGTCATTCGCATTAGTATGTTTCAAGGCCGACTTGCTCAATGGGGGAGCTTGATTTGCACATTTTCACACAATATAACTTGCTCTTCCATGGGTATTGACTTGCACGTCAATAATTCCAAGGTAAAATAGTCTCATTTGATGACCTTTATGTTTTTCTCATTTGTTTTTCACTTTTTTTTTAAAATTTGAAGACTTGGGATTATTATTTTGATAATTACTTTTGGACAACACCACCTTTTGATAATTTCCCCCCCAAAAAAGTATGAATTTGGACTTGTTTAGCATATGACTTTGTCTTTGAAACGTGGTATCGCGTTGTTCGTAGGACCAGTGCCGACGGAATCCAAGTTGGACACAAAAGATATTTTGGCTACATGAGGCATACCTAATGCCAAGTTGATTCCTCCATGAATCCAAGTGGGCCCGTGCCGACGGAATCCCACTTGCCCCAATAACTGCGCTAAAATATCAAGAAGTTTAAAATTCAAAAAAGATAAACAAAAGTTAGAAATGATAACTTTTATTATTTTTATGTCTTAAATATCATCAAGTTTTTTAATTTTTGTCTATATTTTTATATCTTTTTATTCTTTTCGAGATGAATAAAAAAATTAAAATTTAAAAATTTAAAAATATTATATAAATTACAAAACATCAAATAATACTTACTATATTCAACTAAAAAAAAGACAATGTACTCCAAAGGTAACATAAGTGTTCCACGTTACTCTTATAAATATAGGCTTTGTGACACCCCGGCCAGCTGTAGCGTTAGCTGTGAGGTCGGCGTCCAAGAGATCGAGTCCCAGTAGAACGTTCGGATGGGTGGTCAAGGGTCTCACATCGTTTGGTGGATGTAAGTTCGGTGATATTTATAAGATTATGAACCTTCTTTGTACAAGAGCTTTTAAAAAATCGTGAGGGTGCCAGCACCAAATGAAACTTTACAGTTAAGCGTGCTCATCTTGAAGTAATCCAAGGACGGGTGATCTACGGGGAAGTCTATGGGGTTTGGGCAACCAAAGCGGATAGTATTGTACAAGGTAGGAGCGAGTCGTTACAGATTTATTACCAAAGCGGACAGTATTGTATAATGGGAAGAAAAGAAAATGGTGTTGTGAATGTATTTTTTGGTAGTTAAAATTAATTTAGCGACAAAAAAATTCGTTGCCAAATCTAATTATTAAATGACAAAAATAATTTTTTTGCGAAATGATTATGGGTAGAGACAAAACTTTTCATCTCAAAAAGCAGATATTAGTGACGAAAAAATTCCTCATCGATTATGTATTTTTTGGAGATAAAATATTTCGTCTCTAAAATTTGGTATTGGTGACGAAATAATTCCTCACCGAATATATTTCATTGGTGACAAAATATTTGCCAAAGAACATATTAGGCGAGAAAAATTTTTTTCGTCGCTAAGAGTTTTTTGCGTAAAAGTATAGGAAACAAAAATTTGTGACGAAAAATTTCGTCGCCTAATGGGTTGGCAACGAAAATGTAGTTTTTCGACAAAATTATTTCGTTATTACAAATCAATTTTGTTGTAGTGTATACTTGTGATGGTAAATTTGTAGTAAGTTATGACAAAGTTTCAATTCAATCAAAATGGAACATCCGTTATTTTTGTACATTATTCAACCACAGTCATCTTAAACGGATACTAAAATAGTGGAACAAAAGTAAAAATAAACTCTAGTCATCGTGTAATAAGAATTGTCTTCGAAAAAAATCGCTTACGTTTGATGATAAAATTTTTCTTATAACTAATACAACTGTAATTTTAAACAATTAGTTTCTAATTCACTAAATATGAGCAATTTTAAACCTAATAGTAGGATGAAAACGATTAATATATTTTTCACTCATCGTGATTCTCTTCCGTGATTCTAAACAATTAGCATATTCAAATTGAAAAGAAGAAGAAAATAAATCCTAGTAGGAATGAATACAGAAAATAAAAAATTGTAATATATTTTCTGTGATTCTCCTCCTAATTCACTGATTATGTTTTATTATATTTGTTTTCAACTTTCAAACATAATTCATGGACATAGTTTTTAATCTATTAAATTAAAAATTATATGATATTGCTTAAATATGACAAAAAAATAAAACTACTACTAAAAATGATAACAAATACGTTAAACTATGTAAAATTTGGATTACAACATAACTTGCAAATCTTAATCGGATGAAAATTTACGGTGCATGTGCTCATAGGACCCGGTTTAAATTATCTTTTGTAATTATAATTTATGATTTTTTTCTAATTAAAAAAGAGTAATGCTACTAACATATTATATTGCATATCAAATTATACGTTGTGCATACGTGATATCAACTAATTTGAACATATCAAAATTTATGAAATCTATTTTTATATTTTATATTTAAAATGACATATTAGACATAATATTGGTACAACTTAAAGTAGACTTTTTCATTAAAAAAAACTTTCAAACAATCCGTGGTAGTCTATTACTTGTTTTTTCATTTTTTGTTGTTGTTTTCATCCGTCACTAGTCACTAGTTACTTCCCACCACTATCCTAGTAATCAAAACGAAACCCTTGGGAATCTCGCCACTTGTCTGCTTCCTATAAATACACCATCTCCACGTGAAGCTCTTCCCTCTACTTTTCTCTCTCTATCGGCTATCCAAATTACGCGACTCCCTTTCATCCTTCGACGGACCTCTGCTTCTACCCCCACCAATCAAGGTCTCTCTCTCTCTCTCTCTCACACACACACACCTACACACACCCACACCCATTTAACTCATTTTTATCCTACTCTCTTTTCGCTTAATTAATCCGCAAATCTCACCCAGATCTGTGAAATTCGCTTGCAGTGTTCGAGAAAAATCATCATGTCGGTGCTGTCATCCCCATCCAACGGCAAGATCGACCTGATGTCGAAGGTTTTAGATCCGACGGCGGTCGTTCCTGAACCTCTGCCGGAGGTCGTGGCTTCGGAAGGCGAGATAGGCGATTTAGGAGGAGAGAGGAAGATGAAGGAGCGAGAAATTGTGCTGGGGAGGAACATGCACACCACGTGCCTCGCCGTCACGGAGCCCGAGGCTGACGATGAGTCCACCGGCGATAAGGATGCCTTTATGGCCGGTGTATTGGCTAGGTATCGGAAGACTCTCATTGAGAGGACCAAGCACCATTTAGGTAAAACATAAAAGATGCTTTTTCATTTTTCGCTTTCTTTGTGTGCTTCATTTCTCTGTTTGGTCGCTGAGAAGGTACATATGTAGAGGACCAAACACCATTTAAAAGTCGATTCAAAATTATTTGAAAATCTGCCTCTTCTAGCAACACCCATTAAACGTCACCCCTATCCATGCAGATCCTCAACTGAAGAAACGTTGTGGGGAGAAAAAACTGAAATGTAGAAACTAGAAGAGATAGCAGAAGAAATTCTTATTGATGAACGCTCGAAAATCTGCCACGGCCGATATTCAACCGTTGCAGTTATTTAAAAAATAAAGAAAATATTAAAAAACATTTTTTAGTAATTCAAGATTGATACAAGTGATTCCCGTTATCTATATACTGTTACATTGCAAGTTATACCGTTACGTGTCCCGATACCTCTATATACTCCCAATATTGTACTGCAACCTATATGGGTACGTCCCGATACGTATATGAAAAATTGAAAGAACAAAAAGACATACTTGGCGGGCGGCTTCGCGGGATCCTTAGTTTCAGAAAGGAGGTTTTTCTCCTTAGGTGAAGTGATGTTGTTGATCGTCTTCTCCTTCATCAGATCCACAGCAACTGATTCATTTGGGTGGATGTTGAGTTTGAGATCAACAGTTTCGGAAAAGCCTCTTTTTCTGGTGACTTTCACGGTGTCGGGTTCAGCTGATCCGCCACCTCCTCCGCCGGGCAAACCAAGGCACAACTCAGTCTCTTTGAGGTTGTTCATGCTGTAGCTGGACATTTTCCCGCTAACTTCTGTGGAAACCCTCCACCTTGGTGGTTAATAGCTTTTTCTTGCCTCTTTTCTCCTTCCACTTCTTCACACACACACACACACAGAGAGAGGGATAGAGAGAGAGAGGAGAGAGAGAAGGAGAGCAATAATGTAACAGAGGGGAGCAGTGTATGAAGCTTCATGGAAATTGATAATGAGGAAAGGCTTGAAAACTAGTTTGAACTGGATTCTCTGCCATTTGCAGTGGTGGTAATGTAGATCCAGATCTAAATCTAGAAGAAGATGGAATGGTTGACTTTTGTGTGGCCACAAACACACTGGATCCTTCAGTAGAAGTTGATTCAACTTTCTTCATCAAGTGTCTATCTTCAACATTAGCAATGGGTCCTAGTTCATCAAACCTTATAGTATCCCCTCTAGTTCTTAGTGATCTCTTCAGTTCATCAAAATGCACTTGGCAACCATTTAAAAAATCAAATATCATCATCAATTGTGTAATTTTTGTTGCAGCTAGTCTTTGTGCACATTCTCTAAGTGAATCAATATAAAGATCCATGGAACAAGTCTTGCTCATATTAGATAACTTTCGTTTCAAATCATGAATACGAGATCTTGTCAAGGAATTATACCTAGTTTCAAGTGATTTCATACCTGAAATGCATGTTCTAGACCTAAAATGTGAGAAAGTGCTGAAGCAGATAAAGTTGCAGTAACACATGAGAGTAATTGACTATCAACATCACATATTCTGGATTTGGAGTCAGATTTTCTTAAGCATATAGGATTTTTGGACACTGGATCGAATCATAGATGTATCCAAAATAACCATTTGCTCGTGTTGCATTGTGAATTTGTGTTTTTCACATGAGATAATTGGTTGAATCCGATTTGATTGTTACCTGGGAATGAAAATTTGAAGCATGAAAGGCCAAAGATGGTGGTATAGTTACTCAAGTTGATTCTGTCATTGATACTCTGTTTGAAGCTTCAACGACTTCACCGATGAACAAGAAGAAGATAACCAGGATCGAACTTGTGACTTACGTCTAACACAATGATACCATGAGGAAAACCAAAAGACTCAAATGTAAAAACTAGAGAAAGAGAGAGAAAAGAGATAACAGAAGAAATTCTTATTGATTGAACACTCAACTTGCTTGCTTACAATGGATTACAATCCTGATTATTTGCCCATTGAAAAAACTAGCCCGTCTAGTTAGACTCACGCTTTTCTAACTGAATTACACTTCCTTGCACTACCTAATGATGCGTGACATCATATAACAAACTTTCCTAAACAACCAACCAACCATCGGCTAATTGCATCATCATTTGGTTGACCTGCGACTGATTTTGGAACTAACTGATCAACTGTCTCTGGATTTGTCAGGCTTTCACGTTGTATCAGAACTTAATGTCTATATAGGTCATAAGACACACCAAACCAAATCGTGAGTAAACACTTTTGGGTTCATCATCATGCTGAAGCAACCTCTTTTAGATATGTCATTGTCAGGGTTGGTTTATACCCAAAAGAGGGGTGAAATGGGCCTCGATTTGATTTCGTGAAAGAGACTGTGTTTCGAACAGACAAGCTCAAGTTTGGTGGAGAGGTCCAACATGCATTTAAGTGAAAATTGACCCCAAACCCAACTATGGGTGATTTTCTATCATCATTACCAAACAAGTAATCGTGTAGAGATGTCTCTTGCTGTGTACAAAAGTTCAATAAGCTATTTTTCTCAAGCTTCTAATAATTTTGCCTTTAAGATACTTTTGTGAATATAGTTATTGGCTTATTGCCACCAAAAGCTACAGATTTCTTATCCATGGCCCTTTTTAAGACCAGTCTAGATAATTAGTTTCTACTTAGATATATTTACCCAAGGGAAGTATATAACTATCTTATGGTTTTTTTATCGTAAAATGTGTTTACAGGGTATCCATATAATCTGGACTTCGATTATGGTGCTCTTGGGCAGTTGCAGCATTTCTCCATAAATAACCTTGGTGATCCATTTATAGAAAGCAACTATGGCGTCCATTCAAGGCAATTTGAAGTAGGTGTTTTGGACTGGTTTGCTCGTCTGTGGGAAATAGAGAAAGAAGAATATTGGGGGTACATCACGAATTGCGGAACAGAAGGCAATCTTCATGGCATCCTAGTTGGGTCAGTATATTATACTTTAGCTCTGGGGCCTTGTTTTTCACTTCTGAAGATCTGGCTGATGTAAACTGTTCTGACTGAAGGTTAACTTAAATGTGCAGGAGAGAAGTGTTTCCGGATGGAATTTTGTATGCATCGCGAGAGTCGCATTATTCTGTCTTCAAAGCTGCACGAATGTACAGAATGGATTGCGTTAAGGTTGGCACTTTAGTGACTGGGGAGATTGATTGCACAGATTTCAAAGCTAAGTTGCTTCCTAACAAGGACAAACCTGCAATCCTCAACGTGAACATAGGTATTCCTCTCTTTCTCTCACACAAATGGAGGAGCACACACGGGGATACACAACCGATAGACAAACAAGTGCTCAACCATTCAAGTGCTCAACCATTGCAGGAACTACTGTCAAAGGAGCCGTTGATGATCTGGATCTAGTAATACAGACCCTTGAAGAGTGCGGATTCTCGCATGATCGATTCTACATCCACTGTGATGGAGCTTTATTTGGGCTTATGATGCCATTTGTCAAGCGCGTAAGTGGATCTGCTTTTGTCCCTACTTCTCATGCGCCACCGTGTAAAAGGCTCTTGGGCCTTTAACTATGTGTTTTCCTGTGGAATGGAATCTATCTAGAAGCTTTGGGCACATTTCTTATATGGGCTGTTTTTGTGTGACAAACGATATTGCTACATCACAGGGTCATGACTCATGACACCGATAAAGCCGAGGAGTGTCTTAATAGCCCATGCCAAAATTTCCGTGGTCTTGGTGATTCATGGTCATATAGATGGTTGAATCCAATTGTATGCACTTCACGAGGACCTCCTTAGGACCTTTGTTACATACTTGCGTGTACTCGGGTATGGATATTGAGTCCTAAGTGTCAAAATTCATCTAGTTTCTTTGTCATGGACACGGCAAAATATTTATGTTTATTGGGATAGTCCTTTATTTTATTGGAAGATAGTATTTAAAATGTGCTCCTGCCTAATAGGAGTTCTATGTGGAGTTCATGGTAAATTCGTCTTGCAAGATATACAGCTTGATGAATGTCCAACTAAACGTGTCAAATGCAGATACTTACTTTTTATTCAAGTGTTGAGTGTCACATTTTAAAGCGTATATTTAAGCTGAATATTTAAGACGTCTTGATCAACTGTTGTAAGTAGCACAAGAAATGGTAATATACAATCTCATTGCGGACCATTTCACTTATTTCTTTTCCTCATGGCTTATTATCTTAGGTGATGGACTCACAGACATCTTAAAGAGTACATTTAGCACACGTCCTTTCAAACTGTTTATTTCTGGCTTTTCCAGAATATGTAAAGATGGTTTAGTCAGCTGTGCAAGCAGCAGAAGAATTGTAAATACAATCTCATTGCAGACCATTTTGTTTCGTTTCTTTTCTTATGGCTTATTATCTTTGGTGATGAACTTATGGACAGGCACCCAAGGTCACATTTAAGAAGCCCATAGGAAGTGTGAGTGTTTCTGGCCACAAGTTTGTTGGATGTCCTATGCCTTGCGGTGTCCAGTTAACAAGGATCGAGCACATCAATGCCCTTTCAAGGAATGTTGAGTACCTTGCTTCAAGGGATGCCACAATCATGGGAAGCCGGAATGGTCATGCTCCAATCTTCCTTTGGTACACCTTGAACCGAAAAGGTTACAAAGGGTTCCAAAAAGAAGTCCAGAAATGCCTTAGAAATGCTCACTATTTAAAAGATCGTCTTCGGGAAGAAGGTATTAGTGCTATGCTCAATGAGCTGAGTAGCACAGTCGTGTTTGAGCGACCTCTGGATGAGGAATTTGTCCGGCGGTGGCAACTTGCTTGCGAGGGGAATATGGCGCATGTCATTGTGATGCCCAACGTCACTATTGAGAAGCTCGATTATTTCTTGAATGAGTTGCTTCAGAAACGCTCAATCTGGTATGAAGATGAGAAAGTTCGACCTCCTTGTCTTGCAGCAGATGTAGGGAGTAAGAATTGTGTTTGCCCTCTTCACAAGTGATTCGTCACTACAACAGTGCTCTTTTGATTCTGTTGTTGGTTGTCTGTAGCAATAAAAACTTGAAGTTTCTTTCCAGAGTTATCTTTTTTGCCCCCAGATACATTCTTTGCTTTGCAATTTGGTGATTTTGTTGTAGTTGCTTCAGCTTATAGTTGTATTAGTTAACAATAGCCTCATCAAGAATTCTATTTGGTACAATTGACGTAATTTGCTATTGTTAAAGCTCCTCCTGTTTAAGGAAGTGAAATTCACCAATTCTGTGTAGTATGTTTTGGTCTTGGATTTGTCATGCAATTGCTTAGTTTCAGATATTCATGTTCGATGGATGACCATACAGAAAGACATGAATTGTATTACTATCATCTATTTATTTGTCTTCTCTGTTCTCCTAACACAACTAAACAAAAGAAACTACTTTAGCATCTCTCCCTTGGTTTTTTCCCCCATCATTTCCATTTCCTCTTCTTTTCCTTACGCGTGTCCAAGATAGCCTTAATGCCCTCGACAGGTTTCTTCTGCAGTATGCAGGAGTAGAAAGGAATGGTAATGTAGGTTTCCAGTTCAGGCAGGTTGTTTCAGACATGTATGCTTCTCTCCATCAAGCTAAACAAGCTGATAAATTAGGAATTCCTGGATCTGGCCGGACAAATTGTTTTGGGGGCTAATGCAAAAAACAGTAATGGAGCAGTGACCGGTGAATGTCATTGGACATCTCATCAATCAGCATTAGTATGAGCATGTATTTTGTTGGATTCTCTGATTACCATCACTATGATGTTTTTAAAGGTTTCTTTCGGAGATTTTAGCAAAGCTAAGAAGGCAAGACATTAGGCGGCAGTTGTGGGTTCAGGTGCTGCTACATCAATATCGCCATCTAGCTTTTTTGGAGTTGCCTCGCGACCGCAACTGATGGAATTCGTTCGGATCCTCTTACATAATCAATCTTTTTTTATTATTGCACTTGCACTTTCAATTACTGCGCTCGATTGTATACTGAGGTGCTTCCTGCCAGTTGTTGGAATCGTGAGGAAGAGTGACCCCGGCCAAGAAAGAGAGAGTAGATGGGACGAGGACTATACAATGAGAGAAGGAAAGAAGTTGACCTTCTCGAAAATAGAGAATAGAGTAAGGAAGAAAGAAAGCATCCAGAAAGCTAGCTTGTTCAAGGACTTTCAGTCTTGTCCTTGAGCGAAAGAGTATCATCGGACTTTTTTCTATTCGGCGTTGACAATATTGGCATTTGTCAATATGCCACCACCTATTTACTAAGATCATCTTATATTATTAAAGCGTGCATTCCATTATCGCGAAAATATTCCCCCATTGCACACCCAAAATATAGGGCCAGAAATTACCGAGGAGCAAAATCCAAAGCGGTGACTACTACAAGAATAAAATATTCCAAAACATTTGCTTTTGAAAGAATTTGAACTAATTATGCCACGTGAGCAAGACGAGCACTTGTCGTCCCATTACTTGATTTTTGACATCCGGTACTTTCTTTTACCTGCTTGAGTTTTCTTGTTCAGGATGGTGCCTGTCATTTTGTCTCATATCTGGTAAAGATACTTTTTCTTTTTACGTGTATTTCTTTCTGCTGCTTGTTTGTCAAAGCGTTCAAACTCTATGTTATCTTTTTGCTCAAGGAAAACACACTAAAATTTGGCTTCGAAAATGTTTAAATTTCGGATTATTAAAAGACAGAAAATTTAGTGGGAAGTTCAATGATAGCAACCATGTCAACAAGTCTATTAGGAACGAAGGATTGTGCGAAAATTATGTGTTTAAAAGAGTGAAAATTGAGTTTTGAATCGAGGGAAGCAAAATTGATTTCTTTATTAATGAAATATTTCTTGGAGACAACCGCGAGAGTTTCTAGCAGTTGTAAGGTTTTGGTTTGTCGCCCTTAGTGGCCGCGTAGACCAAAATCAATACTGCAAGATAGATATTGCAGTCGCGATTTCAAATCAGATGAGCTATGGAGATAGTATGCTTTCCGTGTTTATGGATTGATTCGATTGATATGATTCTTTTATAAAGCTGGATAGACATACACGAGAGGAGGTAAAAGTTTGTGGGTTTGCGAATTTCCAAAAGATTCAAATTCTGTCGGACTTCCTGTCTGTGGATTGTGGAGTCGAAGAATACATATAAAAGTTGGAAGTCCAAATCCAACTGAGGAGCCAAGTGTGATGCAATCTAATCATCGGGCTGATCTAATCTCAAGATTTCATTAATTCTTCCTTCATTCATATTTTGTTTGGTCTAAGATTTTAATATTGAATTAACTCGCAGTGCTTCTCCGGAGAGGCGATCTAAAGGTGACAATTTTGTTTTTGTGATAACGCATTGAGTAATCTATTTTTTTGTGTGCATAATCCTCTTTCATATCCCATGTTTTTTATTTTATTCACTTTAGAAAATGAATTCAAAATAAATAAACGCTTACACCAAATAAGTAATGGTTAATTTTGGTTGCGCGAAAAATGAGTGTATAATAAGTTCCTAATACATAACTTAGCTTCCAATCTTAGAAATTATAATGGCCTCTTGGTTACTAAAACTAAGTTGCAACTCCATAACAAGTAAGTATGTCCCAAATCATGAAGGCAAAACATTGATTAAGAGAGCTAAAACTTGAAAGAGAAAGCCAAACCAACTATGCATATCCCACATTAGGTATCTACAATTTTTGGCAACTCTGCTGGAAAAGATTAAGAGAGCTAAAACTTGAAAATTCAAAAAAAATTTAAAAAACTTAGTTACTCCCTCCGTCCCGGTTTGTTTGTCCACTTTTTGACTTTTACATGTCCCAAAATGTTTGTCTATTTTTAAAGTTGACTTGTGAAAGTTACCTTAATGTCCTTTCTTTTTTTAAAAATCACACTTTGAAAAACGTGCATTCTCATTTAATGCTTAGAAAGTTAAGGGTATTTTTGAAAAGTTAAAACTTTTAAGAATAATGATTATGTTCCCTTAATAAGTTAAAATTTCTAAAATTGACAAACAAATTGGGACGGAGGGAGTATTTTTTATTTGATTTCATTGGAAAGCAATATCTTCTACTATGTCACGAACTTTGTGAAATAGACAAGTTAATTATTGTCCAAATACATTTGAATATATTTAAAGAAACAAGTCGTCACTACATACATATGCATATAGTTTGCACAAAGGTAATATAAAATGAGGCAATTTTTATGCCTTTTTAGCACAACTCACGTTGCAATAATTTTGCTTGTCAAATTTCATCGCCATCTATGTCTTGTCATCTTAATTACAAATAAAGATGGCATTTCATAAGGATTGATAAAAAAAATTTATTACGAACTATTTGTAGAGGTCAAAAGAGGATAAAATTATCACCCCATATATGTCAATCCGGTTTATCATGCCGGGATCCAAATTTTATTCACTTGAAAGAGAATAAAATTATTCCATCCCTCCCCTTAATCATACCTTAACCCCTTCCATTTTCCTTTCTATTTACGCAAATGTTATTATTATTTTTATCCATCTATTCATATCTATCATATTTTCTTCCTCAAAAAACACTGAACAAACCTTTTATAACTATTAACCCTCTATAATAAGTCTCCTCTTCTACTATATCCCTTCTTATAATATCCACTATATCCCTTCTGTAATTTTGACCATTAAAAAACGGGGTGTTAGGGACGGAAGGCAAACACCTCCTCCACGAGGACTCCAACTGAAGACCTCTCCCTTGGGGGGGGAGTGATGAACCATCAACGTTAGGCAGTGTTCAAAATAATAATACAAATAGTCATGGTCTACTAAATCTTTCACTAGCAATTGCAAATAAAACTCCAGATTTAAGATACTACATCATCCATAAGATGTTCAAGTATTAGGATCTACCAGCTATATGTCACCTTTTCTATCCTAGGAATACAACATCCACTGGAAGTAATAACAGAGACCCCTCCCAAGTAATTCTTCACAACACCTTTACCTGAAGTACATTCTTATGTACACAAAGCAAACATTAGGCCGTGTTAGGATCTTGGATATGGGGCTGAGAACGAAAAGCAAGGGGAACGAAGAGAGAGAGAGAGAGTGAGAGAGAGAATAGATTCACAAATCCATTTCCTTTTCTTTCCCCTCCACAAATTCAAAATCCAAACACAGCCTTTTTAATGCATTCTATCAGTAAACTGTCTAATTGAAGTCCAAGAAGCTAGGTTGTGGCTGAGCACTTCGCGTCTGGTTATTACTGGTTGGTTGAGACATGTGAAGCTGCTGTTGATGTTGGGCCTGCGGCTGACCTTGGTTGTTGTTGAAGTGCTGAAATATCTGCGGCTGGGAGGGGAACTGTGGAGGTAACCCTCTACCAAAAGGGTTCCCATTGGCAGCTGGGATTTGACCAGTTGCTATCTTTAGCCGCTGCACTTCTTCCCTCAGTGCTTCATTTAGAGCTGCAGCCAGCAACAAATAATGTCAAACTACAAATCCTCACCTCCCATGGATTCTATAATAAATCTATAAAGTAAAAGAGAGCAAACCACACAAGTTTTTGTAGATAAAACTACAATACCTCACCTCCCATGATTCTACTATAAACCAAATAGTAAAAGAGAGCAGATTTTCATTCATATTCAAAAAAAAAAAAAAATCTTTGTGTTGTTTTGCATGGACTTGCCACTCTTCTACTTGGTTTCAACATAGATCAGTTAAAAAATGATTATTCAAGAATGGTGTCTAAGGAAGATTAGTTAAAAGGGATTTTTTAAACAGTATCAGTACCACAAGCTTTTTTTGGATTGGATGAATCCGTGACTGCCTTGTGGTTCCTAAATGAATATGGAAACAGTATGCACAATCTGAAACAATGCTTACCATCTCGAAGATGTGCTTGTTGTTCCATTGCCTGTAACCGCAGCTTTAGTTCCTTGTTCTCAGTTGTCAATCCACTAGTGTCTCTCTGCATCACAAGAAATGATTTACGTAAATTTGGTGTCTTTTCAATCTTATCTGCTCCTTGTCTTTTTATCCGATCTTTGGTTGGTCACGAAGATGCAATATGGAATACCATCAAGGTGATTAGCCAGCTAATGAAAACTTAAATCATACTGGTCCTGTACTGACTTAAATGATCACTCAAGCAACAAAAGGACGATATTCGTAAACTAACTCTAAGATGAGTAACAGAATGTTGGGAGCCAAAAACCAGATTCTCAGTTTGAGCATTACAACGTTTTGAATCCTTCACTTTCTATACCTAAGTACAAGTAGGTAACTGTGCAATCCAATTCCTTTTGTCATCCTATTTGACAAGGTCATTAAAGACACTACATTGTCAATTAAGGGGGTGCAGCGAAATACATCAATACTAAGGCAGTCGACAAACAAAACAAGACCTACTATTTGGGATAGCAAAAAGATCAATATTATGACTTTTTGACATGAAACAAAAGATTAACAAGCCAATCTTGATTGCAACGCCATAAAACAAGTTTCTAAGTAAAGCACAGAAACAGGACACTTTATGGACACATTGATATAATGATTTTCAAAAAATCATGGTATGGATGGACTCGATCGGATGGAGGCCAAGAAAACGAGCAGACAACACTGTCTAACAGAGCTGGGCTAAGGACTACAGGGGAGGGAGGGAGAGAGAGAGAGAGAGCACAGCTCTAAGAAACATGATACGGTTATATCAAGAGGAAGAAGAAGATCCCATGTAGGGGTGTTAGAAATGTCACACAAGTTAGAGCTAATTTGACACATCGTTCAGTTGATGCAGCCGATGTCTCAATTGCAGCTGGCTATGGATTTCGTAACACACATATTATGATACATAAGCGAACCTTGCTCTGCAGCCTCCAAGCCACTGATACCTCTGGGTTGTGCGGTGTTGTTGCTAAGCCTGAGTCCAGCCTCATAGTTTTCAAGTTTTTGTGGGGCTTCCTGGTCCTCATACCATGGGGGATAGAGGCCCTGTTCTATACTTACCTCTCCCTTCAGTAGAAATGGGTCTATCTCTCAGTCTATGGGTAAATCCTTACTTGAAAATCTGCACAACGCCAGATGACGACTTCTAATTGCCTCGAATCCCTTCCCTTCGAAGAGAGGAAACAAGTTTCAAGACATCTACAGACATTACAAATAGGACATCAATAGATGCCATAACAAAATACGACACTAATAAATGATGATCACCTTTCCACAAAGAAAAAGATAAGGCAGAAAGAAAGCTAATGTCCACCTACAAACACCAGAGACAGAGAACACACGAGCTCTAAACCACTCGCAGATATTAAGTAGGAAGCACAAGCTTCCGGTGCTTATAATCAATGGAACCACAGCTTATTGGGTATATGCCCTATGCGTATTGCTAAGGCTCTAAAGTTGTTAAAAATAAAGCAGGGTCAAATACCTGGAGCATTGTGACCTGGGCAGAGAGCGTTGTCGCCTCTGACTGAAGGGTATGCACTTTCCTCTCCAGCTCACTCGTATACCGTATTTTCCTCTCCTTTGAACGCGCTGCGGATTGTCTATTTGCAAGAATTCTGCAATCAACAAAAAAAAAACAATAAACAATAAACAAGCAGAAATCAAACTCTCCATTTCAGAATCACACAACACTAGAAATATCGAGCCTAGAGAAACCATACAATAACTCAAAACCTAGAATCCTATATTGACTGTTCTAGTTTATAAGGAATCCAATAGTAACCAATGTATGATACAAGTTCAGCTCGATGCCGTTCATCAGGAAAACTTACACCGCATGTTACAAGACTTTGGAAGATTCATTTTTCTTCTCTTTTCTATGTCTTTCTCAAGAACCGAACAAAGACTAGAAAATTCGTAGATTGAAAACTGCAAATCGTTTTCTATCTACATCTCAATCAACTCAAAATACAAAAATAAATGTAAATAACTCAGAAAAGAAAAACAGATTGATAGAAAAAGTTTGTCTTGATTTATCAAACCGATTAACGAGGGAAAACGAGAAAGAGTAACCTTTTAGCTCTCTTGGGATCGATCAAAGCTAATTCAGCGAGCCGATCAGGCGCCATCGCCTTTTTCATTCCGTCCAGCAACATATCCGATGACTCCTCCGCTTCAAACGACGTCGAACCGTCCATCGAGCTACTGTGCCTGTGATAAGACCGATGCTGTTGACCGCCCGCCGGCGGCTTCCCGGCGTCCCCGCCATCGCCTGAACCGAAGTCCAGACCCTCAAAAAAGTCGGCTCCGACGGACAAGCTACGGAAATGGTGGGGATTGGGCCCCACTGACCTGTGCTTGGACTTGTCATCCGATTTGGAGGAATCGATGGTCATGGATGCAGCGGCAGCGACGTTGGCCTCGGCGTCGGAGGAGAGACATGGGATATCGAGGGAAGCGAGGTCGAAGTCGGCAACGACGTCGTCTAAGAGGATATCTTCGTCGGGAAAACGGAAGAAGGTCTCAGACTGGGCCCGCCTGTGGTGGGCCCGGCGGTTCGGGGTGTCCGGCATCCGATCGAGATCAGCCCGGTTCGAGAAAGGGGTTGCGATGGGCTTCCCGGCGAACTTGAGGTCCATCCTTTCGGGGTGGTTGGGTGGTGGTGGTGGTGGTGTGTGCTGCAATTATTACTACTGAAATGGAGGTGAAAAGTGAAAGAGGGAGGAAAATGGGGAGGAGAAATAAGATTGCGTGTTTGTTACTTATCAAGTAGTAGAGAGGGTTTTCGGGTTACCGAAAGGGCATTGGTGAAAGAATTTCATTTTAAAAGGGTGAGAGTGTCATAAGTCACAACGTTTTGAGGTGTCGACTGGGCCCCAGCATCTTAGCTGCCCAACCACCATGTGGCACTTGGCTTCTAGATCATCATATGCCGGAAGATTATTCTGTGCTGCCTGAGCTTACTGATTAGTTTAGTCAATTTCTTAAATTATGCACCCTTAATCCATGCCTCCGTGACCTAACCACCTTATTATTAAATTACTTTTTTTCCTTGTTTTTTTATTTTTCATATTAAGTTTTTCATAAAAAGTCCAAATTGAGCCTTGCTTGGTCTTTTTTAACTTTTGAGGTTTACTTTATTTTATTTCTATAGTGCATTTTTGCAATTCATCAACAAGAGCAAAGTTCTTAAGTCCATTATAAGAGAAAAATTGTGTAACTACATGTTGTTGACGTGTGGTACAAAGTTTTTTTGCCACTTAGGGCCCGTTTGGATGGAGTAATATTTTCAGGGGGATAATTTTTAGAGGGGGTATAAGATAAGAGGGGGTATTAGTTTTAGAGGGAGGGCCCACTTTGATGTGATGTTTATAGAGGGAGGGTAAAAAAATAGATGGTTTGGATGGGGGTTTAAATAGGGGATAAAGGGGGATAAGAGGGGGGGATAAGGAAAAAAACTGTTGCTCGTTTGGATGGGGGAAAAAAGAAGGGGGATAATTTTTGGAGGGGGTAAAAGGATCGACGTGACATGTTTAGCATGGTTTGGGAGCAAAAAATGCAGGGGATAATTTTTCACCCCTCCAAAAATAATCCCCCAGAGAGGGATAAAGGGGGATAATTTTTGGGTAGGGGGGGTGCCCAAAAATTATCCTGGAGGGAAAGGAAAAAGAGGGGAGGGGGTATTATTCTTGGATAATACCCCTTCTTCCTCGTTACAAATACAAAATAACCTTATCCCCCTATTTTATGCTACATTCAAATTAAGTACTATTTTATCCCCTTTTTTTAATACTTCATCCAAACTATCTACTTTTTATTACCCCCTCTCTAAATATCACATAAATGTGGGTCAACCCTTTAAAAATAATACCCCTCTTATCTTATCCCCTCAATAACTTATCCCCCTTTTTTCGTCCTTATTTGAAATTTTTTTGTAATTTTTTGTTTTTCATCAATTTTTGTTGATTTGTTGATTCATCTCGACAAGAGCTTTCAGAAAAGTTATCAATCATCGGCTAAATTTGGAAAAAGTTCAGAAAAAACAAAAATAAATCAAAAAATAGAATTTTTTGTACTTATTCGTCGTCTTTAGTGACTTTTTTTTAACTTTTGAACATAATTTTATACTCATTAGATTCCTTTCATCAAGACGGACTAATAAACTATAGCCAAAAATAATCCAAATAGGGCCTATAATCCAAATGGGGACTAATAAACTATAGCAAAAATAAATAAATAAATAAAGACAAAAATAACAAATAAATAAAAACTATAGCCCAAATGGGACCTATAATCCCTTATCCAATCAGCCTCTCAAATGACTATTTTTGAATAATTTAAGGGTTTTTTAACTTTGTTTTACCAATTAACAAAAAAAAGAAAAAAATAACAACAAAATATAAATCAACAATAAAAAATTTAGTTAAAAAGAAAAAATATATAATTTAGCTCGCGTAAATTTAGTTAACAATAAAAAAGAGAAAAAGAGAAAAATTTAGTTAACAATAAAAAAGAGAAAAATATAATTTTGGGAGGGGGTGAAATATAAGAGGGGGTAATAGGGGAGAAAATGGGGTAATAGGGGAGAAGAGGGGGGGATAATTTTTGGAGGGGCACTTTTTTCCCATCCAAACCATGCCAAAATTAATAATAAGGGGTGATAATTTTTGGAGGAGGGATATCCCCCATCCAAACGGGGCCTTAGAGTTGAAGGTGGGGTAGGTTCAACAATTAAGATAATTAGCATATTTTATTGTCCAAGATTCATGACAAATCTTGTTGTCAAGGGTCTCGATTGCATCATATATACTCTAACAAATTTTGTCATTCAGAAATTTCCTTCTGTTGTGACCTATCATTCTTACAAATGAATATGGCTCTATTTGTGATAAGGTGATTATTTGCTTAAGTTATTATTACACACCCAATAATTTAGTCTTAGTTATTGTGACGGAAGGGAGGTAAAGTTTCATGTTTGTCGCCGTGTTGTCCGTAGTGTTGGATTTGGTGTATTGGCGAAAGTGCCCCTAACTATAGTCCAATTTGAGTAATTTTAAGATATTTTTGTCATTATGTTTTTACAGTCAAACAAAATCTTACATTAAATGCAGTCAAAACATATTTAAAATAATCTAATCGTCCAACTAAATTAGGTTTTACGAGGACAACATAATCTAATAATAATCACATACCAAATAGAACTTATATGGCCTGATAGTTAGTTGTATATGTACAAACAATATAAGGATTACACGAGATTGGTTAGTCAATTTTGCAAAAACAAATCACTATATAATAACGCAATCATTAATGTAATAACAGTGAAAATTTAATACAATTAATAAAGAGTTTTTAAACTTTGTGTCTACTCATTTTATTTTTGTTTCACGCGAATTTCACATTATGCTTGCCACGTATCGCATTTCGAAGGAGTAAACCCTCTTTGCCCTAATCATGTTCATTCACCCATTGCCAAGAAGTATTGGTTCCCATAGTTTCAGCCCCCACCATATTATTTCTCTTGCTTATCATCACTTTCACTTGCTGAAAATCCTGAGTCCCTCTTCACGTCAGAAGTCATACTATCTAGAAAACTTAAACCATTATTTCGCATGGTTTGTCCCAAAATCACTGTAGGCTTAAGGCCTACTCTCCAGTGACAAGCTAATCCATTCCCTCGCATCATCTCCTTCTCTGTAGATTCTTTCACTCTCCAATGGCCTCCATTGCCAATCCACCATGTACTCAACCAAAACTCACTCCATTTCACTTCGGCATGCAACCCTGCAATGTCCCAACTCCACACTCAACCTTTCCCTATATAAACCCACTCCCTTCTTCTCTTCTTCTCACGAGATCAAGGCACTAGAGCTTTAGAGGGAGTGACAATAACGAGTTTACTGAGAAGAGAAATTCAAAGATTTTTGTAGAGAGAGAAAGTGAGGTGCACTCAACGTGGGAATTAAGTCAAAACCTTTTGGTCTCACTTCATTCGAAGCTTCAATTACCTACTTCAAGGTAAATAACTCCCTCCTACTCTTCAATTTGTGTCTTAGATCCATAGATCAAGTTTCGGGAAACTCTATTGATGAAAACTCAACTGGGATTTTGGAAAAGACGACTGTTTGATTTGTCGCACTTGTTCTCTGTAGTATAAAATTATACTAAAATTCTTTAGTATGACCGATCACACTATTTTTATGACTGGTCAAAACCACTCTCTGCACTATTTTCCTTTAATTTCAAGATTCGTAATCAAACAGCTATTTTATTTAAGTTATGAAATGAAATTTTAAATTAACGTCTTCGAAAATGCGGAGTGTCACAATTTATCTCAACAACCAGATCATTTAATATTACAGGTAAAGTTTGATTAAAGAAGTATTTATATAATAGGGACCACAATCTGCCTGTATCTATTAATTAGAGAATCATTACGTATAAGCTTGGCATGGTTTGACTTAGCAAGTAAAATAAATCATCTGATTGATAATTATAAATTCAATTGCTTGTGATAGGTATCACATATCAAATAGTCCAAATAATTTAGCAACTAAGTTTTGGGGGAAAAAAAAGTCAAAGTGTTTAACTTTAGACATTCCAAAAGCAGGTTAATTACCTTTTTGGTTTATAACTTGATTTGTTAAAAAAAAAAAAAAAGGCTAATTCAATTAGGGTTCTATTTGCGCAAATTACATATGAATTGGATACATATAGAACCCTACTTTTGGAATGTAATTAACCTGCTTTTGAATTAATTTTAGAACTTGACAGGTTAATTACCTTTTTGGTTTATTAAAAATATAGAACCCTACTTACATATATATATATATATATATATATATATACATATACATATTTGTGTGTGTACGCGCACGCACTCGTGTGTGGGTATATATGGATATAGATAGTAGACCAAGTTATGAGAATAAAAATATCAGATACGAAATATGACAAGTTTATTTTTTAATTTGAATTCGAAAAAAGATGAATACAATATTTTTGTTGGTGTAAGGTAACATGTATTACTTTAAAATTTTGATGACAAATCAACCAACTTTTGTCACTTGTTGATCTCACAACAACTCTTACAAAAAAATCATCCTGTAGTATTATATATATAGTAGATATTTAGATTTTTTTTTACCATCTACCTACTTAATTGGCCAAAGTTAACCACCTAGAAGATTAGCTAACTCTTCGATTATAAAAATAAGTTATTTTACAGCAAGTAGAAAAATATTAACTTGCCTATGATGAGTTAATTAAAATTTACCCTCAACTCACTCAATCAAAACCCAAGCACCTCACAACGGTGACAATAACGTCAGTTCACAATCTCATTAATTATAACAAATGTTTTGTGGTTATATAAATCTATGTTGGCCATTATTTGTATAATATTTAAATTTTATTTATTAATTATAAAATTTATTTTGAAAAAGTAAATGAAAGTTTAAAAAAAGAGATGATTGATAAATTTTTTTTTTGAAAAATCAAAGTCAGTACAAATGAAAATGATATGATTATGTGTTGAATTTCTCATTCTAATTTTTTTGTTAAAGTAAAATATTAAAATTGAGATATGAAAGACTATACTAATCTGATTATGTATTTACTCAATTTCATAGCATATGCAACTTGAAACATCTAATATCCTATACTACAAATAACAAAAGAAATTCAACATAATATTGAAATTTTTGTGATCATTAAAAAACATAATATCTATTAGTTTGATTTATATTAGTTAAAAATAAATTATGACACGATAGTCTATTTTACATAGGGCGGAGGATTGATTCAGACCTCAATCAACCGAATTACCTATTTTGCAGTAGGAGAGGATATCATGTCTGTGAGTCTGTTAGGAATTACCAAACCTCAAAGTGCAGTGGGCAAATAGGTGCTTTAACTTTTCAATGACTGTTATTTCACGAAACTATGAAACTTGGTAACTGCTAATGGCAAGTGGGTTAACTGCCATTTTGAAAATGGGTTAACGTGATTTACATTGCCACCCTTACAGTTATTGGGGATTAAAGTTTGTTAAATTATAAAAGTAAACTTTTAAATCTTGCAATTTGGGAATTCAAAAGTGTGAGCCGGCTTCAAATTGGGTTCACACCAAAAAGGGTGTTACTTTTATAATAGTAATTATAGATATGTGTATATATATATATGTATATACTAGCGGCCGGTACCCTCGCGATGTGTGCGTTCGTACAATTAGCCAATATAATGCACTTACTAATTCGTAGGGTTAAACA
This sequence comes from Arctostaphylos glauca, assembly GCA_019985065.2. Taxonomy (NCBI): domain Eukaryota; kingdom Viridiplantae; phylum Streptophyta; class Magnoliopsida; order Ericales; family Ericaceae; genus Arctostaphylos; species Arctostaphylos glauca. The sequence continues at coordinate 11,826,748 of JAHSPW020000006.1, read as the reverse complement.
ATCTCGATCTCTTGTTTTGATAAACGATTGATTTGCAACTGGAATATGTGTGAGGATGATGGTCTTGGAGGATGGTAATTGCTATATGGTAACTGTTGTAATTATGAGATGGCAATTTAGGAAACAAAACTAACGGGAATTGTACAAAAGAACCAATTTGATAACATGAATTCTCACCAGAAATATATGCAAAACAAAATGAGTGTGAAGGTAACAGAAATTCTCACAAAAAATATATACAAAACAAAATAGAAATGTACACAAAACAAAATAAGGGTGACATGCAAAACTTATTTACTGCGACAAAAATTCAACAGATGGTAAAATGAAAAAGTAGACATTAAATTATGGTGACATGCAAAACTTACTTGTAGGTAAATTTGACAGAGTTGGGATCAGTGGGCAATGCAAAACTTACTCATAGCAAATAGTTGGTTCTGTGACATGTAAGATCAATCATTGGATAACGTAATATTTGAGTTTGGGGACTCGGCATAATCTATAATGTTTGAGTTTTTTTTTGAAAATTAAAAGTGTGAGCCGGCTGGTAGAACAAAAGACAACGAGTGATTTGAGAAGAGAACTTCTACTGGAGAACCACACAAAACAATGTGGAATTAGAAATGTGTTGCGGCACAATAACTGGTGTAGACTTCATAGAACTACCTTCCCAAGAAACTTGAGCCATGGGTAGTTACAAATTTGAGTAGTGATTTGACTTTTCTGTCCTTATAGTTAGTGGTAAAAACTTTAAAATTAACTTTGATTTTTTTCTTTTGTAAAGGTAATAACGTATATCACTTTTGTGATGGAACTTTAATGTTAAGTTCACACCAAAATTGATAGCCCTTTTATAAGATAAAATAGATAACAGATATTTTGCTGTGAGTATAAATAGAATGTACAAATGTGAGAAAGATGAACTCCTCCTCTCTCATCTCCTCTTCTTTTATATTTATACAACATTTGTATCTATAGCAAAATTCATAAAGAAACAATATTGGAAGAAAGCTCTCTGAAATTATCTCATCTGCCCTACACCTGTACGGTTCGACAATTACTTCCCTGGTTCCAGTCCCCTAACTTTTCAAACAGCAAATGGTCAAATTCAACTTTTATGGGTCTCGTAGCTTTCTTGATGGTCTTACACGTGTCATGAACGTACCTTTTATTCATCTGATGCAAGTCGCTGTCCATTGTTTCTTCCAAAACTATAAACCCCAAACAATTAATTCTGCTTTATTAAATATTATATTTGTTTATCGTGACGTGTCCTCTTACATTTCTTTTGAATTAATCAATTTAAGCCGATTTCAATCCGGTTTAAAATTTTTGATTTTTTTGGCGATATTTGGGGCCGACCCCTCAAAATAGTTAAAATTTAACAAAATAAAAAAAACCAATTGTTTAGTATTAAACGAATTCTGAAGCAAAAAACCAATTCCAAAGTTCCAACCGTAAAAAATTTGAGGATGTGTGGGGAAAAAGAATGTAAGGCATTTGTATTATTTTTCTTCTAACTAATCCCTTCGCAAATGCTTGATCAAGAGAACATAAAAAAATGGGGTGAGAGAAAAAGATAAGCAACTTGAGGAGATCTTAAAATTTCAAAAATATAACATTAATACCCCAACCAATCGGGTCGGGATCGGATTTTTATATCACATATCGATAACAGGACCAAAAAATTAATTCTTCGAAAATTCCAAACCAAAACAGGACTGGATCAAATTTTACAATCCTTACATCGGCGATCTGGTCCATTTCTCCAATTTTCATTTTCACTCCTACTAGTACATTTTTTAATATTTACAAGTTTTCGGCATAATTTCTTCCAATCATGTATCAACCTAACTAAACAAGTTATGTACGTTGATTAGGTAAAGAGTGTCCCAGATGGTTGAATTATAAGCACACTTTTTCACCCCACACCCAGTCTGATTTGACATAAAAGAGCAACTATAACACATCCAAAAAAAAAGAATCTATATAGGATGAATTTGGAGAATTAAAATCATAGGACAAAAAATAGTATTTCCATCTCCAGCAAAAACACACCAACTAACATAAGTAAACAGGTGTGTTGATTTCCAACAATTACATTATAGTTTTAGCAAAAGGAGGAGCAATAACATTACCATGTTTCCAAAGATTCCCATCTAATGAAATTAAAATATATTCTACATTTAACGGCGGCATACCGTTTCTGTCGATGAACATAATTCTCTCTCTCTTTCAATCGTTTTGTTAGCATATTTTCAACAATTTACAAGATTTTACTTACTCTTGGAGATAGATTTTCTCTAGCATTTCTTTTGTCACGTCATTCATTGCCCTCTTTTTCTTTCGTCGTATATTCTAATAACGCTTCCATTGGGGGGCTAATTGTCCCATAATTCCCACCATTTGTTCTTTTTTGTTTATTTCATCGCTCCTTCTTAGCCTTTCTTCCCTGTGGTCTTTTCAATTCAACATGTTTCTGTAATGCCCCGGCTTTTCGGAATGTTAATTTAATTCTTTTTATATCAAAACAATGATTTAAAAGAAAATACCTTTTTATTAGTTACTGATAATTAATGTTGCGAAGTTTGGAAATAAACAGACAAAAATACTCCTTCCGAGTTACATTGAGGATTAAAATTAAAAAGTAAATTAACAAAGCGATCTAGGGGTACATTAGGTAGGTGAACATATCCTTGCCAGCTGCTCCTGGCACTTCCTACTCAACCGGAGCCTCTATTTGCACTTTTATATCTAACATAATACATTAGGGACAGATAAATTGCACCAATAAATAATGAAACTCAGTAGAAATGATTATTTGGAAAACTAAATCCAAAGGTAACTAAGCATGTAATAAAATAACATGAATAACTAAACATGAACATTAGATAACAAAGGTAAACTAAACATGCGATATGATAACAGGAATAATATTTAATTAAATATTCAATAGAGACGGAAATTAATAGCGATAAAATAACACTTAAGTACATTATCAATTTTTTCTTCTAAACATTACTTGGTGAATGAGACGACGTTCGCTAAGACTCTAACCCACATAATAAGTATGAGGACTCAAACCATCATGTCTGATCTTGAGACTCGAACTCAAAAATAGAATGAATATAGGGACTCGAACTATCAAAATTCCCTAAAGATCTCTATGCCAATAACGTAAGTTGACTCACCCATAGAGCCGGCTCTGCACATAGGCTGAGGAAGCCACTGCTTTGGGCCCTCCAAAATATCCCAAAAATAGGGGCCCCTAGTTATTTAGGAGTCTTTAGAATTAGGCTTATTTATTTTTGTATTAAGTTTCCATTTATATAAAAATAGGCCTAAATTACAAGTCTAGAAAAATAAGTTTTTCAAAGTTAAAATTGATTAAAAAAAATTTCGATCAGCCATGCCTCAAGAAAAAATTGAATGGATTAGCTATATTGTCCATTAAGAAAATTTTGGTAAAAAATCTTGACTATGAGAACTTAATACGTTTGCATTTAAATATGCAATCAATGTTCAAATGGCACACTTTGAATTATTAAACTAATTATTTGTTTTGAAGTAATTATATTTGTACATTTTTTATGAAATGGTAATATTTGTGTAATAATTCTTTTACGAAGACTTTTTATTGTATATATTTTATACACAAAATATATAAAAGAGCGCCAATTGAAGAATTCACTTCGGGTCTCTGGAATGTTAGGGTTGGCATTGCTCACCCATATCGACCATCTTAAGTTCTTGGAAATATATCCTTTGGTTTCATATAATAAATCAAGATCGTTGCTAGCTAGGAAAATGCCATCCGCATATAGCACTAAAATTATAAACTTACTTTCACTGACCTTTAGATATATAAACTATACAACAACATTTTTCCTAAATCCGAAGGAAGTAATGGTATCATTGAACCTTAAGTACCATCGTCTAGAAACTTGTTTAAGACTATAAATGGATTTCTTAAGTTTACAAGCTAAAAACTCTTGACCTCTCTTTATGAAACCTTCAGATTGTTCTATATAAATCTCTCCATCTAAACTACCATTTAGAAAAGCAATTTTCACATCCATCTGATGTAACTCTAAGTCATGAGCTACAAGGGCCATGATGAATCTAAATGAGTCTTTCTTAAACACGGGAGAAAATGTCTTATTTGTAGTCAATGCCTTCTTTTTTAGTAAAACCTTTGGCCACAAGTTTGGCCATAAATCGTCTGATATTGCCTTTTGCATCGCGTTTGATCTTTAAGATCCATTTACACCTGACTTTCTTGCAATAAGCAGGCAATTCGACGAAATCCCAAACATCATTCTGGTCCATTGATTTCAACTCATTATTCATAGCATCAACCCATTTATCAAAATCATTACTATTGATGGCTTGTGAAAATGAAACCGGGTATTTTTTAATCTCAATGTCGAAATTTGATTCTTGTAAATACACCACATAATCATCTAAAATGACAGATCTTCTTTCCCTCTAAAACCTTCTCAAAACTGTCAATTGTGGCGATTCTACAATAGTTTTAATGGCAATATCCTCATGAGGTGAAAAATCATTTTATGTATGTTGTTCATTCTCATTGGGGAATAATTGTCGAGATATCAACTCTTACTTCATCAAGATTTACTTTTCTTGACTTCTCTCTCCCACTATTTTTACCATTCTCTAAGAATTTTGCATTTTTGGTTTCAAATAATATCGTACTATGGTTAGGGAAATAAAATTTGTTCCCCTTAAATTTGTCTGGATATCCAATAAAATATTCATAAATTATTCTAGAATATAACTTTTTCTTTTGTGAATTATAAATTCTAGCTTCCAATGGACAACCCAAAATATGTAAATGTCTCAAACTAGGCTTCCTACCAATCCACAACTCAAAAGGAGTAGTTGGGACGGCTTTACTAGGAGCTATGTTTAAGAGATACATTGCGGTATTTAATGCTTGACTCCACAAGGAAACATGTACATTTAAAGAACTCATCATAATTCTAACCATATCCATAGTGTACGATTATGCCTCTCGGCAATGTCATTCTGCTGTGGCGTACCAGGCATTGTGTATTGAGCACGAATGCCTTGTTTTTCTAATAGCTTAGCAAATGGGCTAGGAATTTGACATGATTCGTCATATTTACCATAAAAGTCACCACCTCCATCTAACTTTACTATTTTCACATTTCTATCTAATTATCTCTCAATCTTTGTTATGTACACCTCAAGGATGTCAATGGCTTGAGACTTTTCATGAATTAGATATGGATATCTATAATATGAGAAGTCATCTATAAAGGTGATAAAATATTTTTGTCTGATAAAAATTGGAATGAAATTTTTGCAAATATCAGAGTGAATTATCTCAAGAAACTCGTTGCATCACCTTTTTTGGTGTGTTTAATTTGCTTTTCTTTAATGCAATCTACCTTCAAAATCAGTGAAGTCTAGATCTTTCAAAAATCATCATTTGCTAATCTTTCAATTCTATTCTTGGAGATATGCCCCAATCGCTTACGCCACAAAGTTGAAGATTTTTTATTAATTTGACTATGTTTTCAGTCACAATATTTGAATGCAGAGTCACTAATGATCTTCTAACTCATGATTCAAAGTAAGTTTATATAAACTATCACATAAATTACTAGAACAAACTATTATTGAATTAAACATCAAATTGAGTTTTTGATAACCAAATAAAACTAAATATTTAGAAAAATCTAATCTAAATAACGAAACTAAATTTTTAGAAATAGAGGGAACATAAAAAGTGTTTGCAAGATCCACCTGATAACCCATTTCCAAAACTAAGCAATAGTTTCCAATAACTACCACTTCAGCTTTGAGACGGTTCCCCATATAGATAAATCTGTTATTTTCCTCCAGTTTCGTGGTTGAAAGGTATCCCTATAAGGAATTGATAATATGAGTTGTGGCTCTAGAGTCTATTCGTCAATTCGAAGGTACTTGAACAAGATTTAATTCATAACATATAAAAAAGAAAGTTTCTTACCTTTCTTTTCGAACCAAACCATACGCTTGTTGTAATCCCTTTTTACATGTCCATTCTTGACACAAAAAATAGCACTTGACAGTGAAACTACTATTGCCATGAGTCTAGTTACTTTTCTCATGTCCACTTCTCTTTTTTGGTGGGTATCTCTTTCTTTCATCCTTTTTCTTACCAACTTCAGTCATTGCCAATGCAGTGTGGCGCTCTTTCTTTCTCAATCACACTTTCTCTTGAAGACACATATTGGTTAACTCATTTGAGCTCTACTTGGCTTTATGAATATTATAGTGGATTTTGAATGGTTCAAATTATTCTGAAAATGAGTTGAGTATAAACTGAACAAGAAAAGACTCATCCACTTTCATTTCCAAGGTTGCAAGTTTTTTGCAGTTTTGTCAAACATGTTAAAGATGTGTCTTGAACTCAATGAATACCATCATATTTCATTGTAGTCAATTCAGCCATAATTGTGCCAATAAGTGACTTATCACGAGATTTAAAATGATCTACCACAACCTTTAAGTATTCAAGTGCATTAGTTTTATGTGGTAGAGAGGTTTTTGATACTGTTCGCAATGGTTGTTTTCATGAAAATTAAACTGAGTCTGTTCTACCTTCTCCATAAATTGAAATTACTAACTTATTCTTCGATACTAACATCAGTAATGTCCACAGAATTTTCGATAAGAAAACCCGAATCAAGGTCCAATACCCAATGTGAACTGAACATGTTCATACCATTCCAAAAAAATTGGTCCAATAAAGACGAGAACACTAGAGGCAATAGACAATGACGCAAGAACAATAACTAAAAAAAATGAACAATAATTATGTTAAAGCTTTGAGAAATTGAAACACTTATAATGATGAACTATTGATATCCCCAAAGTTCTCCTTCAGGTGAAACCCAAGTACATCTATTCTTCACTCATTAATTAGGTGTAAAAAGAATCACCTATATATGCCTAAATAATTTATACCACTTAACTAGTTAGTCATGTTACCTTTAAAAATCTAATTCTAACCCGTTAAGTTGTACAAATTATTTAAGCTATCGAGTTCATAATTGTTCAAAAGTGATTTTTTTTGAGCCAATCACATTCTCATAATTATGACTGAAATTTAGAATATTATTGACTTTAACGTTATCCTTTTAACAATTTTTTATGTAGTTTTTTGTTCAAAAGTTTTACTAACCTAGTACACTTTGGTAATTGCTAAATTAATGATTGAATGCTGCTTTAGTTTTTGGTGTGTTGAATATCTGGGTATGTTAAATAAGGTAGGGTGGTCCACATTGTTGTAATTTTTAAGGAGAGTATATTAAATAAGACAGTGATTGGATAGAGGGTTAATTTGGATATGTTAGATAATAGGAAGATGTACTAAACTGTATTTTTGCCCTTCGTCATGGATTTAATATATTATTTCAAAAATTATATATGTACATACTATATGTATATATAGTTATATATACGTGTAGTATATATACATATAATATATATACACTTATAAATGTAAATACACACACATGTAGTATATATTTATACTTATAAGTACATACTTATAAATATACTTACGTATATATGTTATAAGCACATATACTTATAACACACACACACACACTCTCTCTCTCTCTCTCTCTCTCTCTCTCTCTCTCGCGCGCACACACACACACACACACACACACATATATATATATATATATATATATATATATATATATTTCTAATAATTATAATTAGTTAGGATCCTAAATTTAATATATCTCTAGAAATAATAATAAATATACTTTTATTCGTCATTGAAAATAGAAAAAAAGAAATCTCTTACTAGAACTTTGATTCTCGGTTCACCTTTTCCTTTCTATCTCTAACTTTTGTAAATAATTCAATATTTGTTATTCTAGGAGTTGGATATTCTTTCTTTTATAGAGGGGCGAAGAGGGCTTACAAATATAACATTACAATACGCCTAGTCCATCAAGGTATTTTTATTAATTATCTGTAAAAATATTATTTTCTCTTAGGATAAATTTTACCTTATATTGACTTTATCAAATAGGTGAAGTCCAAGTAACAAAAATACTCAAAGATGTGTGATTCAAAAGCTTTTTAATAATTAAAATTCAAAAGCTTTTATTAGGCTCTTCTATCACTAAACCTATACCAGGAAAAGGATATTCAAGAATTTGGGAAGATTCAAATTTATGATGCTCCAAGATTAGTGATGAAAATGGTGGAGAAAACTTAATCATATCTTTTCAATGGAATTGCCCACTAACATACCCCAAACATATACACAAGGCATTTCACTCAGAAAACAAGTGTGGTTGAGAATCCAATTTGACCACTACTTGCACTAAATTACAAAAGGCGAAAAAAAAAAATTCCAATTTTTTTCACTTTCCTTAGTATTTTTAGTGTTGTCTTATTTAGATTTTTTTCAATTAGGATCCATATTTTTATACTTATTTATTCCTCTAGTTGAGACGAACGAAAAAACAAAAAAATGACAAAAAAATTATATAAAATATTAAATAATACCAACTATTTAAAATAAAAATAGTTTAGTCCAAACTAAGTGGGGTACCTAATAATTAATGACCATCATTCTATCAAGGGTCTCAATTCATTTCGCTTTCTATCGTGGGCGGATAATGCTTATGCTTTTTTCTGAGTGTTTTTTGTTTTAGTTGTCGCACAATCAATTAAAGGGTTTGCCTTCAAATTTAATTAATTTTTATATTGAAACTTTTGAATAGTTTTGGAAGTTTTGTCTAAAATTGCTAATTTAAAAGTTCGACTAGATAGACTAGGTATTTAAATATCAATTTCTTTAATCGAATTAGTGAATTTTATATGTTTATTTCAATAATAGAAAGTAACTACTAAAAGAAAATGTAATAAAATTCTCAAGTAATAGAAATTTGACTTAAAAAGTACTTACTTTTTGTGTTGCGACCTAAGAGACAATAAATATAGTACAAATAATCTTAAAATAAAGAACCTGTCTCCAAGCCTTCCTGTTAGCCCATTTAGGCCAGCCCATGTGTTGGTCCTACTTACATTCTTATAAACGAAGCCCGGCCCACTCAGCCCATAAATTCTTTTTTCTTATTCAAGCCCCTTGAATTTAGTCTATAAATATAAATTATTCGTATATATTCAAACATATGTGTTTGGAATCATCAGATTCACATGAGGCTCACATAATTATAGAAGACCCCACATGCATCTGATGATTCTTAATGCATTACACTTTATGTCCCAAAGTTTATCAAGTATTATAACATAGGTATAAAAAATAAGATCATCGTGAAAAGTTTCAAAAAGAGGAAGACCTATTTTTTAGAACTAAAACTTAAAGTGTATTAACAAATGGATAAAAGAATTTCCCAATATTTAAGTTACTAAAAAAATTATCTTTGCTTGATCACGATATAAGAACTGTTAAATAAATTAAACATAATATCAATTAAAAAGTAAAAGAAATTTTTTTTTTAAGGGGAAGATTGATTTTGTTTTGATTTTCGATTTTAAATTAAAACCTTTTGGTTCATATAGAATAGAACCGAACCGAAACTATAGTAGGCCCCAAAACCTCCTTTTGGTTTTTAATTTGTTAGCCCATTTGAAGGACCAAACATTTTTAAGTTGTGGAGGATGTGAGACCCCGACTTGAAATTTGAACAGTTAAGGATATAATTGGAATTATTTTGGTTGATCTAGGGTCGAATTTAATTTTTGCCGGGGGTTAACTTAATCAAATCGACTGTAAAATATTAATTATGAAAATGCGATGAGGGCACACATTATTTATTGAAGCTTGATCAAACGTTGTTAGAAGTTATCGTGATTTTCGAGAGAAAAATATAGGGTTTGTCTATGGTGCAAGGTACACCACAGTATTATTCCTAGAATATTTGTCACTAGCTTAAGAGCCCGTTTGGATGGCTAAAACCCTCCCGTTCAAAACTTATACAACTGAGATTTTCTACCTCTCCCATTTGGATGTGATTAAATCCTCCCCTATAAGCTTTCCCTCGTGATAAGTTTTGAGGGCTAAGGTGGTGTCTTCCGGATAATTTTTGGCACCCTATCCCCTCTCCAAAAATTATCCCCTTTTAGAGGGCTTGTGTTTTGACAAATTCACCCTCACTTATCCCCCTCTAAGACTTCCCTCTTCTTTAAAAGGTTCACTGTTTATGCTAAAAAAATTAATTAATAATTTTTTAGGTAATTAAATATAAACTGTTGTTAAAGTCATCCCCTTTTATGTTTTGTGATTTATTTTTTAAGTTGTGAGATTTTATTCTATATGTATAATATAATTTTTTGGTTAAAAAGTATTCTTTGAAAAATGTATATTACTTTTAGCTTGAAATTCGAAACGGTATGCCGGTACACAAAAAAATTGAATTCATTTAATCTTTTCCGTCTTCACTGAATTCGTTAAAAAACGTTATCAATCACGTATTTAATCTAATTAAAATGAAATTCATCCATTTAATCGATTAAAGTAATTGAATTATAAGAATTCAAGAAAGAAACTAGGATACGAACCATTTAGTTAAAAAAAAAAAACATTTTTTTAACTAATATATTAAAATAATAATTTTTGATTAATTAATTAATTACTTTTTCAAATTATCCAAAATTATATTTGGTTTTGTATTTATATAACTATTTTAATACATAATCAAATTTAACATTGCACAAAAAAAATAGTCATTTGACAGTTTATCTACTTATCCTTATTCCCCCATTTCATAAAATATCCAAACCAATTCAAATTTTATCTTCCTCTATAAATATCACATCAATGTGGGTCATCTCTCCAAAAATAATATCTTCTTTTATCTTATCCCCTTTATAATTTATCCCCTAAAAATAATTATTCATCCAATCGAGCCATAAGGGAAATAAGCTATTGACGCTTCCCAACTTTTGCCACCAAGCTGATATATTACACCTCTTGCTTGTTTCATTCAAACTCTATAAAAATCTTAGAAGCAGCTCTCATTTTCTCATTTTGCAGTACCGAGAGAGAGAGAGAGAGAGAGCGCATTGAAGGGGAAGAGGACGAGCTTGAAGAAGCACTTTAAGTGGATAGAACTTAGGATTTGGTAAGAATTTCTTCAATTTTTTTTTAGTTTGTAGCTTACACTAGTGAGTAAGACTTATGCAAGTATTGTTGAATGATTATTTGGAGGTATTTGAGAGTTTGGATAAACATAAGGTCTTCCATGATTGTTGTAGAAGCATACTCTAGTTTTGCAACACCGGGTTGGTAGACCGGTTGTCACCCCAGTCGACCCATCTGACAACCAACCTTGTTGTCGACTTGAAGAGGGACGATAGTGGTCTAGTATTGTCACTCAGTGGGGTTAAGGAACTTCTTTAACCGATATGGTGACATGTTACGACCCCAGTATCAACCTAGCGTATATGTCTTATGCCTCGTGCCATTTGTGAATTAGAAACGTCGGTTATTTGAGATTGTAACGAATGGAACTGTAAGACTTAATTTTTTTTAAATGTGTTGAACTTTGGAATTGAATGAGATGCTCATGATGAATGTAGGAAACATGAAATATTCATGACCAAGACGTGTTAGCTAATCTATGAGACATAGTAATGAGGTGAGTTCCAATATGGTATTTTTACGTATATGTTTTTCAAAGCATGAAAGCATGAGACAATTTAAGATTATAGATGTTATTTTATGCATGAATGTCATACTAGATCATAATGAAACGTTTATGTTGCAATCTATGCATTGAATGAGACAATATTATTTATTACGATAACGAATCGTTCAAATAGTACCTCGACTGCTAGAGGATTATAATATAGAGAGAGGCATGAAATAAGGTTGTTAGCCAGCCAATGCAGTTTATGAACAATGTCAATCCATATTATGCTATGATGTATAAAGGGAATAGCTCCCACCTAGGCATTATTGGTAGCTGTTAAATTGGACGTGAAATTCTATAATCTTAAATATTTGTCCACGTCTTTGGTCCTTAAATTATGACGTGAATTTCGATTACTGAGATTATTTTGTTGAATGCATAAATTATTAACATGACAAACTCGTAAGATTTTATATTAGAATTCACACTAGTTATGTGCTAATGAATATTGTTAAACAACATGTCAGGACACGAGACAGAGGATCATAGGCCGTGAGCAGGACACAATGTTAGCTGTCTCTTCAGCGTAGATAGTATGTTTTATTTTGTTGTAAGTTGTTGATTGATCATGTTTGGACTAATATTTTGAGGTTGTTGTATATACGTTGGCTATATGTATAGAGTTTACACCTACACTCCATTGGGGTTTTAATGTTGTAAATATTTATGTTTTCGCTGACTCTGATTAGTATTATAGATTGATGCACAATAGGTTAAAATTTCTTAAACTCCTTGTGTAATAGGTTTTAGCGGGTTGACTTGTTGGCCGGTTACTAAATCACCTTGCACCGGGATGGATCGTGACATACCACAAACAAAAATATGCATACTTATTGTCGTTGTTAGCATAGTTATTGTTGTAGTTTCCATTCGGAGTAGGCTTAGGAGGGGGTTCTTGGTTTTTTTTTTTTGTTTTAAAAAATTCTTGAATTTTGATTGATTTTCGTTAAGCCTATTTTTCGTTTTTCTTTCCTTAGGCCAATAGATAGTTTGTTTGGAACGAGCATTTGACATATTATCATTACCATACCTTTGACCCATTACCTCTCACGAATTCTACCTTTGAGTCTTAGGTGATTGTCCCCTCTTCCACTCTCAAGTTGGTGACTAATGCCTCAATATTAAGCTCTCTTTATGTTTGGGTCTCAAAATTTTTGTATACTCCTTCTAAGATTTTTACAACTTGAATATGATGATCGAAACTTGCATGTTGTAAATATTTGTATACTCCCCAAACGGTTCTTTGCATATTCGAGCATCTAAGCGGACTTGACCACCTTTCAAACCAAAAAAGCAACAACTCCATCAATTGTACCAATTTCTGAGCATCCGGACTTGAACACGCCTTCCTTTTCGTCCCAAAATGCAAGACATCTCATAACACATGTACTTTCATGCAAACAATCTTCAACTCACCCACCATTGTCATTCTTATCTTCTCAAATACATTACTTTATCTCATACACCACAAGTGTCTTCTTTTTATTCTTTTGCCTAGTAGTAGTTGACAACAACTAATGTACCAAAGCAAATGTATGTTTTAGGAGTAACTATTCAATATTATTGAGGCATCGTCACGTAGTATTTCAGGTCCCTTCACTATCACATATTGAAGCGAAGTCCATATACTTATTTTATTTAGGTCTCCATATGAAGGACTGAGGATGCCTTCGGAGCACTGTATATTCTACGTGTTTCAGACAATACACATCAATTTTAGTTTTTGAATTCTCAAAATAAACTCGATTATACCTATTCGTTCATTTAATCAAGAACTACTAAAAATTAATGTTCAACAATATATATATTTACAAAAAATTGAACATGTAAGGAGAGTGAGTTAAGTTTGGAGATAGATTAGAAATGATTCACTTTTCTTAAAGAAACAGGTGAATTCCAAGAGACATGGAACATACAATGTGAGAAAAGAGTTAAATTAGCTAATCTTTTCGGAAAACTTTATTACCCGAGGACATGTACAACAACTAATCTCTTTTTTCTTTTAATACTCTCTAATAAGGCTTTCTGTTTTATTTATCATCATAAAAATTTTATTAATTTATCTTCTTTCTTCCGCTTTTATATTTTTCTTTATTTCTTTTGCTCTTATATATATTTTAGTACAATTGCTTTCCTCAAGAGAAGACTTGATTAGATCAACTTCTTATGATCGTGCAATTGAGAGAGTGAAGGCGGAGTGTAACTCAGGGGCCATTCAATCAAGGAGATAAGCGTTGATATCCCGATCCGCCACACCGGCCTTGAGGTCAAGAAAGAAAGTCTGGACAGGCAAGAGAGAGAATATGAAAAGAAAAGATAATAATACCCTATCTCTTGTGAATAATAAGATATTTTAGCTGGACTTAATTGAGACTATTGAAAAGTCCCTGAATTTTTGTTAACCTTTAAAATGAAAGTTAAAAGGTGCATTACCCAAAATGTTAGAGCAAGTACAACAATGATAGATATAATACCTATTTAGAATTCAACTCTTTTCATTTTAATTAATAATTTTTATTATTTATTCCAACAACCTTTCTATTATTGCTATTGTCTCTTAAAATATTACTTATTTATTGACATATTAGACAAAATGAAAGAAAATGAGAGAGGTGATTGAATAAACATATATATTTTATATTTTATGAATAAATTATGAGATACCTAGTGAATAACTCCTCAATAAATCGCAAGTGCAGTAGTTTTTTTTGAAAATAAACTATAGCTATTATATCTAATCAAAGCAGGAAAAATTCCTTCAAACAGCTTCTGTATACAGCTAGTTGAAATGCCTCCAACTATAATACCTCGCTAAAAGAAGCGAGGTACTATTCATCACCAAAGCAACATGTTGGAAAGAAATATGGCAAAGGGTACCAAAAAATAATATTTTAAAAAGAAATACGTAAAATAAAGAGTGATGGTAGAGTTTTGAAAGGAATGATGTCTAGTTAAATTAAAATTATGCACTACTGAGTGGTAAAAATAGCTCATGATTGATACACTTACTCTTACCTAGACACTGTTTACAAAACTATAATACCTACCTTTTTATTAAGACTCTTGGAGAATAATTTTTTTGTTTTTTAACTAGCTAAAATAGCTAAATCTTATTTCGCTAAACTCTTGGTGACCCTGAGTTACACATGCTCTTGTTGTGAGGGTGAGGATGACTTTTTACACGCTCAATTGACGGAGCAGGGAACCACAATTTTTTAGGGGTTCAAACGAATCATTATGAACATGAAGGGTGTAAAGCGATACGGGGCGATAGTTAAGGGTATAGATGAAACTAAGAACCCGTTTATTTTAGGGTTTACGGTATTTTTTCTGATCATTTTAGGGTTTACATAGTCGGCTCTGTTACTTCACCGCTTTTTGTTGGTTGAGACACAGAAAATGTTGGAGGTTTACAAGAGTACCTCCGTCGAGTGGAAGCCGTCGCCTGTGATAGCCCTAGCCACCAGCGTCGACGACTCTCAAGTCGCCGCCGCTCGCGAGGACGGTTCTCTCGAGATTTGGCTCGTCTCTCCCGGTTCTATTGGCTGGCACTGCCAACTGGTAGTGATTAATCCGTTGTTTCCTTTAACTGCTTTGTTTGTGTTATATAGCCATATATGTATATATGTGTGTGGTGTGTGTAGACTGTACTAAATTATTTGGATTCACATTTTTTTCTTTGGTAGACAATACATGGGAACGACAATTCGAGAGCTTCCTCCCTTGTTTGGTGCCTATCCGGCTCAACTGGTTTGCCGCCTGGTCGGTTGTTTTCGTCTAACATTGATGGGTCGGTTTCAGAGTGGGATCTATTTGATTTGACGCAAAAGGTATGTTAGTTCTTAGATGTTATGTGCCAATGTTTTTGTGACTTCAGAAATAACAAAACATCTAGAAAATGGAAAACCGCTCAGGTGCTATAGTTTTTGTGACGTGCGAGATTTATTTGAAGAGTTAAAAAGTGTTGTGCTGCAAATTGGGAAAAGGGAAAAGAAAGCTTTCTGGAGAGACGATTATGCAAAATGCTGTCGAGACTACTCAGAATTGGTTGACGTCTGTGTCCACCTGAAGGCCTTGGGACCCATATTATATGACACAATACTATACAGCTTAGAGATTTTGGTCGCAAAACAAATCTGGGCCGTGCATCCCCTGTGCACCTCTTCTAGTTTTCCATATAGTAGCATTGCACACCTGGTAGTTAAAGGGGATATATGATGCACCACTTTTTGGGTCCATTCCACATTCCATGACTGAGGAGGCAGTCCGTCACATATTTGATCATTATTTTGAATTTAGAAGCAGTTAAGGATGTTTAAATACTCATTATTACGTGGGTGTTTATAGGAGGCTGTTTTTTTGTTTTGGTAACGTTCTGCATTGAACCTGAGATTTCCTTTTCTTGGTAATGCGCCAATATGAGTGCTGATGCTTCTTCCATGCAATTATTGTGGCTTCTATGCACTGAACTATTTCTTATTGGTTTCTATTCCTTATTCAGTTCGAGCTGTCTCGAGTATAATATGCTGCACACTTTATTTGCAGGTTGCGCTAGATTCAGTTGGTGTCTCAATCTGGCAGATGGCTGCAACACCTAATATTAGTTCGCCACTTCCTACAAAGAATGAGACACTCATTGAGAATGGGCATGCTAATGATAAAACTGATGATGACGATGACCCTGGAAGAAGTGAAAGTGAGGATGACAGTGACTTGGTTGAGCTTCATGAACAAACAATCAGGAACAATACGCTCGCCGCACTTGCCTGCGATGATGGTTGCGTACGGATATATAGCATCTCCGACTCAGATAAGTTGACTTATGTGAAATCGTTGCCAAGGGTCAGTGGTAAGATCTCGGCGCCTTTTCGTCAAGTGATTTTGGTTGGTTTTCTACTGCATGTTACAGACATTTATTTTGTCATGTTGCCATTTGCAGGACGTGTTCTCAGTGTGACCTGGAGTCCTGATGGAAATTTGATATATTCAGGGAGTAGTGATGGGTATGTAAATTGTTTGAGATAGGTTAAGCGTATAAAGCTTGATTGTATCTGGTTGATAAGTTATGCTTACAATGAAAGCACTGATCAGAGCTTACAGTTTTGAGGCAAATTGTCAATATCCAAAACTTCTTGTAGTATAATTGTCTTCTCAAATGCGATATGGTGTTTTTCAGGTTTATCCGTTGCTGGGATGTGAGATTGGCTCATGAGATCTATAGGATAACAGTTGGATGTGGAGGTTTGGGTAGCGGACGTGATCTTTGCATATGGTCGTTACTTGCACTGAGGTATACATAGTTCTTTTAGTACTTTGATGGGTTACGGTGTTTGCTTCTTTGTGATGGTACAGTTTTAGGTTATTAACCCACTTTTGTCGTTTAAAACTTAATATTATTGGTTCAGGTGTGGGACCCTTGTTAGTGCCGACAGTATTGGTAATGTTCAGTTTTGGGATAGTCAGCGTGGAACCCTTTTGCAGACGCAATCTTGTCACAAGGGCGATGTTAATGCTCTGGCAGCAGTTCCCAGCCATAACAGGGTATTCTCTGCTGGTTCTGATGGTCAGGTATTGGATACTGTATTTTAGATCCAATTTAGTTATACTGACCTAGAAGCACATACACTTGACACTTTGTCCAATACTGTTTTTCGCTGTCGTAGTTAAATTTTTTTAAAAAAAAAAACTAAGTTTGGATGCACAGGTCTGACACTTGCCCTGTGAAGAGTTTGTTGCTTCTTGGCCATATCTACCCACTGAAAAAATAAAGACACTTGCTAAGATGTGGTTGTCAGACACTTGCATCTGCATAAATAACAATCTTTTGATTTTTTGATCTCAAATATTGGAATTGCAGAAGATGAATAAATGTTAAATGGAGAATCTCATGTGTGCATATTTCGTAAATTTCTATTTAGAGGCTTTGTAATTTTGTTATCTTGATGATATAAGTACTGTTCGTTTGTTTTTTATTCAGTGTGTTGAAATAATGTTGGTGTGGCTTTGTGAACAACTAATATCATTTATGTTAAAATTTCTACATCTTTTTCTCTCTTGTCTATTATTAAATAAATTAAAAGCCTGATCTCCTTGTGGCGTTTGATTATCAATTTGTTTCTTTTATTTACTTATGTAAAATAGCAACGGTAGTATGTAGAAATTGCATTCATATAACTGAAAGCCAAGTGATGTTCCACTGTTGCCATTTTGGTGCTGTGATTGTGAGCACATATCTGATGTTTGAGCTTCAGTGGTTCACTTGCTGGGCATTGTATTTTTATGACTTTAGAGGATGTTGAACTGTCTATAGTTGGAACTGCGAACCATTGTTCTTTCTTGACTTCTATGATTTATATATGCATTTTTCCCTTGAGCGATAGGTTGTAGGTAAAATATAAGAAATTTAAACCTGTATAATTCTCTATGCTCTTTCGCTAAAGTATTAACAGTTTCAGTTGGATTGCTATTTTGTTTGTAGGTTATACTTTATACGCTCTCCAATGAGACAGTTGGATCTGGTGATGACAATTCTTCTGCAGAAGTGATTAAGAGATGGGTCTATGTTGGTTATGTTAGAGTTCATACACATGATGTGAGGGCCTTGACGGTTGCAGTGCCAATAAGTCGAGAAGGTTTTTCAATGAATAGTGCTAATATCGTACTTGTCAAAAAAAACTGATTAATCTTAGATATTGTTTCAAGTTATTGTGTTCCTAGGAATTGATTGTATTAAGTCTTCCCTGTTTTTATCTATTTATGAAAAAATGTTTCTGTTCGTCAACACTATTCTTTTCATTGGCAGATCCTTTGCCTGAAGAAAAGGTAAAGAGGGTTCGTGGTAGGGAGAAGCCTATTGATGTCGGTTGCCATAAGTGGGCCCATCTGGGAGTTCCGATGCTTATTTCAGCAGGTGATGACACTAAACTCTTTGCTTATTCTGCGAAGGAGTTCACCAAGTTCTCTCCACATGATATCTGCCCTGCACCGCAGCGAGTTCCCATTCAACTGGTTCTGAATACGATCTTTGATCAAACACCTTTGCTCCTAGTACAGGCCTCTTATTGGTTGGATATTTTAAGTGTTCGTGTAAAAAGTGGGCCCATTCCTGGTGTGGGTTCTGGTCCTTCCAACCGTCTTGCAAAATTGGATTTGCTAGTCCGGGTTAAGAGTAAGGCAGCTCGAAAGATCATTTGCAGCACTGTTTCTACTTCTGGATCGATTTTTGCTTATTCGGACCATGTAGAAACCCGCCTGTTCAAATTAAAGAGGTCTAAAGTCGGAAAAAGAATGTGGAAAGAGAGTTATCTTTTGCTTCCTTCAAATCTACCATTTGCGCATTCAATGGTTTTCAGCTTTGATGCCTCTCAGTTGATAATAGCAGGGCATGATAGAAGAATATACGTGAGCCCTCTCTTCAGCATTATTGATCCTTCTGTTTCTTATTTTTCCTTTCCCCTCTTGCTTAATCATTCATGAGGAGCACGTTTTAATTTGTTGTCTCTTCGTTTTTTGGTTGGGGTCACCTATGGATACTCTTATACGGTCTAAGGCTAAAGCTCACATGATATCTGTGCTTCATTATCCGAGGCTTGTCTTACTGCTGAGACAAGTGGCACTTGTATATCCTAATACTGTATGCATGTGCTTGGCTATTGTTTAAATAATCGCTAGCGGAATTTGAATTGTTACCATTACAGTTTCATAGCATTCATTTCATTGAGATTGCTAGAAGCATAAATGTTGTATTTATATTTTAATCATTCCCTTTGACTCTCTTTTTGTGCGTCTGAGTGAGCTCTTGCACGTGTGTGACCCTCTATGTTTATTCATACGTGCGTACACAACCTTTTTATGCACATTGTAGGTGAGGAAGGAATATAGTCTAAAGTACTTGTGTGTACCCTTTTGTTGTCCATCTTTTCATTTTGGAATGTCCCAAAATTCATATCTACTTTGACAAGTCAATGGAAAAACTTCACAGTTTTCCATTAACTCTTCCTAAAATTATTGTGCTTGATGTTTAAAGGTGTGAGTAAAGGAGCAATTCAGGAAACAAGTCAATATTTTTTTTCGTGAACATGAATGCTTTTATTACATGGAATCGTCAAAAAAAAAAAAAATATGTTCAGCCTTGCAGTCTGCCTTGCAAGGCTGCCTTTGTATGACATTACAGTCTACCTAAAGGAACCATCAGAATAAAATGTTTCTGCTGTGCAGTTTGCCTTGCGAGGCTGCCTTCGTATGACATTACAGTTGCAGCCTTGCAGTTTGCCTTTACCCCCTAGTTCAAACTCTTGAACTTTTTTCTTTTACTCTGCTTTTTCCCATTTCTGGAAAGATGATGTTTGATTCTCCCTGCTTGTATGTACTTTACTGTCATTATTAGTCAGCCCATAATTACACCACGTGCAACTCCTTCACCTTATATTCTTCACCTCTTGAAACACTTTTTAAGTACTTCTTTGTCATAAATACCCCTACTCTCTTCCCTCTTTTTGTGCTGTCAATATTCCAAGTACTTGTATTAATGTACTTCCTTTATAAACATGACTGTTTTAGGAGGCTAAAAGCAATAATGTGGAGGCCATGGATCTGTTATTATGACACCTTGGAGCTGGGGTGGATTTACTTGTATATTTCTAAATCTCAACTTGTCGACCCTTTTCATTGTGCTGCAGGTTGTGGATGTGGGAAGCGGAGAAGTAGTACATACCTTTTCACCTTGCCGTAGGGAGCATGATGAGCGATTGCCGCCTACTGAGCCTCCCATATCTAAACTGTTTACCAGTTCTGATGGGCAGTGGCTTGCTGCCATTAACTGCTTTGGAGATATTTATATATTTAATCTAGAGATACGAAGGTGTGAAACTAACTTTCCTAGAATTATTTGTTATTATATCTCGTCCCTTATCTAGATTGTAAGCTATGGGTAAGGTATTCTCCGGTAGATGAAAGTTCTGATACATAAATGATTGGTTTCATGAAAGAAGTTTCAGAGAGACTATATGTATATGTATAATATGACTAGTTTTTTATTTTTTTGGGGACAAAATTACATGAAAAATATTAGTTTCATTTGGTAATATTATGTTGTCTGATGTGGCACAGGCAGCACTGGTTCGTATCTAGATTGGATGGTGCCTCTGTAACAGCTGCCAGTTTTACTCCCCGGAACAGCAATGTGCTTATCATTTCCACCTCTTCAAACCAAGTTTATCTATTGGATGTGGAGGCCAAACAGTTGGGGGAATGGTCCACGCGCCATACATTTCTTCTGCCCAGGAGATACCAAGAATTTCCTGGGGAAGTTATTGGGCTCTCGTTTCCACTGTCCTCAAATTCGTCCTCTGTTATCATATACAGTTCCAGGTGCTCTCCCGTCCCGTCCTACACTTGTCAACAACGTGGTGTTGATTACCATAGTTCCAAGATACTGACATCGAATTTTTCTTTTCTTTGGTTTTTTTCAGGGCAATGTGCTTGATTGACTTTGGGTTGCCAGTGGATCTAGATGATGACAATGACATGGTAAATGGCCATGATCCAACATTCAAGAAGTTAGGAAATGGTCCCATCAATGAGAGACTGAAACGCACATTGAAACGCCGTGCATTGGATATGAAACACAACGATAGAAAGAATTTTGAATTTGTTGATTTCCGGGAGGGTCCTGTTTTATTTGTTGGGCATCTTTCAAAAAATTCTGTCTTGGTAATTTACAAACGATGGATGGAAGTGGTTAAAACTTTGGAAACTCCACCTGTTCACAGACACATTTTTGGGACATGACTGCCTGTTATATGGAGGTAGATTTTCGTTAACAGCTTAGGTGGGAGAGTTCAAATGTAGCAATTGATGATGCCCTTTACTCAAATGTATCCTTGGGGGTCTATAGCATGTTGTGTATTGCTTGATAGTTTTGGTTTATCTTGTACAAGCTGTGTTAATTTATCAGGGGTCTGTGTTATGTAATCTTTGGTGGTTCTTGTTACCTTGGGGATTAAATTGTTTTTCTCTGGGCACTGGGATTGCGGACTTACCCACTGATCTGTTGGAGCAAATTGTGGTTTTCCTTGGAAGCAATTACCTTGATATCTTTATCCATCACCTGTCTCCTATCTGCAAAAGAAGCAATCAAGAGAGACTCCACCGACCTGATGAAAGGAACGTCTTGGGATGACTAAGTTAGCATGTGTTTTCAAAGAACTAGGTCCTACCGAGCAAAAATGAATTGAAGGCAGAAAGTACGATAAGAAGTTTGTAGTTCTGCTTACAGAACTTGTGGCTCAGATTTCACATCTCCTTCATTGTTGGCTGGTGCTCTTATTCATAGCGTTGATCGAGTGCTAATTTGGGTAAAATCGGCTGCATCTTCTGCTGCAAAGGTTTCACTTCTGAGTGCCTAATTTGACGTTCCATTGTCATGGTCATGCATGTTGTCCCAACTGAAAGGTGGTCGATTTGGAGTTTTAAGTTGAACGTTTCCTTGCTGGGCTGAGGAATTGTGAGTTCGGACTAAAAATGTCTGAGTAGTTATCAGATGGAGGACACTGCCAAGACTTCGAAACGTGTCATTTGTTGGTGGATTCCGATGATCCCTTCTATGGTTAGTCGGCTGGATTTTCATTTTCGTTGGTGCTTTTTGTAATGGATATCGAAGCTGCTACGAAGCTCTAATTCACCTCCCACAGTTTAATTTTTACAATGATTCATATTTTTCATCTATTGATCCTGAAATAATTGCCTAGGTTGTGTATGATGCAATGATTCTTTTAATGTTCAGGCCACAAACTCCGAAAGGCCGTAATTACTCGCACTTTGTACAAGAAAACTTCAATGCAGGATTTTCTTACATAAATAATTTCGCGTAGTAGTGGAGGTTTATACAACATTTATGGCTTTGGCTTGAAGCTAAATTGATGGAGTATTTGTAGAAATTGGGGACTCACCAGAGAATCGGCGGATTGTACGTAGGTTGTCTTGTTCCTGGTGGTGTCTATTTTTTATTTTCTTTTAAGGGTTAAAGTGTGCGGAGTTTTATGTGTAATATAGGTGGGTGTGAGAGGATATAAACCATAGGGTGTGTGTGTAGACTTAGGTACTGTTTGATAAAATTGAAAGCTGAAAACTTAAAATAAAAAATTAAACACTGAAAACTGAATACTGAATTTTTTAAGTATAGAAATTATTTTTTATGTACTGAAATTTAAGCACTAAATTAATTAAGCTGTTTTAGTCTATACAAGGAATTGAAGTTCAAAATTTATTAATTTTTTAGTTTATCACACAATAGGCTTTGTGACACACCAAGTGTGGTGGTGGTAGTGGTAGTGGTAGTGGTAGTGGTAGTGGTAGTGATAGTGGTTAGAAGCGGTGGAGCAGTGATTAGTACAATGGTAGCAACTGACGATGATAGTTAGTGGTAGTGGGTGTTAATAGTGGTGGTCGGTAGTGTGGTGATGGCGTGTGATAGTGGTGGTTAAGGGCAGGTGGTGGTGATGGTGGTTAGTGATAGTGGTCGGCAGTGTAGTAGTAGTGGGTGGCGGTGGTGGTTAGTGACGGTGGTCGTCAGTAGTTTGATGGTCAGTGGTTGTGGTTAGCATTGTGGTGGTTAGTAGTAGTGGTGGGTGGCAGTTAGTGTCTGGTGGCGGTGGTGGTTAGTATGGTGTTGGGTAGTGGTTAGTGACGGTGGTCGACAATGTAGTGGTGACAGATGACAGTGGTGGTTAGCATTGTGGTGGTAGTGGAGGTGGCAATGATGGTTAGTAGCGGGTTAGCGGCAATGGTGGTCAGTGTGGTGGCGTTGGTGGTTAGTATCAGTGATCGGCAGTGTGGTGGTTGTGGGTGGCAGTGGTGGTGACAGCGATTAGTAGCACTAATGGTTAATGATGGTGGTGGTCAGCAATGTGATAGTTGTCGGTAGTGTGGTGGTTAGTGGTGCTGAGAATTGACAGTGGTGGTGGCAAGTGGAGGTGGTGGTTAGTGTCAGTGATCGGCAGTGTAGTTGGAAGTGTGGTGGTTGTGGGTGACAGTGCTAGTTAGTGGTCGGTGACAAGTGGCAGTGGTGGTGGTTAGTAGCGGTGGTCAGCAATATAGTAGTAGTGGGTGATGGTGGTGGTTAGTGACGGTGATGGTCAGTAGTTTGATGGTCAGTGGTTGTGGTTAGCGTTGTGGTGGTTAGTAGTAGCGGCGGGTGGCAGTTAGTGGCTAGTGGTGGTGGTGGTTAGTATGGTGTCGGGTAGTGGTTAGTGACGGTGGTCGACAATGTGGTGGTGACAGGTGACAATGGTGGTTAGCATTGTGGTGGTAGTGGCGATGGCGATGGCAATTAGTAGCAGGTTAGCGGCAATGGTAATTAGTGTGGTGGCGTTGGTGGTTAGTATCAGTGATCAGCAGTGTAGTGGTGACGGCGATTAGTAGCAGTAATGGTTAATGATGGTGATGGTCAGCGATGTGATGGTTGTCGACAGTGTGGTGGTTAGTGCCACTAACGGTTGACAATGGTGGTGGCAGGTGGCGGTGGTAATTAATGTCGGTGATCAGCAGTGTAGTTGGTAGTTTGGTGGTGGTGGGTGATAGTGCTAGTTAGTGGCCGGTGGCAGGTGACTGTGATGGTTAGTGTGGTGGTTTGGGACAGGTGGCGGTGGTGGGTTAGTAGCGGTGGTCAGCAATGTAATAAATGAACTTTTAAAAAAAAAAAAATTTGGAGTCTGTTCAGCTTTTTTAATAAGCAGGAGGTAACTATTTAATTGTTTACTCTTTATTTTTTGTTGAAGGTTTAATGTATTAAGTTACTCAAAATTTCATTATCAAATTAATAATATTATATTTTTAATTAATCTATTCTGTTTTAAGTACTAAAAATGGGTTATCAAACAACTCTTTACTCTTTCGCATTATTTTTCACAATTTATCCTCTCTCTTGGCAATCTAAATGAGTGGAAGGGTATTTTTTTTTCTTTCAAACTCTCTCACTATTCAATGGGGTTGTTAATCAAGGTCAAAGCTATGGCGATATTTTGGAGGGCAAAGACAGATCTAAAAAGTAGGGACGACAACAGTATGGATTGGGGTTGGACTTGCTTATTCCTTCCTCCGATCCTCGAATCTGAAATATAACTCCATGCCCGTCTGGTTCCCCATTCGGAGAACGAATCACATTTTCCATCTCCGCCCCGAATGGAGATTGGGAATCCCTGCCCTGTCCCACCTTATTTTTTTAAAATTAAAAAAAACTTAATTCATCAAGATAAATTAAGATTTTAAACTAACCATTTCAAGATAAAATGAATTTTAATTATATAAGATTGTACATACATCTATACACATATATAGTCTCAATTTTATATATGTATATATATCTATATATGTGTAATAAACTTGACGGAGGGTAAAACTTTAATCGAGGAAAATACATTTATCCCCTTTAACAAAGATTCAGTTCGGCTTTGAACAAAAGATACATCATGACACACGTGCCGATCACATAAGGGTATGACCGACATAGGGAGTATTATCCGTACTTCAGTTGGACTGAGAAGAATCAAACATCTGGCTAGCCGACATAAGAAAGACAGTTTGGTAATCATTCGACCTGAGAAAGGTGGCCCCACGTCTTGGCGACCATAGAAGGGCGGCCGGAGAACACCATCAACCCGAGAAAGGTGATGCATAGCTGTTACTCCGAGATAAAGACAAAATCCCAAATAAGTCGGGATACAGTTCTAACAGATATGGATGAGAAATCCACGGCCAATTTAATTAATATGAGAAGTATTAATTAAATGAAACTTTAATGATAGAAGATAATTGCTTGATAGAGAGTTATCTCATTAGTGGCCAATCAGAGGACACTTCACTCCAATAAAAATCCTAAGAGAATTAAGACTAAAGAAAAGTTTATAAATAAAGCTCTAATCAACAAAAAAAGATACGTTTTAACTAATGCATAATTTCGCTTGCTAATAGATAATATTGACTTGAGTTATTGTTCATCCTGTGAGTTTTTGCCTGACTTAATCATCGGAGTGTCTTCCTGTCACAGCGGCAGAGGGCTTTTTGACGATTCATTATTTCCCAGATCACAGGTCCATTCACATTGAGAACATTGTTTCGGCTGAATAATGAGCTCCTGATTTTCTGTCCTGATTGAGAAAATTCACACACCTACAAAACTAATATACATATATATACATCTATACATAGATAATTTTACAAGGATTAGGAAAAAAAATTTAAGGAGTTTAAAAAAAATATTGTAAATAGTTACAAATAAAAAGGTTAGAAAAGTAAAATAATAATAATTTAAAACGGAATAGGGAATGGGGCGAGGAACGGAGCGAGAAATAGGGAGAAGGTATCAAATTCTGCCTCCGACCTGTTTCCCATTTTTTTCTTACTTTTGTTGAAAATATAAGGTGACAGATTCGTAGCAAGAATCAAGGATCCATGAAAACATACATCCTTAGATTATGATAAAGGAATCACAAACAAAGTACAGAATTACAAAGTACAGAATTACCAAACTAATATACAATACGAGAATAACATTACACAGAACGATCTATAATTACCGAACCGAGTCCTGTGTTGAACACAGTTCCCTTAAGACTAAATCGCCGCCTCACCGTGGGTGTTAGGAGGATAGCTTCGGCGTCGTCTCCCAGGGTAAAACGGCTCCACGAACTAGGTCACACCTAACCTCGTTCGCCTGTTGAACTTCCTCGTGCCTGACTCTCTCTTTCTGACAAAATTTCGGGGACCATCATCTACCAAACTTAAGCGATATATAAAGACATTTGGAGACCTTTGGGATTTTGAAACAGAAGGACCTTGAATGAGACGTGATTATTGTGACTCTTGGGATGTGAAACTCCCGAGACTTTCCGGTTGCCTAGAGACCCTCCGGTGTCCCGTTCATTTAACCCCTTGGAAACCCCTTCGAATTTCCAACAACTTTCACCTCCAAATCTAACCTGTTTTCCAAAAAATTTTCTGAAATTTCAATCCGAATAGATCGGGGAACGAATTGACGCGGAGTAGATCGAACAGAATTGCCATTCTTAATAAGAAGAGGGAGAATTCCGTAGAAAGAAATATTATTATATTGAATTTATTAATTGCATGGTGTTTGTTTGAGTAAGGGGATGTGGGTGGATAATAATATTTTTGTAGCAATGACTAATTATGCACAGAGATGGGACAAGTCAAATCTTCAGATATAGTGGACACTATGGACGTCATTCAAATGTGAAAATGCAACTAAATTTTAAATATGAATGAATTCAATTTGTTTCATCTGCTATATCTCATTCACATAGAAAAGAACTACATGGAGACTGTGAGAGGCCCGAATCCCCCCAAAATTAAAAAAAAAAATTTAAGACTTAAGTATCAATTTGGAAAACTATAAAAAAAAATATACATTTTTCAACCCTCAAATTATAGTTGGTCTCCTTTCTTTTTCCCAAAAAATCTCAACTCCCGAACGTCGAATTTTGGTTCCGCCCCTGCATTCACCCCTAACATACAGGCCCGACGCGCATGCCCCGGTAGTGTTCTCCATTTTATTTGTATTAAATCATAAGCCTTGAACCATTTATTTTGTAAGGAAAATTTTATTCTGCCAGAAATATTGAAGGAAAAAAAACACAAAAACGAGTCCTTGGTAGAAGAGGGGCATGGAGAAAAAAAAAAAACGCCCTTTCCTTTTTCTTTGTTTTTCTCCACTATAGCCTGCTATATGAAGCTCCATTTGCATTGCTCATTACTCGCCATTGTGAATAGAGCCCCGACCCTGTTATTTAAAAATTATACTCGATCGACAAGATATGAGAAATATTAAGGCAACAACAAAAAATTTGAAATGTGATTTGTTGAAAAATGGATATATAATTTTATGTTGTACGTTTCAAGACTTCACTAGATGCACAAAAAAATTTGAAATCAAATAAGAGAAGCAATAAAATTGCTTTTATTAGCTTCACTAACAATTTCGACAGGTTACAAAAACTACATAGGTATCTATTTGGACGTTGTATACCTATTGGCCTTCCTCTAACGGGCCTTGAGGATAACGTTTTGTTAATTCCTGATGTAGTAGAACCACCTTTTGATATGCCTAACTTTTTGAATTACTGAGAGGCATCTGAAACTTTATTTCCTAACAAATATGGTGCAGCCCCAACAATGCATTGGGAAAATTAGCTTCTATTTGCATTGGATATTTGGATTCCTACTTTGTGTTTCGGGCTTCCAAGTTACAAAGGAATATTTAAATATTGCCACCTGTCTAGCTCAAGGCAAGAAACTAGCCCTAGTTCTTTTTGTTTTAGGGACTCCACATAAGGGTTTGCACTCTTTAGTCAACAAACGTATTGCTGACAGTTGTGGTGGTTTATTTTGGATTTTTCAAACGTGGATTTATGCCTATTTTCAACAGGTGGTTAATTGGGCAAAAGTGTATCATTGCGTTGCCGTCTCAAATTTGTTTATTAAAACTACTCGTACTTCATATTTATTGAGAGGTATAGCAGCAAATTGAGTATCGATCCTCAGGGACTAGTGCAATTAATTGTCACAGTTTCAATTGAATCTATTTTAATTTTGAAAAATGAAGTTTGATTTGTGTTTCAAGCTAACTAAGTATTGAGAACAGTGCAATAATGAAAAAGCTATGAATTCAAGAGAGAAAATGATTAGGGCTTGAATCCAACCTGTGAGAACCTAGAATTTTTAAAAATAAAAAATAAAAAAATAAATTATTTTTCGAAATTTGGTTTAAATGGTGGTTTATTAAAATTTTTGTATAAAAAAATGACTTGGGGTGTATGTGTGGTGAAGGTTGGACAAGGGACTTGAGAGTAGCATGTGTTACACTTGAGAGGTGTGAGTGTAATTGGGGTTTAAATGGGTTTATATCAAATTTTTGAGGGAAGTGGAAGATTATTTCCCACTCATTCCCCCTCTCTACTCTCTTTTCACACTTTCTCTCTAAATCTCTCCATAAATCTTTGCTCCTACATCAAATTCCTCTTGGATCTTTGAAGAATCATTCATATACGGAAGATATCTCAAGCTTGATCGTGTTTATTTCGCTTGGAAGGAGTTTATTTCGAGTTTTTCCACCATTAGAGGTTAGGGCTTGCTTTGGAAGTTCAAATCCTTTGATCCGACACTCTAGGTAGGGATCTCTTACCTCTATTATGTGTGTATGACTTGTTTTTGGTGTTTGATGAGCTTGGTTGTTGATTTAAAGCTTGAAAATAGAAGTTAGAAAATCTGTTGAAAATCTGTTAAAAATCTGCAGAAAAGTCGTCAGTCTCTGCTACTATCGGTAGTAGGGTTGGTACTACTGGTAGTACTAGGTTTTCACTTTTCACCAATTTCTGACAGTGTGTTTTACTATCGGTAGTAGTTGCGGTAGTAGTTCTGGTAGTAGTTCTGGTAATAGTTGTGGTAGTAGCGACTGTACTACCGGTAATAGGGCCAGTTTTACCAATTTTTTAATATCTTTTTTTATTGAATAATTATTAAAAAATTTAAATTGTTGGCCTCTAAGGGTAATATTTGCACTTATTCTCGGTCATACGTAAATGATGAATACGTGATTTCGGAATTCCATTTGACGATTATGCATTTGTACATTATTGCTTTGGCTTGTCGATTATGACTTGAGAATTATTGTATCGTGGTGGTTACCTTGCATTGACACGAAATATTGTCTAGCCTCCGACGGGAGATGTGCTAGTTATACGACGTTTGGCCTCCGACGGGAGATGTGCCGATTATACGACGTTTGGCCTCCGACAGGAGATGTGCTGGTTATACGACGTTTGGCCTCCGACGGAAGATGAGCCGGTTATACGATGTTTGGCCTCCGACGGGAGATGTGTCGGTTATACGACGTTTGGGCTCCGACGAGAGATGTGCCGCTTATACGACGTTTGGCCTCCGACGGGAGATGTGCCGGTTACACGACGTCTAGCCTCCGACGGGAGATGTATTAATATATTTCAATATTGTCTAGTTACCGAAGGGTGATACGCTAGTTGGAATGTGATAATTGAATCGATATAAGAATCATGAGTTGGTTATACAGTTGACTTGCAGTTTTATACTCTAGATCCGGTAATCATACCTCGAAAACTTAGACTAATTGTTATACACGTGTTATTGTAGATTGTTCATGAACCATGCCAAATCATTGCATATTCATATAATATTGGCATAGACATCTCTACTGGGCTTTGTGGCTCACCGTTTTCATTCTTTCAGGTACTGCTTCGGAGATATGATTTGGGCTTGCATGGATGCATAGTGATGCATATTTTTGAAAGAATGTCATGATAGGAGTTATATATCATTTTTAGACCCTTTCTTTTGGAAAGATGTAAAATAACTCCCCTTTTGTGGAACCATGTACTCAAATTCAATTCATTTGTAACACTTGAACATGTATTTTACTTATCGGGTCGGAAGTGCTTTCTTTTTGGGTTGTAATCCTTGAAACTTACGAACTTAATTGGGTTTTCAAATATGATGATTTGGGAGTATTTTCATAGAATTGGCAGATTTTATTTAAAAATGTGAATGTTTATCTTGCTTAAAATTTCGGGCGTGACACAACTCGTCACAATGATAATTTCAAAATATCTAATGTTCATTATCGGAACTATCAAACACCGTTCAGGTAGCAAGTACGCACCCTATTTCTTTAAGGTTATCCGTGAGTTACCAATTGACATAGATTATCGTGGTTTAGCACGGGCTATCTTACTAGCATGATCAGTCTCTAAGACATGATTCGTCTGGTAGCATGATACGTTTTACGAGAAATCTATCCTAGTTAGTTATCACAAATCAGTTAGTACTTATTGTATGTTGTGTTTTTAGAAATCTAGAATGCCAACACGAAAAATATTTAGGAAGAAGTAAACAACTTCTGAAAACAAAAAGCCCAAGTTCTATTCCATACAACATTGATCCAAATAATGAAAATAAAAAAATAGAATGAAATACATATTACTTGAAGTTGGAGCTTTATCTTCACCCTAGATAGGAGATTAGCTAGCCATCAAAAGTGATTGCGTTGTTATTGAAGTGTAGCACATCATTACAATAGCCTAACTATAATGTTTATAACTCTCACCACCTTTTCCCGCTTTTTCTAACCCTTCCTAACCCTTCCCGAGCTTGCTTCCCCTTGAAGTTAGCTCCCTCCCAATGTTTTTTCTCTCTAAAAAAGTATGGAATGGAATAAATAAAATGCTACTTCCTTTAAATAGACATTTAAGCCGCCCTAAGCCGTGCAGATGGGATTCATGGCCGTTCGGACGCTTGCGTGAAGAATTTATCCAGAAGCAATTTTTGAAATCCGTCCAAACGCTTGCGGCTGTTAGAAATTAGGGTTGACGTCTATGTGGCATAGCTTGGGGTTGTGGATCCGTTTGGATGCCTAATATTTGCGAAAATAGAACGAGATATGGAAGAGGAATAAGATATGAGTAGAGAAAGGAGTGAGATAATTTTATCCTCCTCCAAGTGGACAAAACAATACCCCAGACATTATATTCAAGTCCAACAAAATAAATAAATTTTGAATATGACAAGCTAAATAGACATATATGATAACAATGGATTCTTCTTTAGTAGTTAACAAACACACTAATAGTTTAAAAAGGCAATGAGTGTGAAAAGCTGCACTAGTTCCAAACTAGGGAAGGTGAAAGTGAATTTGTGTTATAAAATACTAGACTTGGGGCACAACACTCCTTGTGTACGTATGTGCATTTGTGCAATTAAAAAATAAGAATTTATTTATTTTTCATTCCTTAAGTTTGAAAAAAAATATGAAAATGCGATTGTCAAAAATAGTGTTATTTTACATTTTAACTTTGACCTGGTAAAATCTTTTTTTATTAGGATAATAATAGAAATTATTTTTGTAACAAGACTTCATTTTCAAAAGAGAAAATCTAAGGACTTAGAAAAAGTTCTCTAGAAATGTCCCAGAATTTAAAACGAATGATGTTAATTTACTTAAGTGTGTAAACTTTCAAAATTGAAATGAATCTTAATCTTCAATTTTAAATTTGTTGAATATTTTTGAGAAAACTTTTCTGAGACTGTAGCACTTTTCTTTTCAAAAGAAACGTCTAGGCTCGCAAAAAACTTACCCAGAAATTTGTCGAAATTCAAAATCAATGGTCATGATTTATTTGTATTTACGGTGCCACAAATCAAAATGAATCATGATCTTTAATTTTAATTTTGGAAAAAATTTGTTAATTTTTTTCTTAAATTATAGCACTCCTCCCTTTCAAAATCACACAAAAAAGAGTAATCCTCTCATTTGGGAATAAACTATGTTGAATATTGGTAAGTGCTCGGGATTGCTCAGTCAAACGCTGAATTTGTTGCCAAAAGTTTTACGATCTAGAAGGAAAGCCGAAAGGGTTACTTATATTTGACCAAACGGTTGAATATAGTTTTGCGTTTGACAAAACTGCGGGATTTTTGTCCAAGTTGGGATAAAGAAAGGAGATTGTTTTGACAAAAATTTCCTTGTATTTCCTGTGACATCGAAGCAGAGGACAAAATACCCAATAACGGCCGAACTAGAGACGAGGAAGACGACGAAGGGCGTTATCCTCAGTGGCAACCACACAACCTCCTCCTTTACGGCGGAGCCACCACGTGTCATCTTAAACTTCCACTGACATCAGATAGCCCCATCTCCCCTTTCTTATCGTTCCTCCATTTTCTACGCCATCCTTAACTATATATATACACAACACCCATATATACACAAATGTACAAATATATGTATCCCTGACTATCTGTGTGGGCGTAGCATCGTCAGCATCCCAAGGCCGCTGCAGTCCTTGAAATGAGCGACTGATACTTTACTCTATAAAGTCTTCAACCAACTCAAAACCCTAACCCGAAACCTAGTTGAATTGATTATTATACCTCAGTAGTTGTCGGAGATGGATCACGCAGCGGATGCATACCGGACGGATTTGATGACCATAACTCGGTTCGTTCTCAACGAGCAGTCGAAGCACCCGGAGTCGAGAGGCGACTTTACGATATTGCTCAGTCACATTGTTCTCGGTTGCAAGTTCGTTTGTTCTGCTGTCAACAAGGTATTTGAATCGTTGAAATTGATTTTAACAGTTGTATTTCTCATGTTGTTTCTTTTTAGATTGAACTGTATGAAGTGAATATAGGGAAAAATTAATTCATTCTAGAAAATATAATTGTATTCATCATCGAGGCAAATTATATAACATAAAGAAATTACAATTTAAAATGAAATGAACAACTGTAAAACCAGTATGTAAATCAAAATGATATCGAACCAAAACTGTATACTAATTCGCCACCTCGCCGTTGGTGTTGGAGGATTATGACGACGTCTGTATCCTAGGATAAAATGGCTCAATCGGACGTAGGAATACCGACCGTCTTCTGCTTGTCGAATTTCACTGTGCCTGTCCCTCAAAGAACTTCAAAATATAAAGGAAATTTGTAGATGAAATATAGCTAGAATTTTCAGTACTTGAACCTTGAAACAAGACTTCAAGTTATAGAGCCAAAGAGACCATTGGGATGCATTCATAAATGGAGATATAGAGATCTTTTGGTGGTATACATAATGGCATGTATGAATGAGTGACTTTTTGATTGCCGTTAGACCCTCCGGTATCCCAAATTGATTCACCCAAAAATATCTAAAACACTTGGAATTTCCAACAGTGAAAATGAAAGGCACGAAGGAAGAGAATTGATTGTTTCTTCCTCTTGTGGTCCTGTTAGGTAGGTTTTGAGAGAGAGAGAGAGAGAGCTGAAACTAGTTTTTTTCATTATTTTATTTTGCAATGAAAATGAAAGGAAAATGTCATTGTAAATGATTTTTCCTCTTTTACTTGCGTAGTTTCAAGTATTAATTCTTTATTCTATTAGGCTGTTTTTTTCCTTCCCATGCTTGAGGAAGGAAAATTATTCTCTTACCCTCGGTTTCTCTTTCTTTTCTCAAAGTTCCAAACAAATCTGTGTTTTGATGTGAAAATGAGTAATTCATTTTCAGTAGAATGGTTGTCCATATAAGCATGTCTGGTTGTGTACGATGTTGTATATTCGTGTGTGTATGATGTAACATGTACCGCCTAAGCACGTGTCTAAACATGCCTGAATGTATGTTTGCTGTACATGTAGTCTTCGTTAAAGAAAACCAAAGAAAGATGAAATAACATGCATATACATGCGGGGCTTCATCTTTTGAGAGAAATTGAGTTCATGGAGCAACGTAGACAGGAAGACAATTGGGGAACAATTTTTTCTATGGATGATCAATATCAATATAACTAATCGGGACAAATAGCATAGATCATATCATTTTTAAGGTGCCAATGAAGATGTAAGCGCGTGATACCATACCGAAGAATCGTCATTGACGTTGACAGTTTTTGCTACTACACTCGCCGACTGGTATTAATCCTCTCCCTTTCCGATGTTGGTTGGCGTTCCCAGAGATAGGAGTGCCAGTAGTATTTTACTACCTATTTAAGTCATGATTGGCAGAACAACTTCAGAACTTTACCTCAATGTTCTTCATTTCATATAGAAGCAAAATTGAAGCAACTTAGCATACTAAGCTCTTGTTGGGAAAAACAAGAGAGAAAATTTAGCTGATTCTTTTCTCTCTCTTTTAACTCTGTTATCTCAGCTACCAAAGTTCAATCACTTTTTGTATGCTGTATAACTATGTATTCAAAGTAAGGTTAGTTTGTTACGAGAAATTAGCTTGAATAGTTGACACCACTCAAGGTTCTGACAGTACGTTTACTGGCTAACTTGAGGAAGTAGTTGTTATGGTGTTCAGAAAGGAGAATCATCAGTCCCATTGTTCTTTGGAATGAAAAATCCTGTTGTTTGAATCATACTTTATGCATTCCATTCTGATTGTAAAAGGTGAATTCTGCAGGCAGGTCTCGCTAAACTGATTGGACTTGCTGGAGAAACCAATGTGCAGGCAAGTTGCCAAGTTTTTAAGCCATTTGGCATTCTCATCTCCTCCGTTATATTATGGTTTATTCGCCAAAAAGTCCTTTCTGATGTTCATACGTGACTATCTGTCTATTTCAACCAAAGGGTGAAGAGCAAAAGAAACTAGATGTGCTTTCAAATGAAGTTTTTGTCAAGGCCTTGGTCAGCAGTGGCCGAACAGTAAGTTGACGACAAATATTTTTGACCTGTTTTGACTGAGCATGGTATTTTTTCCTCTGAAAAGTGCTGATCTTCTTCTAGTGCATCCTTGTTTCTGAAGAGGATGAAGAGGCAACATTTGTCGAGCCATCTAAGCGTGGAAGGTGTCTGCTAATTCTGTTTTTGGTTGATTAGTTCTCCTCCTATACTCTCTTTTGAAATTAATATGTTTGAAATATCTACATGCAAACTTTTTGCAATCAATTTTTTTCTGATGGTGCAGATACTGCGTTGTTTTTGATCCACTGGATGGATCCTCCAACATTGATTGTGGTGTTTCCATTGGAACGGTAGTGCTCTGCACCTGAATCTCTGCTATTTCTTATCTGTATAGCAATTGACTCTTGTGCAAAGAGAATATTAGCCAAGAGCAACTTTATTTTGCCCCAATTTATTGGGTTTCTTATCTTTCACCTAGATCTTTGGGATTTATACGGTGAAAGATGGTGGAGAACCAGCTTTAGATGATGTGCTGCAGCCTGGAAAAAATATGTTGGCTGCTGGCTATTGCATGTATGGAAGCTCTTGCACGGTACAATGATTGCCTTTCTCGTCTATGTTCTTTTCCTCATGAAGCTCCACTAATTACGTTAAGGTGTCCCTTTTTCATTTTTCATCAATTTGACTTCCTCTTCCTCTCTTGCTTTATTTTGGATTTGGGGGGATTTTACTATAATTGTTGTTACTATTATTATTATTGTTTTTTGGGGGTTGGGTATTCCTAAGCTTTTTGAGTCTGCATCTATTAATATGATGCTGTGTTTCATTTGAGTAAACATGATTTTGCAGCTTGTGATAAGCACGGGAGGTGGCGTTAATGGATTTACACTTGATCCATCTCTTGGGGAGTTCATACTAACTCATCCAGACATTAAGGCAAGTCTCGTAGATATGAATCTGTTCGTAGAGAGTCCCTTTCTTTTGTAAATTCCAGCCTGGTTGCTCCATATCCAAGGAGATGCCGCTTTCCTTTCGCATTGACTTCAGTTTTTCTTGGTGTGTCAATATTAGAATTCTCCAGTTATGATGAGTTGTAAAGACAATGGGTGAAGACATTTTTTGTGCTCCGTTATTTCTTTCCATACTTTCACAATTGTACTTTCTTATCTATCATGTTTGTGCTGAAGCATATTTCAATAGATTTCCCTTAGTTCCATTTTTTATACGTTTGACCTGGAAAATACTTCTGCTGCTTGGCTTCTAGTCATAACATGCCTCTGGGTGCAGATTCCTAAAAAGGGAAAAATCTACTCAGTGAATGAAGGAAATGCCAAAAACTGGGATGGTCCAACAGCAAAGTATGTGGGGCTGAATATTTCTATCCTTTATTTTCTGTTAAGTTTGCATCCACTTGACATTCTCCAAATAACAGATATGTTGAAAAATGCAAGTTCCCTAAAGATGGATCATCACCAAAGTCTCTAAGATACATTGGAAGGTATTACACAAGTTGGTTTCCTGCAATAATCAAATGATTGAAACTTGTACCAGTAATAACCCACAATGAAATGATTTTAAGTTGCTTTCTCCTTTCACCTATTTTACTTGCACCTACCTTAGGAATTTATGCCCCAAGACTTTGTTGTGTCAGAAAGTTTTGAATTGCCATTTTACTTATTATTTCTGCATCCTTTCCCACGTTGTTGTCACAGCTACCCACAGGTTGAGGTGGGCTAGTTTAGTAAACTATAGACCAGATCTGAGAGTGGAAAACAATGTCTGACCATTATAATCGGGTTTAGATCAGATCTGGACCTGTGAAAAACAAAATCGGACCAATTATAATCTGGTTGTTAAATGTTTAACATTACTCATCTATCTACTCGAACCCCAAGAGGTTGTCTAAGTAGAGATCAGGATGAGTTTTAAACCCGAACATCCTGAGGTCGAACCTTGGCAACTACTTGAGGCCACTGGAGGTTTGCCCGGTCATTAACTAAAGAGCCCCAAGACTAGTTGATAACAGGTGGGGCATACCCCAAGCTGACCGGATACCCGTTATCAAAAAAAAAAAAACCCGTCTATCTACTCACAACCAATAGGGAAATTTGGAATAGCACACTTGTGAAAATGTGTGAAGTAAACTAGAAATGAGAAAACAGTGGGATTATGTGTCAGTATGTATTCATTTGACGGAATGGTGGAAACATTCTGATTTAGTGAATCACCCTCCAGAATTCTTCTGTCTCCCCCTTCATATGCACTCAACATCCTAACCATTTAATTTGAGCAAGTTTGCAGTGTGGGTCAGATTTCGCCGTCTCTAAATCATTGCCTTGACTTGTGTCGCGTCATTTCTGGATCCCTTTGATCAGCACGTTTGCGGAAAAAACCTTATCTTTTTGGCTGTGTTCATCTTATCCTGAATTGCGGAGGTTTTTTTTTGTTGTCCATCTAAATATGGGACAAAATGGAAACTAGCAATCCATTTGTAAAATTGTTTGTTTCCTAATCCTTTTTTGGATCTGATGCTGCAGCATGGTGGCTGATGTCCACCGCACGTTGCTTTACGGTGGTATTTTTTTGTACCCTGCTGATAAGAAAAGCCCAAATGGAAAACTGCGGTATGTTATCTAATGCATGTAGTTTTTGTAGTTAGAATGACGAATGAATAGGTGACTAACTTGAACCTCAATTATGGCTTAGGGTTCTTTATGAAGTCTTCCCAATGTCATTCCTGATGGAGCAAGCTGGAGGTCAGGCATTTACGGGCAAGCAACGGGTAATTTCTGAACTTTTTAGTCATTCTTGAGATAATGCTTGGCTTGCGTTATCATGAAGTTGCAGGAATCTTACTCAGGGTGCAATTTCAATCTGTTGTCGTATTTTCCATTGATTGAGCAGTAAGCCTTCTTTAATAAATTTGAAATAAGCCCCGTTTAGTTGTTAGGAAAAAAAAATGTAAAGTACAGAAATATTAAAGTCTCCTGGATTTTTCATTTTGTTTAATTAAGGACGAAACCCGTAGAACCCACATCTTGAACTTTTTTCACTAGACTTGGTTTTTCCTTGAACTTGTCTTGCAAAAACTGTAAGATATTGAAGGAATCCTATGTTTTGGTTAGTTCCTTTTGCAATTTATCCACTACATCTTGATTTTCTTGCGAGATCCAATCTATACTAGAATTTGTCCTTGTTTTAATTGGTCGGTGCTAGTGGATGGTCAATGGTGAGATTGGTCCTTTGAATTAATCGGTCGTTGGGCCGCCAGACGCTGAGTTATCAAAACAAATTTATTGCAAGATCATTTGGCAGATGAACACATAAGGAAACTATATTTGTTTTTCCACTTTACTGCACTTTCCTCGAAACAAGTTTGAAGAAAAAAATTCGTAGACAACTATATATAGCTATAGAGATCTTTTTCTTTCCCTTTACACCACCCCAAATTTACTCACCTTGAGTGATGGAAATGAAACGTATGCTATATTCTTATTGCAGAGCCCTGTAGCACAAGTCAAATGCTTAATGAGTTTCATATTTATGAAATAATTGAAATGGTTATACTGGCAGGCACTGGACTTGCTTCCGACGAAGATACATGAGCGATCTCCAATATTTCTGGGTAGTTATGACGATGTTGAGGAAATTAAAGCACTCTATGCTGCTGAAGAGAGTACTTGAACAACACATAGATGCGCTCGGTGCTTGTGCAGGCTAAAATAACTTGGTAACTGATTATAATCTGTTGATGAGATGAAACCTCTCATAAAGTTTTTCCTTGTAATGTCATGATACAATCTGATTCAAGGAATTTCAGGCAAGAAGTTGTCTTGTTTCTCGAAGTTGAGTTAAAGTCAATGCCTGCGTTAAACAAAAGAACTCAATCATATACTTGGTCATATGCATAACCTGACATAATTGCATTATTATCCCTATTGTGTTTTCTTTGTTATATTGCTTGCTGTTTGCATGATTTCTTGGTTGGCGAGGATGGAGAAGAGCAGCCAATAAAAATGTTGGTGTTGATGCCTCGTATCATCACATGCTTACGAAATTGGTGATTGACAAAACAAAAACAATATTTATGAATGATATTACTCTGAAATATTTCTGAGCTTTGATTTTACGATACTGTATTGGCAAATGATTTTGTAGGTCACATAAACTGCTGTCAATTTCACAGCAGCCTTGCTTTTCTGTGCCTGACCTGTTTTTTTTCCTTCGTTTTAAGCTTATATATGATACGTAAAAAGTTACGCCAGCCTAGCTCGTGATTTGTTAGTAAAATTCATTTGAGATTGACTCAATTGATACATAAGGCAAACTTGAGCAAATTATTGAAGTTCTTTAAAGTTTTAAACAAGCATGTACAATTCATCGTTAGATTTGGTTATCAACCCTATTTGGCATCATTCGAGTAAAATAGAAGTGGGCAATGTACGACCCAAGTACTGTTGTCAACTTCTTGGCTGCCCTGCTGGAAGACAAAACAGGTTGGTTAATTCTCTCTCGACTCTTAACAATATCCCATTCTATACACTTAGTTTGGAGACGTGTGATGCATATGTAAATTAAATCTTATTAAAATTTAAAAAATTTGTGCTTTCTTATATGTTTCTTTATATTATTTAACTATTTTTTAAAAATAATTAAAATAATCCTTAACGTGATTGTGGGTATATTGATAAGGAAAAATAGTTACTAACATACGTGTTTCCTGATTTGTTTGTAACACTTCATATGCATTAAAAAGGTTTTAAAGGTCAAATGTTTAATGTTAGGGGATAACTTTAATAGTGACAAAAGTTGACACAATTCTCTAATACATAAAGAGGGATTCTTTGAGTCTTTTAATCTTGTCATTGTGTAAATTTTTGACATTACCAAAATTATATTTAACATTAAACATTTGAATTTTTAAATTTTTTAATCCATATTAAATGAGTAAATCCTTAGATTGGTAACCACTTCTCTTTATCACTACATTCATAAATCACATTCAAGCAGTTTTTTTTTTGTCTACGATATTTTTCTTCTTCTATTTTTTGTTTATATTTTAAAATAGTAAAATAATATGAAAAAATATATAAAAAGAGGTCACGAGCTATTCAAACTTTAATTAAAAAGTTAAATCGCACACATATTATGTGTACCAGACCTTTAATAACAAAACTAAAAGACGCCAAGCTCGTACTCTTCCTTAATATATTAAAATAGATGTATATAAAATTACAAGTTGTTCACGAGGCCAGTGCCATCATGGAATAAAACAAAGTTTATTCCTTATCAGTTAAGGTTATTCTCGCTTATTGATTACGTTAGTACCCTATATGACTTTGTGTGTGTAAGTTAAAGTATTTTCCTTAAGGAGGGTTTAGATTACTCAATAATTGTTTGGAGATAAGTGTTGTTTGCTGTCACCGCAACGATTTTAAATAGCTCCCCCTTGAGGTATCTCACCTCCTAGTTTATCTAAAATATTTATTTCATTCCTTACTTAATTATTATGCAGTTACAACATAATTTCAATCACGTCTGAAATAATTTATGTTGAATTTTTGAAATTTTGTGAAACAAAAACTCAGACAAATTTCAAAAAATATGTCAGTTTCAATTGAAAAAAAATCTAAAAAATTTAACAACAGACTAGCTATTTTGATCGTGATAAGAGGTTCGTTTTGTCAAAAAAAAATTCTAAACTAGTTTCTATAGTTTAGTTAACGGCGTTTGAATGATTTCACTGACAGAGAAGTAACTGCATTATAGTTTAAAAAATGAGAGAGAAGAGAAACATTTCATATAAAGTAAAGGGTAAACTTGTCAGATACCTTAGGGGATGTAAGTATAATTTATCTTATATATTTTACTTACTTATGGATCATAAGGCCGTCACCTCTATGTGGTCAATGTAAGAAAAATAAATAGTTAACACTTTAATATTAAGAAATCTTGATCCTTGAAGCATACGTACAAAAAAGGTGGCTCGTTTGTAAATTAAGACTTAATTACAATTCTCTTAGGGGCCGTTTGGATGGGGATATAGATGGGGACAAGAAAGGGATATAATTTTTGAAGCGGATAATGGGATTGATGTGACATGTTTAGTATGATTTGAGAACATAAAAATACAGATAAATAATTTTTCATCTCTCCAAAAATAATCCCTCTAAGAGGAATAGAGGGGAATTATTTTTGGGCACTCTCTCCCCGGCCCAAAAATTATCCAAGAATAATATCCCCTCTCCCTTATTATAACTACAAAATAATCTTATTCTCATATTTTATCTTTCATCCAAATCAAGTACTATTTTATCTCATTTTTTAATATTTTATTCAAACTATCTATTTTTTTATCCCCGTTCTATAAACATCACATCAATTTGGGTCAACTCTCTAAAAACAATACCCTCTCTTATCTTATTCCCTTAATAATTTATTGTTTTAAAAATAATATTTCATCCAATTGGCCCCTTAGTGTAAAATGCTTGTCAAACTACAAAATTTGAAACGTTAATATTATTGTTGTTGGAAAATCGAACGAACAACGTTTAAACCCATAACTTTTCTTACGAATTTTTAGAACAATAAATCATCAAACGAAGAACAAAACAATCACAGTGCGAAATAGCGGAATAGCGGAAGAGACAATAATGGACCATTGGTATATGACAAAAATACCCCATATTGAAATGGCGGAAGAGACAAACGCGGGAATTAAGCATAATTGAAGGCGGATGATTACTCAATGAATAGGAAGGCGTGTGGTTCATTTCTTTTCTTTATTTAGAAATAAATTCGATAAGAATAAACTCTGTACGTATTCTGTCTCCAACTAAAAAGAAGATGCCTTGCAAGTTAAAATGAACTTAGTCATTAGCGAGCTATTTTCGAATATGGTTAATTTATTTTATATTTTATTATTTTACTTTTTTTAGTTCCTTTATTTGATATGTAAGTAAACATAAAAAATGGTCCCGAGTAGTCAGCGCTGGCCCTGGGATATTTGGAGCCTTAGGCGAGTTTAAAAAAATGAGCTTCCTATATATTTTCTCAACATATTCACAAAAAAAAAAACCTATTTAAAGATTGCTATATAATTACAAAACATTAATTTTTTTTTGTTACTTCACAGTTTACCTAATTTAAGTAAAACTTAACACTAAAATAACGACCAAAACAATTTTACTCACTTTATGAATATAATTGAGATCTAATAAAAAAATATTTTGTAACATGTACATCGTTAATCACACAATTAACGATATATCTACTTTGGGATAAAAATTTATTTTTGATTTAAAATAATAAAATCTACGATTTCTTGAATCATCTCCAATGAAAATTAAAAATATAAATATAGTAAGTAAATGACCAATTGACATAAAAATTAATCTACTTCTTTAAAATATAATTTTTTTGGACTATTTAATCTACTCAGAATTAATTAAAAAAGTAAAATATATACACATAAAATTGAAAGATAAGAAACATTTGACAAAAGAGAAAAAAAAAAAAAGCCTACTATAAATACATCCAATCAATTTTTTTAATAAACTTCATTAATAAAATGTTGGGTCAAACAACTATAATCTTAAAATTACTATATATAAAAGTGTTTAATTAATAACCCATTAGGTAAGTTGTTTAATGGGTGAAGCATTTGGTTCCAAACAGCATGAATTTTAAAATTTTACGCTGAAACTATTTTAATAAGAAAACTATAGTTTCTATATTTTGAACTCCTGACATCATGGAAAAAAACAAACACTCGACTTTTGAGCCAGACGTACAATACAGACAAAATTATGGTGGCCCTATATTTAGTATCTTTTCAAATTTTAGGGCCCTATTTTTAGCCCAAAAATTGGTGGCCCAAGACGACGACCTGGTGGGCCTGTGTCTTGGGCCGGCCCTGGAGTAGTGAGTGATATATCCCGTTGTGGGGGTATTATAGAGCTCGACAGAAAATGCAGAATGTCAATAGAGGCAAGTGTCAAACTAATCTTCACAAGTGGTATGTGAGACTACCTAGTGAAATGAACCTTTAGTGTGAGTAAATAACTGTTGATTTAGTTATCTGAAACTCAAGATATATATGGTGCAAAATAACAGATCCGCAGCAGAATGCAACTTGAGCACCAGTGTTGGGATACGACAGTGAAAACTACAACGAGTCATGAA
Organism: Arctostaphylos glauca; assembly: GCA_019985065.2. NCBI lineage: Eukaryota > Viridiplantae > Streptophyta > Magnoliopsida > Ericales > Ericaceae > Arctostaphylos > Arctostaphylos glauca. Next base: position 11,783,636 of record JAHSPW020000006.1, on the reverse strand, counting down.
TTTCCTATTCCTAGATTGTTGTGTAATAGTTAATTTTTATCAAAATAAGTGTCTCGCATGTCAAACCCCGATTTGAGTATTTTAGTAAATTGTTACACATATTTTAAAGTTTCGCTTTCTCAACTAATATGATATGGAGTCTTCCACATTATATTAGTATTTCCTTTAAATATCTGTTAATTTAATACATTACTTTTTAAAAAAAATTCTTTAACGTTGTCAAAAATCAAGGCGTTATTTGGATGCTGAATTCTCCAAAAAGCTCCACTATTGATATGTGAATTTGGCAGCTATATGCATGAGAATTAAATTATTTTTAACAATAAATGATAATTTTTTCATAAATATGTATAGATAAATATTAATAGGTAAACTTGCTTCATAAAAAAAAAAATCACCATGCACGTATAGAAAACACATAATTTTTTTGAATGATATATTTATTATTTTTCATCCAATATATATATATATATATATATATATATATATATATATATATATATATATATATATATCTCTTAAATTGTGTTTTAGTACCAACTCTATTTATTCCAACGACTAAAATTGAGGATTTCATGAGTACTAATTTCTCTTTTGGAATTTCATTCTATTTACCAATGTAAGTAATAGCTCCAGTGTCTATTAAAATATTTAGGATATATATTTTATATCATAGGAAGTTAAAAGAACAAGAAATTATTTAGTAAACTGTAAGTAGTGTTTAAAATTATTTAGCCCGTAACCAATAGTGTTAGACTATTATACTCATAATTTTATTCCAAATTCTTTTCAGTCACAAGAATGTACAAGAATACAAATGGCACTAAATATGAAAAATATTAAATTTCTTAATTAATTTACAATTTGATGTTAAATAAAAAATTAGTAAGAAAGATTTTAAAAGTGAAATAAGTTAAAAGCCTATTATCAAATTTCCCATCACATAGAATTTTACTTAATCAATCAGAACAATTTTCTTTTTTTCAAAATTTCCATAGTTTTTGTTTGACTAGTCTTGATAAAAATAATTCAAAAAGTAAGAATTATGATTAAATCTAATAAAATTTATTAAATATAACATAATTTAAACAATGTCCTAAATTTCTTTTTAATTTTTTTTAAAAAAATTTGATCGATATTTCTAATCTAATTGATTTTTTTGTTGAGATGTATGACAAAACAAAAAAAGAATTTGATGAAAGAAAAAAAATTATACTGTCAAAAAATAATAAATTATTACCTGAAAAAATATTTTAAGTCAATCTAAAGCCAATTTGCTATAAGGTTTTCAGCCACTCCCCATTGGAGGAGGGAGTGTGCCCCTCACTACATGAAGTAGTTATTCAACTTTCTGTCAGTATTATGTAATATTTTTATATGATATTTTTAACAAATCACATAATAATAAATTTTGTAAATAAAATATAAATACATAGATCTATTTATTGAAAGAAAAAAGTGGCACATAATGTGTGTTATCATAATTTATTAACTCATAATACAATTTAAACGATGCAACATGATAATTAGAAATTATTTAATAATAAGTCCATCGCATGTCGAATTTTACCCTCTCCCGATCCTCTCAAATATTGAATTGAAAAAAAAAAACTTGAAACCCTATGAACATAACATGTTCAGGTAATCATCAATTTTAAAGCGTTTTAAAAGGGAACAAAAAGATAATTCACTAACTAATGAAGTGATGACCCGTATATATATATACAATAAAGCTAAAAGCAGTCAGCATGTTTTGTATTTTTCTGTATAAGCCCCACACATAAATATGGATCTTCCCCAACTTTTTATTCACCCTCCATAGACATTTGCTTTTCGTGATTTTGGATGCCAGATTCTCGGTTTAATGGCGGGAGGGTTGTATCTTGCTTTATGGGTAGCCATTTCTCTGACTTTTCGACCCAGATAAGTTGCTATGCTGTTTTTTCCAATTGTTTTCTATTTTAACTGCAGTTCTTTTCTATTAATCCCAGGTGATTTTGCTATTGGGTTTTGTTTAAATGGGTATATTTGGGTAATCTATTGAGGATTCTCTCCGTCTGTTGATTATAGCGTTCTGTATGTAATCTGGGTTTATAGTGGAAATTGTGCTGCTCATATTGGATTTGGGTGGTTTTGGTTGTTTATGAGTAGTAGTGTATTAGAAGTTTATGACAAATTGATTCCATGGAGCATCAAGTGCTGATTGAATTAGGGGTTTTTTGGAAACAGTTTGTGTCATAATCTGGATTTTGGGGGAAGGTGTTTCTAGAGTGAAACTTTAATATTGAACTAGGGTTTTCGTTTGATTTTTGGTTTGAGGGTTTTATCTGTATTACTGTTTTAAGCTACCAATGGAAAGAAATTTTCCATCTGGAAACATGATTCCGGGTGGTGGTTCTTATGGGTCCCTAGATTTGCAAGGGTCAATGCGAGTTCATCATCATCAACACCAACATCACTCTCTTCCTAGACAAGGATTGATGGTTAACCCATCTATCCATGAGAAATTTCCCCTTACTATGGGAAGCATCCAAGAAAATGACCAGACCATTCCTTTGACAGATTTCCCTAAAGGAGGAGGAGAGAGAGGGAAAAATTCCGCAAGCGACGATGATGAACCCAGCTTTACAGAAGATTTAGTTGATGGTCCCAATGATGTCAATAGAGGTAAGAAGGGGATGCCATGGCAGCGTGTGAAGTGGACTGATAAAATGGTGAGGCTTTTGATTACTGCTGTCTCTTACATAGGTGAGGACACAGCTTCTGAATATGGTAGTGGGTCGAGGAGGAAATATGCGCATTTGCAGAAAAAGGGCAAGTGGAAATCAGTTTCAAAGGTCATGGCTGAAAGGGGACATTATGTTTCCCCTCAACAGTGTGAGGATAAATTTAACGACCTAAACAAAAGGTACAAGAGACTTAATGAGATCCTTGGGAGGGGTACTTCTTGCCAAGTTGTTGAGAGGCCGGAACTTTTGGACATGATGGATAATTTGTCAGAGAAAGCAAAGGAGGAGGTTAGGAAAATTCTCAGCTCAAAGCATCTGTTTTACGAAGAGATGTGCTCTTACCATAATGCGAACCGTTTGCATCTGCCCCATGATCCTGAATTACAGCGTTCTCTTAGGTTGGCTCTCAGAAGTAGAGATGATCACGAGAACAACGATGTGAGGAAGCACGCACATGATGATCTTGATGAGGATGATCAGGATGCAGAAATGGATGATCGTGATGAATTCGAGGAAAATCATGCTTTGTCTGGGGACCGCAGAGCAATGGTAATACATGGGGTGGATGGGTCTACAAAGAGAATGAAACAGTCTCTGGGTAATGAAGATATTGGTGTAGGGAGTTCATTCATTTCTTTAGACTGTAACAAGAGTTTTAGTTCCCACCCACAAAATCCTCAAGGTGATGTGAATCCAGTCTTACCTGAGGGTGAGAAAGGGAGCCTGTTGCCAGAACAATGGATGAAACATCGTTCAGTTCAGTTAGAAGAGCAGAAGATACAAATTCAGGTGCAGATGTTGGAATTGGAGAAAGAGAGGTTCAAGTGGCAGAGGTTTTGCAGGAAAAGAGACAGGGAGTTGGAAATAATGAGGACGGAGAATGAGAGAATGAGACTTGAGAATGAGCGCATGGCATTGGAGTTGAAGCAGAAGGAGATGGCTCTGACCATAACAAATTAAATTAGCTTTAGTAAAAACAACTGGGCGTGTGCAGCAGATGTTCTATTTGTGTTTGCCAAGCTGCCGTTGTCTTACATGGTTTGTCACAGTTTTATCGGGAATCCTTTGGAAATAGTGTCATGTGTATGTACTTTACAGACAGTTCAATCTGTTGTTTGTCTCTGCTTTTGCTTAAATGAAATGTTATTGCATTCAGGTCTAGAATATTTTGGTCGAGGACTCCTTGTTTCCTTGTGATTCCTTATTCTTGTTTAGTTTTCTTGCCTGATGCTGCCTTTTACTTATTTGGGTTTCTAGCTGTAACTTTTGAATATCAATTCAGGCTTAATTTTTGCCTTCAGGGAAACATATTGGTACCCTCATTCAACTTGTTTTGCTTCTCACCTTGCAGGCTTGCACTTAAACGCCCCACCCAAAAAGCAGGGAAAAAATGAGAAAAAATAGAAGATAAAAAAACTCTAGCACGACCAGTTGTTCAGTGAACAGTTACTTGATATACCAGATTTCTGTCTAGATAGCTGGTATGTCTGATGTTTATAGGGCTTTGGACACCCTCTTTGCAACTATATTGTGAAGTGCATGGGGGAATTCCCAATTGTTACCTAGAACAGGCAGTCGTTATATTATTGGAGGAGAATCGCCTCCAACAGAGATCACCCACAAAGAAAGCGACCTATCTCATTTAAACTGGGGATGGAAAGCTGGCTAAGCTGCTATAAAGAGCTTTGAGTTACTTGGGTGAAGGCACAGTAGGTAAGGCGGCCTACTGAGGGAGGAGTGGCACTTGCATTAGTGGGCTATAGCAGACAATAGGCGTATGCGTGATTAAGAACATTCCATCAGTTTGCAAATTCCTATTTTTTGCATGATTATTAAGAGTTTTATTTGCTTATTTTTACTCTCCAAAAAGACATTATGACCATTTCCCGTCAAAGCAGTTGTTTCCATTCACTAATGATAGCACATCCTGACGCGGTAGCATGGCTGCTGAAAAGCTGGATTAGATTCTCTCCACAGGAGATGCGCTGAAAAACACGTCTTTCAATTTCATTTTCATTTTGTGGGTTTTTTGGGGATAGGATTGTGAGGCCCTAAAAAACTTGAAGCAGATATCACATCACCGGCAAGAATGCCTTGCATCTTTATTTATTGGCATGGCCAGGTTGATATGGAAGGAGAGAGTTGATCACTGACGCTATGGTGCTTTGCTATTTTCAGCACCATCGTGATACGTTTTTCTTGTGGTATAGGACTCGTTCTTCTAGGATACTTATGATTACCCTTTTGGAAATTTGAGTTCTTTGGGTTAAAGTCGCTACTGACCATCATGGAATTCTCTAAGTTCTGCATCTGGCAACACTTGTTGCCTATGTGAAGGTTCAACACCGGCTTTGCTGTAAGGTTGCCATATGTAGAGACTTAATCCATGTAGAAGTTTATACGTGAGCAATGTAAAGTATTATTTTTAGCCTTCTGGGATTACTTCATATGCAATTACCTTGAATGTTGGTTGCTTTTGCATTGCCCTAGTTGATAGGATTTACCTGATAATTCTCAAATTATAAGTTGTTCTTGTGGTTTATCATTATGACGGGGACACGAACTTACATCGCCATGAAATTGTGAGGCAGGTTTATACGAAAGAATCCACTGTTATTGAGAACTTCTGATTGGATTCATGCACGAAAGCAAATTCTATGCTGAAATGATCACTATGATCTGAAAGAATCCATGATTCATGATAGTTAAAAGAGTGTCGGATTTAGACAGTCATTCTCACATGATTGCCATACGACGATGCCGTAGTGAGTAGTCTGGTTTAATCAGTCATCCACTTGTTGCATTTACTCAAATTGTTGGTCGTAATTTTCTCTTCAACTTGTTTTGTTCTCTTACACTCTTCGCTTTACTTGAGTAGCTTCGCCCTTGGAGATCTATCTAGTTTCATTTCAGTTCTTCTTGCTTGAAGTTGTTCTATTACATTTAGTTCAATTCCATCTCTTGGGAGGTCTCTTACAGCCAGTTTCCTTTGAAGTTGGCATTGAATAAGTTGGCAAAGGGAAGCCGGCAGTCTCTTTTTCTCAGCCAATGAGAAAGCATGTGGTGGTAAAGCCTGTGACAATTAGATGAGACTTCTTAATCCAGTTTGAAAGCCTCCAAGTCTCCTTTACTGGGGGTGAGACAATCCATCCTGTTCTTGCATCTAGTTTCTAGGGCTGAGTAAATTATCTGAGACATTATGTTGCAATAGTGAAAGCTACAATAGTTGGAACATCAGAAATGCAGTTATATTGTACGACCTTATTTCCAGATTGTAACGGTGATAATGAAGTCACCGATGGAAAAGTTCCCTAAAAATTTCCTATGTCTTACTTCTGTTTGGATTATCATCCATTTTCAGTTAGTGTACTTCTGCTGACATCAAATGCTCGTCATACCTTGGCAAGGAGTACAGTCCTCGTCGCCAATGGTGGTGAAATTTGCATATTCCCGAGTCCTTGATTCTGCAATGCTGGAAATGAAAAGAAGAAAATGGAGGAATTTCCTCTTGGAAAACCAAACTTTTGTTTCTTCATTTTCTTTGACTCTATATATTTCTCTTGCTCGAGTAATGGCAGGATTCTTGAGGCTGACCGCTGTCAGTGGGCCGAACTGGGGATGCTTTTGAGTATGAATGATGCAATGCAAATGAGGAGAAACATATTACAACATCCTTGGTTAAGGTAGTCTGTTCTTTTTTGTACTTGTGTTCTTCAACTGTCAAAAAAACATTTGGATGTTTAATTGGATATGGGATGTTATTGTGATTCTTGAATGACTTGTAAATGTCTTCCTTTCTATTTTCCCACAACATGGATGATTAAACAAACGTAGGAATCAAATTTTACATAATATGGAACAAGGAAATAATGTTGGCCTAACTTAGACCAGGGGAGTTGGGGAGGGATAGTGCCTTTTTTTTTTTTTTTTTAAATAGTCGAGTTATCTGGTCAGTTTTGGGATTGCTTCCAACTTAATACCAACTAGTTTTTGGGGTCTTGAAGTTAACGACCGGGCAAATCTCCAGTGGCCCTTACTGATTGGTTCTGGTGAAATTCGACCTCATGACTTTGGAGGAGCAAGCCCTTTGGTCATCCTCTCTCGTTCCACTGAATCATTTTGGTTTTCTCTTTGTGACTTGTTGATTCTCTTGTGGACTTGTCCAAACACATACAATTGCACGAAAAACTAATCAAGTAAAGAACGCAAACATAAAGCACAACACTGACATTTTTACCTGTTTCTTCAAACGTGTAATCAAATACACCTATTGTTCACACTAGCAAAATGACAATTGGAGTCGAATCAAACTTCACAAACCTACCCTAACAGATTCTTCATCTTCTACCTTTCTTGAAACATTTTGTTGTGAACATTACCTCAAATGATTAGCATATAACCAGGGCTTTACATTTATGATGTGAAAAATGACTCAGTTGGAAAATTCAGCCATGGGTCATTGTAATTTATACCATATAAAACACATGTACTACAAATGCACTCTTTTTAAAAAAAACAAAAAAATCATACTAATATCCATATCAGTATTAATATCTCTTTATTTTTTGTTCGTTTTCTTACTCACAAGGAAAAAAATTTCAAACTTCTCTATTAATATTATTCCTATTCACAAGAAAAAACCTTCAAACTAGTTAACACGTTTAAATTTTCTCTCTTAACTTATTTTTTGCATTTAAAATTTAATCTTAATTCCATAAGAAAATCTCATGCTTTTGTGCATAATACGAGCATTGCGCTTGTCAATAGAACATATGCTAATATGTAATTAGTTCCTTGTGTTTCATGAGCATGACAAATCGTGCCTTCATATCAAGTTTGTATTGTAAGGAAAATTAGTCTCGAAAAATAAAATCTGATTTTTATTGAACTTGCAAGAAAATACGAGTAACATTAAACTATGTCGAGAAGAAAAAGTCACAGAATAAAAAGTTAACATAATTCCATTGGTGTTTGGGTCCTACTTTATTACATTTAGTTGAAAATAAAAAATCTCTTGAATAGTATTTCATTTTTTTCAACACATATATTCATATTCTTGTATGCACAATTGACCCACTTTCTTCTTCATCCCTTATTGTTTTTATATTGTTTGAGAAATAAAAAATGGAAAACTGGATTTATTATTTGTCCCCATTCAACCACTTGTTCTAATCTATGAAGCAGCAGTACAAATACATCATACAAGTACGATATATTAAGCGCACCACAATACGATAAAATTTAAAAGACACGTTATGAATATAGCTAGACTACATCTCTAATTTATATATGTATTAATTAAATATCGGCACACACAATTATATATATACACAATAAAATGATAGATAGCAACAAATTAAGTACTTCATTTAAATTTTGGTAATGTCAAATCTCAAGCGTTTATTTATTCTCTCAGGCAAACTTTGATATACTGTCTAATAGTTCTGGAATCTCTCTAATTAATGCTCTTTTTGTATCATTTTACATTTTCATAACGCACCTCCAAATATATACATGTTCTTCTTCATTTAGAGATGTCTATTAACTAAGCTTTCCATATTGAATTATTTTATTTTATCTTTTGTGTCTGTGGTAGTAAGAACAAATAAAAAGTAAGAACTTATAATTGAAAGGAAAAAAGGCAGTAGATGATAGGTAAGGATCCGCATTTTTAAATACACATTTTAAATGCATTTTTCTCTAACCGGAAAATTTAACTTCAAAATGCATTATACGAAACATACTTGAACCCAAAATATTTAATTTATATTTTGAACAAAACCTGTTGCGGAATATTATAGTAAAACACTTGATTGAGAGTCGCGACCAGACTCAAAATTTTAATTTTTTATTATTATTTCTAGAAACTTTATTAGATTAAATTATTTTTATATTGTTAATTGCGGACATAGTATGACTGTGTATCTGTGCGTACGAGAGCACACACATGAACAATCAAATGAATGTACATATATATGTACACACCTTACACACACACGCATATATAGATATATCCCTCTCTCTCATACATATATATAAAACCTACATACATGTATCCCAATCTAGTTTGACCAAATGTATATACGCTATATGGGTTGTGTTAGATAAATTGATCAAGTCGGCAGACTCGGCACATTTCTTACCAGTTAAGATGTCTAACATAATGGAGTCATAGAGTCGGCTTACATTCGCGAGATAATTCGATACACTGTGTGCCAGTTACAATAGTGTCTGATCGAGATTCTCGGCTCACGTCAGTATTCTGACAGTGTTTATAGAAGGCATTGGGAACGAACATCCACTTGAGTACACTTTTCATCCTCAGACTACTAGCAATCGGAACAGACAATTTAGACACTTGAGGATATATTAAGGGCTTGTATGTTAGATTTCCAAAGCCATTGGGAATGACATTTATTGTTGGTGGAATTTACATACAACAACAGTTACCAAGCCAATATCGGCATGGCGCCATACGAAGCTTTATATATACAGACGACCTTGTTAGTCTCTAATCTGTTGGACTGAGGTTGGAGAGACGAGTTTCTTAAGCTCAGGGTTGGTACAAGAAACCACAGAGAAGATCAAAGTTATTAAACAGAGAATGCTCACTGCACAAAGTAGGCAGACAAAGCTATGCGTAACGATAAGAGAACAAGGCCGTTGGCATTCAAAGAGAGTGATCACGTATTTTTTTAAAGATCAAACCAAGACGTGGTGTTACTCGATTTGGCAAGAAAGGGAAGCTAATGCTTTGATACATTGGGTCATTTGAGATTTTGGAGAAGATAAGAGAGGTTGCTTACCGGTTGGCGCTGCCTCCGCAAATTGACTAGGTTCATAATATTTTCATGTATCAATGCTTAAGTAGTACATGGTTTAATCGACGCACATTGTGAATTGAGAAGATATCATGTTGGACGAAAATACAACGTACGAGAAAAAATTAGTATAGATTTTCGACAGCAACAAGAAGAATCTAAGGGGCAAAACCATCCAACTGGTCAAGGTTCTTTGGTATCACCGGAATCTTGAAGAGTCAACTTGGGCGAGAGATGATGTAATGAGGGTTAACCATCCCGAACTTTTTGTTTAGACCATGCTGTATAAATTTCGATGACGAAATTGTTTAAAAGGGATAGATTGTAATAACCTTTAATACCTAATAATGTATCTTTCGTTAATAATTTAATAGTTTGATTTTAAAACTCGGGCTTTGTAAGTTTGGAGCTTGCTCGAGCTGCTTGAGTGAGCGTGTCTTTTGGAGCTGGTTTGAGCGAGTTGTTCGAATTCCTAAACGGACAAATCGCAGTTGAAGGCCATTAATGGAGGGAAACATTTTGAAATCATATTTAAGCTATGATTTATTCGATTTGGTTACGTACTATGAGACCACCATGATCTTATGTTATCGTTTGTTAACAATGTTATGGTTACGATTGAGGTTGTTAGTAAGTGAATTGGCATGGGGATAACAATAGTCATTTGTGGGTTCAATGCGAAACTTGTTATGGATTAAATTATAAGTCACTTTTTAAATAAAAAATTTATGTTTGTGAAAGGTGCCAATCTTATGTCAAAATGAATAGTTCAGATAGAATCGACTTTTTCTTGATCTAGGCACTTGGGCTTTTATGGATGAAGACATGATTTCTCTGGATCCCATTGAATTTGATGCACCAGAAAAAGAAAAAGAGGGTTCTTTTGATTTAGCTAAATTCGAGTCTAACATGAGTAAAGCCAAAGCAACAATAGTATTTATATCATTCGTGGGACAGCTAACTCCCCATGAGGTAATTTTATAATTTTTCAAGGTAAAAGAGCTCCTGACCAATTTGAAACAAAAATAAATAGAAAGATAGTTCCAATAAAGGGCAAGGACCATATTCTTCCCCAATTTGGGTTTTACTCACATCTCGAATGAATTCAAGGACATATTCAAAGAAACTCTGCCTAAGTTACTATTGTTGGTTAGAGTTACAACTGTCGTGCTGGCCAACCTTGTAAATGGATAGTAGTGATATGGTTGTTGTGCCGTTCGTCTAATGTAGAATAGTCGCCGTACTATTAAAGCGGTGGTAGATTGATTGACAAGATGATTTGGTGAATTATGTGAAAACCTAGAATCCACGTTAGGGGACACTAGTTCAAATGTCAAACGTAACAAGGCAGAGAGGGTGTTGGGTGAATATTATAAGTAGAAGAATTGAGTAGAGAACAAGTAAGAACGTTAACATATAAATTGTTAAATAGTTATTAATAGCCGTCATGCCAAGTGTTGTTCTGGTCGTTGTGCCAAGTGCTAATCTGGGCATCGTCCCAAGTTGTGTTCCATGTGGGTTAAAGTCCCACCGGACGTCGTCTTGTTTGTTGATTAAAGGACCCTAACTAGGAGATGGGTGTATTCGGTTGGAGGCGACCTCAGGGACATTTGTGTCAATAGCTTCGGAGAGGGAGTGACAACTTTGTCTTGGGCGTCCTTGAACTGGTAAAGAAAAAGTGGCTAAGGTTTGTTGGTATTTGACTTGGTGAAGCCATGTTTATTGGTCGAGTCTAGTTAGAGTGGAGTAGGTATTGACTTGAGTAAAAAGTAGAAGGTCTCATCCTTGCTTAGGTAATGACTTGTCATGTAACGACCGGCTCCCGCCCTTACAATATTGTCCGCTTTTGTCGGCCAAACCCTATGGACTTCCTAGTAAGTCATCCATCTGTAGATTGCTCCAGGGTGAGCATGCTTAACTGTGAAGTTCCATTTGGTGTTGGCGCCATCACGACTTTAAAAGGCCTTGTACAAGAAAAGTTCATAATCTTATAAATACTACCGAAGTAACATCCACCAAGCGATGTGAGAACCTTGACCACCCATCCGGACGTCCCACTGAGACTGCATCTCATGGACGCCAGCCTCACAGCTAGCACCACGGCCTTGGCTGGGGTGTCACAATCTCCCCCACTTAGGAACACACGTCCTCGTGTGGGGCGAGATTTCCCACATTTCCGGTTGGTGTAGGCTCTGATACCATTTGTAACGACCCACTCCCGCCCCGTACAATATTATCCGCTTTTGTCGCCCAAACCCTATGGACTTTCCAGTAGGTCACCCATCCCTAGATTGCTCCAGGGTGAGCACGCTTAACTGTGAAGTTCCATTTGGTGTTAGCGTCATCACGGCTTTAAAAGGCCTTGTACAAGAAAAGTTCATAATCTTATAAATACTACCGAAGTTACATCCACCAAGCAATGTGGGAACCTTGACCACCCATCCGGACATCCCACTGAGACTCTATCTCATGGAAGTCGGTCTCATAGCTAGCACCACGGCCTTGGCTGGGGTGTCACAATACTGTCCGCTTTTGCCTTGTACAATACTGTCCGCTTTTGCCGCTCAAATCCCATGGACTTCCCAGTAAGTCACCCATCCCAAGATTGCTCCAGGGCGAGCACGCTTAACTGTAAAGTTTCATTTGGTGTTGGCGCCATCACGGCTTTAAAAGGCCTTGTACAAGGAAGGTTCATAATCTTATAAATACTACCGAACTTACATCCACCAAGCGATGTGGGACCTTGACCACCCATCCGGACGTCCCACTGAGACTCCATCTCCCGGACGCCGGCCTCACAGCTAGCACTACCGTCTAGCTGGGGTGTCACAATCTCCCCCACTTAGGAACACACGTTCTCGTGTGGGGCCGAGATTTTTTACATTTTCGGTTGGTGCAGGCTCTGATACCATTTGTAACGATCCGCTCCCGCCTTGTACAATACTGTCCACTTTTGTCGCTCAAACCCCATGGACTTCCCAGTAAGTCACCCATCCCAGGATTGCTCCAGGGTGAGCACGCTTAACTGTGAAGTTTCATTTGGTGTTGGCGCCATCACGGCTTTAAAAGACTTTGTACAAGGAAGGTTCATAATCTTATAACTACCACCGAACTTACATCCACCAAACGATGTGGGACCCTGACCACCCAACCGGACGTCCCACTGAGACTCCATCTGCCGGACGCCGGCCTCACAGCTAGCACTACCGTCTAGCTGGGGTGTCACATGTCAATATCAACCGAGTGCTCTCTACTAAATAAGTTGGGTAAGAAGGGAGTATCGGGGGAAAAAGATATTCCTAGAAACTTAAAAAGAATGAAAGGATAACAAACCTACGTGACTTATTTTATGATATGTTATTATCACATGTATCACTTTATCTTACTGTATATATTTGTATTCTTCGGATTTGGTTTTTCGGTGACTTTTTTCCACTGAGCTTAATTACTCATTGGAGCAACTTCTCTACCCCTAATATTTTATACCAGATATTGCGAAGCAGTTGGAGTATCCACTTGAGCATGAAGATCCGAGACCTCAGATGAAGACCTTGGTGGCATTTGGCTACTTTATCCCTAGTAGTTATGCTTTGCTTTATTTCAATAAAATAATGTAAACCCCAAGGGGTATTTAAGTCAATTTCACTTCCGCACTTGTAAGCTCTGATTTACTTTATTTTCGTCATTTAATTTATAATAAAAGGACATTTTCTCAATTTACTTTTCAATTGAATTAACATATTTAAATAATATTTCGAGAAATCAGGGCGTTATAATATCTTGAGCCATATTAAGTCTTAAGCCGTGCTATATTTTGAGTCATGTTATGTCTTAAGCCAAAACGTGTCTTGAGCCATAATGTGTCTTGAGCCGTATCATGCCTTTGCCAAAACATAATAATTAGAAACTCAAGTTGTAGAGGACTATAATGTGGTTGGAGAGCCATGAGAAACGAGAGCATAGTGAATGGGAACATAGTGTACGGAGTATACTGAATGAGAAATTGGTATATAGGAGCATAGTGTACATAAACATAGAACTTGATGTGTGAGAACTTAGTGTACGAGAGGATAAGTGTATGTGATCATAGTGTATGTGAGCATTCGGGAGAAATATTGAGAGAAGGATCAAATGATTTATGTGACTTGTTATTAATTACTTCATGTCTTTTATTTCTGCACTTGCGCGTTTATAGGTTTCATATGTGTGTGTGTATTATTTAGACTTATTATCAATATAATGGGTGACAAATATAATTTTTCTTATCAATGTTATCGCTCATGGTGCTATTGTTGCTTATAACATTTCAAGTCAAGCGTCAAAGACAATATGAAAGAGTTAAGCATATGCTGCTTGGTTTACGGGTCTAGTTGGTCATCTAGATTTATGGTTTCAATACGGATAATAGAGCATAATACTTGTGTTGGGAAATCGAACGAATAACGTTCAATTTCACAACGCCCATTACGGATCTTGAGAATAATGAATCATCGGACAAAAAATAAAACAATCACACATGCATAATAGAAATAAAAACGAGAAAAAAAAATAAGACACAAGATATACGTAGAAAAGCTCAACGTGAGGAAAAATCACTGGACTCACACTAATCCACTATTGAATCGAATCTACGAGTACAAGTCTTCTCATAATCTCTCTTGAGATCTATGTTTTCTCTTGCCTTTCTCTTTCTCTGAAAGCTTTGATTAATAGTTTAGAAAACCTCCTGAAACTATTTATAAAAGACTAATTCCAATCCTATTATAACCATAATTGGGAAAAAAGACTTAACACAAAAAGAATTCCAGTGAGGTTGGTTTTCAATTCTAACATACTTGTCATCATATTAAGTCACGACCTCTTAAGCAAAAAATTCTCCAACACAAACACACACAAAAATAAAAAAGTGAAGTATTTTATTTTTTGCCTTTGATGTTGGCCTAATTGGACTCGGGATGTAAGTAGTCCTCCCATTCCGATTTGTTTGTCTATTTTTTGACTTCCAAAATATTTGTGCATTTTTAAGTTGACTTGTATAAGATGTCTTTAATATCCTCTTTTTTTTTTTTTAAATATGCATTGAAGAATGTGTACAATAATCATTCAATTCTAAAAATATGAAGGGTATTCTTGGAAAGCTAATTTTTTTTAGTAGTAATGATTGTATCTCCTTAACAAGTTGAAATCTAGAAAATAGACAAATAAATTGAAACAGAGGGAATATCTTTTAATCCCTTTACCTTTTCGGCTTCACTTTTTTTTCTTTTAAAGTGCCTCAGTTTTTTATGGCTTTGCGCTACTTTTGGGGATTAGTAGATGTTCAGAACTGTCCATATCCGTAAATTAATCAGTAATCATTAAACTTATATAAATCATGATAATTAATACCATGTTTTAATTTCTGAACAGAAGATGAAGCACAAACCTTTATAATCATCTTGCAGTGGAAAATACTTGTTTTGCTTGATAAAAAAGGTCAGGACTAGGGACCAATTAGCTACGGGTATTTGAAATACCGTTTGGCTATGGTTTGGTAAAGATTCAGAACAGCTATTGCAGCAACTAACTTCATTGTAAGTTAGGATCAAATTATTCCAAAGTTTTAAGTATAAATTCTATCAACCGAACGCACCTTTAGAGTCTCAAGATAAAAGCTTATCCCTATGATGTATCACGTCAGTGAAGTGGACTTGCGTAACAAAGAAAATGCAAAGATAAGGACATGGAAAGTAATGGGATAGGCTTATTTTTTGTTAGCACTCTCTCTCTCTCTCCCCTTTTCTCTCTCTATCTCTTTCTCTCTGTGTAGGCTGTCATTTTGGTAGCCACATGGATATGGGGGACACTGTTGAAATTGGGCTTTATGAGTGCTTCGGTTGGTCCACACAGGGCTCATCAATAGTGCCCTCGGCGATGCCTTATATTACTGTATATTTAACTTCGTAGAACGTGTGTATGCTTGTAAGAAACTTTATGAGAATAATGTATCTATATCGCATCAAACGACTATTGTAGTCAATAATTCAGGCTTTCTTTTATATATATAGAGAAAAGCCAAAGAGACCAATACTTTTTTAGATTAATATTAGACCAACATCTAAATTTTTTATTTCTGATTAAGTTTTAATTATCCGAACCATTCAGTATGTTTTAAACATATTTTTAAGGTCACCCGCAAGAAATCAGCTCAAAATATTATCAGAAATGGTTTAATCCAAACAGTAATTCATAAAACAGTTCCTGTCAGTATTTTGAACCACTACTTGGATCAAGCCCTTTTTAGTAATAGTTTGAGTTGATTTCTCACATGTATTCTTAAAAACATGTTTTAAACATATTGAACGGTTCGGATCATTAAAATTTAATCAGGAATGAAAAATTTAGATGTTGATCTAATATTGGTCTAAAAAAGTATTGGTCTATGGAGCCATCTCCATATAACAATTTCTTTAGGGTTAAATATTCAAAGGCTAAAAGATTGATGCAGTTAATAGCTTCGTGTAGTAAGCCTCGAATTATGTGAAGTTAGGCTCAAGTAGAAAGTCGGACTGAAGTAATGTGCAATAATTATTATTGCGAAGTGGTTATATACATTCGTCAATCTCGAGGTAAAATTTCTGGCTTTGTGACTACTAGGATCTTATATTTATGGGCAAGAAAGTAGTACAAAAAATTGCTCTTAGCATTCATTTCACAACCAAAACAAGGGTGCTAGCCGAGTTTGGCTAACGTGCGGGTGAAACTCTCTCTCTCCTCGTAAGTCGAACCTGATTAAACTAGAAAAATGTTCTATATAGATTGATACTATGAGAGTTCACAGTATTTGAGAGATTTCGAATTTGAAATATCAGGAGAGAATACAGTACTATGAAAGACTGAATCAGCACAGCGCCCAACCAAGACCTAATCGAGATCGGGCTACAGTCGAGCTAGGCCTAGAAATGACAACATTCAGCAGGATGAGCCGAGCTTTGACCAAGCCAATGATTTATAGCCTAGATGAGGAAACCCGATGGGTCTAAGCCCGCCCAAATATCAACGTGACACCAGATCGAGTTCAAACCGGACCCATGACACACAATGTTTTTCCCTATTAGTGTAGGGGGGCACTTCATGGGTTCGGATCGAGTAGGCTGTCACATTACCGAGCCGACCTCATTTATATCAGAATAGAATCTTCACCTAGTGCTTAGGTGGATCGGCATGTAAAACGCGAGTTGTTATTCATCATATCAGAGATTAGTAATGTCATAAAATAATACTGTTATGAGTCACTGGCATCTGGAGTGTGCTCTGCACATGCCAATTCAAAGTGTGGTGCTCACATCAAGAGGTGTATATAAGGTATAATACTCGAAGGGAAAGAGGTACACGTACGCATAACCTTTAATCTAATTTCAAGACTTTCCTCTTCCTTCTTTCAAGTATTGACTTAGGTATCGGAGTGCTTTTCGGTCAACTTTTGGACACTTGGGTGCTAACTTTGGTTGTGGTTGCAGAATCAGGTACTCAATGCTACGAACAATCTTCGACTCACAAGTGAAATCGATTTCCAAATGAAAGGACTCCACACACACTATTCGGTCACATGCCTTAACTACCACGCAAGAGTCAATCCTTAAGCTTTTATTTCTTACCAAATTACTCCCAGCAAACTTTATTGAAATCGTAAAAGTGAACACAACTAAAACTTCATTCATTGTCCCCACCCCTTCACATTGCCGAGTGAAAATGAAAAAAAAAAAAAATTAACACTGAGAAAATTGAATTTTACAGTGTTCTCTTTTCAATGGAGGCACATAACAAGGTTAAAATAGGAAGAACAGTCCTTCACATTATCACTGCCTCATTGAATTATTTAGGTGTCCTGTAACGAATGGAACATGTACATGTATTTAAATCTCTGCACATGGTTGTAGTAACTTGCATTGGACCCAACACTTAATTACCACCCTACCCCACTAACCTTCAACTTGTAATCATTGACATATTTTTACACGCACACATTATATACATGTATTATGTATATGTATTATTTTCTTTAAAAATGAATAAAACAGAAAATACACAAATTGGCCCGCATATTTTCTTTTACTCTGATCATCAAAACAAAACATTAATTTGTTGCAGAAGATTTTCGCGTATCTTAGTAAAAATGTAATAAATAAAAAGTCTTTTTTTTTGAGTGAAAATTATTTATTTAAATATATGTGAATAATACTTGTTCTCGGGTTAGGTCATGAAATTAGAGGGTAGCTTATAATTTTGTACGAATAAAAAGTTTAGTAGATGTACAAGTTTGATGGTAAGTGACACGAGTGTGTAGAGTGTTATTATTGGCTAGTTGATTGGTCACATTCAAGAATTCTCCTTCATTGAAAAACCAGTTGATCCTGATGGTTAATCGTATGGTTATGGTCACTGAATGGGTTGGAAGTGACAAATTCTTTTTGGTGGGCTCCATGAGAATGTTGATTGTAAATGCCCATTGCCAATGCCCACCCATAAATACTTTTTTTTTTTTTTTTCTAAATCTATAATTCATTTCCAAAATACTCAGAGAGAGAGAGAGGAGAGAGAGAGGGGAGAGAGAGAGAGAACATAAAAGAGTATACTTGGGTGGGTTGCTTACCTAGTGCCAGATAAAATGAAGGATTAATCCACATGGGACGGCACATGATCTTGGTTTACATTCACATGCCCACCATGTTCATTTAAACCTTTGTCTCTCAGATGTAACTTTTCAAAATGGGCCACAGAGGTTGGATCAGACAGCTAATAATATTGGTCCATGCCACAGGGGCCACATATTGCATTTGTGGTAACGGGGATCCTCCTTTTTTTTAATATTTATTTTATCTTATTTAATCTCAATATTATTACAACCATACCTTTTTTTTTTAAACAGTCGCGGTATCTGGTTGGAATCAAGCTGTGTTAAAATTTGAGAGACCCGGGTAGAAACAATCAGTTAAAACCCCCAGTGACTCACAGTACTAAATTGCTGCAGAACATTTGGATTTACGGCTCCTCGATTCTACCACTCAGACAACCCCTTGGTGTTACCACCATACTATTTTATTTTACTACTTGTGTTTCTTGAAATTTTAATCACACTGTCCACCTACCAATTCATCTCTACTATTTTGCGTTTGTTTTTTTTACATCTTTCTAGCATATGGCTTTTAACTAAGTTTTTTTTTTTTTTCAAAATCTGAATTAATTCGTTTGACCCAACTTCTTTTTTTGTTTACGGAACATCACATCTTTACCGATTTGATAAACTGCATAATACTTTTTGGTCTTTACTTTAATATAGTTATTATTTATAATTTAAGCTGTAATAGACATTAATTCTTCTTTTAAATTTTATTGTAATCAGTGTTTCAATTTCTAGACCAAATTAGGAAGGAATTTTTACTTTTTTACCTTCGAGAGCCATATTTTCTTAGAGCATCTGCATTAGCCTCTCTTGATCTCCTCCTTCTCTATTTTGAGAAGCAATTCTTCCAGATATGTTCTACACCAACCTCTCTTAATCTCCTCCATATTTTGTGAATATAAAATTAGAATTGATTATTATTCACCCTATTTAGAGAGTCTGATGCATGAGATATTAAAAAATGTGACTTTTTAAAGTAGAAAAATGAGAATTTTTTCCTAATTTGGTCCAAAAAATAGAGAAACTGATGTGGATGCTCTATGTCTCTTGCATCCGACTCTCTATTCTATCTCTATTTGATTAAAATATTGCTTTCTTCCATATTTAATTGAAAAAAGAGAAGAAATGGGAAGAAAAAATAAAAAATAAATCTTAGCTAGGAAGGCTACAGTGACTCCTGAAATATAAAAAGTTACTGTAGTATTCACAAAATAAGAAGGCCATCAAAAAAGGCCGATAAAGAAGTATTTGGAGGAATTGCACCTCAAAATAAGAAACGAGGAGTGAAAAAGAGGCTAATGTGGATGCTCTAAGCAAAGTCACGGTATACATACGATATGTATTTACGTATGTATACGAAAGATGCTTTATTTCCGTTTGTGGAAGGTGTTGCTTTGGAAACTGTAGTTGCATGTTAGTTAGTGAGAGAGAGAGAGAGAGAGGGGGAAAGAGAAAGAGGGTGGCCATAAAAGGAGGAGCTGTACATCACAAGTGGGTTGAAGAATTTGCAGAAATTTTGTGCTGTAAAAAGCAATATCAGTCATACTCTTGAGAAGCATCTCTATTCAAGGGTTGTAGGGGAAAGAGATTACAGCAGGCCATAGCATATTCTTTTCCCAGCTTGTGTGTCAAAAGGTTCAGGACCCACTAGCAAGTGGATAGTTCTGTTGTACAAGCAAAAGCAGTCCAGCTCAATCAGGGGAATACAGAATACTATTTATATCTATCTGTATACGCATAGTATTAACATGTGTCATTTAATCAATAAACTATAACATTAACTAATCATATTCATAATCGTAATTAATTTTCATACTCCACTATTTTTATTACCACTCTTTTTTTTTTTTCCATTTTTTATGTGAACTTACAATACTGATCTTTGAGGTGTAAAAAAATGATAATTTGGTAAATTCTCAAATATACAAGATAATGATATAAATCTAAATATATATAGTGTTGGGTTTGTAAAGTCTAAATTAGCTTTAACTTGTTATTTTGCTGACTATGACAGGACAACGCTCTCAAAATCTAAATAACAGTATTTTGGTATTTGATGATGTACAACCTAAGATATATATTATGTGTTGTAAGCAAGTAAGCAACTGATGTAATTTGTACCCTTTCCTTTGAAACATAATGAAAATTTGTATGAGGTGTAAACGCATCCAATTATTCAATAAAATATCACGTAAAAATATTTGTTTTGTACTTTCTTTTTAATCATACTTGATTATATTCATGCCGTGTTTGGTGAAATACATCCACAACATATGGTAGATAATACAATGGTTTGGATGTACAAGTTATGATGCCTCTAAATATTTTTTTCTAGGAATAATTGTGAAGACCCAAAATAATTTAAATTTGATGGTATTGGAAAATAGTAACCAGAAGAGCACTCCTATGTTGGGCTCTGCACACATGTTCGGCGGTCGGGACTGGTTGTCCGATCAAAAATCCTCCGACGATCAAATGAGAATAGCTTTTTGGTGTAGATAATCAAATGTAGATGAAGATTAGGGATGATAACGTACCTCGTCTTGTGGTCGGAAATGGGTTTTTATTACTTTGAGGAAAGGAACAATCTAAGACGGGCAAGCTGCCATTATCAGAGCTCGTATTCCATTTGGGGAGGATCACCCCCTTATCCTGCGTGTAATTTCTGGGATGCTGAGCAAATAGGAGTGTCGACTTCGAGATTACCCGAGTGATAAAAAGCGTGCGCGCGAAGCGTCCCCTACCCTGTATTTGTTGCCATGTGTTGAACAGGTCTGGATAGAAGCTCACTAATTGAGAACGCACTTGGCAGGTCAATCTGCCATACCTTGGTCAGGGAGATTCTGGTCAGTCCGAGGAGTTCCCTAGTTGTTGGTCGGTCTTGAATCCAAATTGGGATCATCAATTGTCACCCATTCTCTAGCTAAAGCGTGAGCCGAGGAATAGGGAATAATTCTTTAGCCGAAAAAGTGACGGTTACTGCTGGAATGTAATGTAAGTCCTTTCACTTGTCCAATGTGGCGATTGGTTCATCCACGTTTAAAGATCTATGGGCCCTTGACAAGCGCGTTTATACCTAGTGGTTGCTACGACGTGGCCTAACCATTCACTCCAGATGCATCCAACGGCCAAGATCATCAAATCGTTTCCCGTTTTATGTGAAAATCCCCCCCCCCCCCCAAAAAAGTATTTCCGCCTTCATTTTTCTTGAAACTTTTCGTGTTCCCTTGTCCTATTCTTCCATTGTCTTACCTTTTCTTCATCCTAGATCCCTCAGCGTAGTCAAATTTTTACGGGATTTTTTGGCGGACCTACTCGACATCCTGGATGTACGCCGTATTTCAGCATTCCTTAGAGAATTCTCTATATCTGCCTCCTATCGACAGTTGGACTGGAAGTCGACAGTTCATTGATGCCTCTTGTTCCATCTTTGCTTTTGTCACGGTGATGCAATTTAGAGACCTAGACAAAACTTTCTTGCGACGTGTCGATTTGGACATCGACACTGACTTTTCTTCTTCTCCTTTAGAGCTTTGGAGAAGATGGGTGCTCTACGTTACTCACCTAGCTATAGAAGCTCCTACGAAATCAACCAATAAACAACCTTTCACCACCAAGGGCATCGCCTCTGTTATCATAGTTCAATACTGTCACGCCCCGAATTTCCATATAATAAAATCAAAATAATACTCATAATTCCTTCAAATACCATTTCAAAGTCAAAGGGGCACTAACGGCCTAAGTTACATAATTCATAATTTTCAAAAGATTAGAAGTCCCACTTGAGTTAACAAAATACATATGAAGTTATGGTACATCTACTCCAAAAAGAGTGCCCATGCAGATGCTAAATAACTTCTCCTCTAGTCTTAGTCAAAAGATGTCACGCCAATCAATCCATGCTACTCCTCCGCTACGGTACCTGAAATGGGAGGGGTTGAGCTACAAGCCCAGTAGGAAAATCTATGCCAAGATTATGTACATGTGAGATGCATGGCACACACACATAAACATGGTATAACAATGCAGCACTTTCATAAACAATACACAACCACACGAATAACACTCTACCCGTCAATTGCATCCAATGCCCATCAATCACAATCTCATCAAGTTAAAACGAGTCATGTCCTAGCACTTCTCCCAACGGAGGCTAGACAATGCACCGAACCGTGCCCAACAATTATCATATGTATGCCCTAGCACATCTCCCAAAGGAGGCTAGCCAATGCCGATTCATGGCGTTCCCTAGCACATTCCCAACCGGGAGCTAGTCTCGTAGTTTGCCTAGCACCACTCCCGACGGAGGCTAGTATCACACTTATCGTTCACAACAACTTAAGTCAAGTCAACTAGTCCCATATCGCGTTCAATAATTCATCCATACATAACCAATCCCAATAGTCTATGTTCACGTCAAACCACCAATTAACGATGTTCCACGGCATAACACATAACAGAACTGAACTCAGAAAACAAAACGCTCGGCCGCCCGGTCCCCGTCCGGTCCCGTCCGGACGCCGGTCACCCCCGTCCGGACGCCAATTTCACTAACTCTCTGTAGTTTTTCCTAGATCAGCCGTCCGGACGCCCATGGTCCCCGTCCGGACGCCCCGACGCGATCTGCAGAAAACTGCGTGATCGCAGATTTCGCAAACTCTCCAAATCTCACTAAAACAGCAATACAACCACGAAATACACTCCAAAACACATCACATACACATAATACAAGGTAGAAATCCCTACCTCAAGCTTTGAAATGGAAATTTTGGTCCAAAGAGTGGAGCCCTAGCTCGGTTGGTGCTCCAAAGCTCAAATCCGCGCCTCCCGAGCTTCAATCCACGATCCGGCCTTGGTTCCTTGTCAAGCACAATGCAAAGCTCCGATATCTTCAAGAAATTTGGCAATGGTGAAGGGAGGTGATGTGATTTGGCAAGAGAGAAGGAGGAGCACAAGTTAGAGAGAGAGGGAGATTGGGGGAAATGAGCTCTCCTCTCCTAAACTCTCCCTCAAATTTGATTTTTTTGCCCCAAAAAGAGCACCCACTAAATTAGCCAAGTAAGGATACGCGCACGAAATAACACAAGGGACTCCGGGCTCGTTTCCTATAATCATGATCCGATATATAACACACTTAATTAGATTTATTTATCCGAAATAAACTTTAAATTAATTATTTTAAAAACTCAAATTTTCCGGGTCCTTACAAATACCTAGATAGGAACAAAATCATATGCTTCATTCCCTACTCGATCCACTTGAGGCTGCTCAATGCAAACAAGAAGGCTTGTACTTATTCTGGTGGTGAGCTCTACTTCAATGAGAATAATTTTCAGTGCAGATTGCGCTTCCCTTTCCATCCTATAATCAGAGAGATTCTCTATTTTCTCAACTTGGCACCCAATCAATTGATGCCAAACGGTTGGCGACTATTGCTCTCTATGATTGTACTCTGGCATCATCAGAGCGGTGGGTCGTCACGATTGTCGAATTCTTTTATTGCTACCTTCCGAAGGATGGTACTGACAAGGGCCTCAGATACCTAGGACGGGTCTTTGTTCCAAACTTTGGGACAATGAGAGAATTAGTACTAAAAGAATTTCATGGGTCAAATTTCGTTGTCCACCCTAGGGGGAACAAAATGAATCAGGATTTGAGCTAATTCTACTGGTGGAGTGGAATGAAATGAGATGTGGCCAAGTATGTTGCCACTTGCCTTACTTGTCAGCAACTTAAGGTTGAACATCAAAAACCAAGAGAAATATACTTCAGTCTTTACCAATACCTAAATGGAAATGAGAACAAATAGCTATGAATTTTGTGACGGGACTACTGAAATCATCTTAGATACACTATGCCATCTGGATCATTATGGACCACCTAACAAAGTTGTTACCTTTCCTTCCAATCAATGTGTCTGATACGATGGACTCCCATAACTGTTTGTACATCAAGGAGATTATCTTATTACACAATGTATTAGTATCCATCATATCCGATCGCGACTCGAGATTTACGTCAATTTTTTGGCAGAGCTTACAGAAAGCCTTGGGGACAGACTTCCACCTTAGCACAACATTTCACCCACAGGCTAATAAAATATTTGAAAGGAAAATTCAAAAGTTATAAGACATGCTCAAAGCCTGCATTCTAGATTTTAGAGGAGGTTGGAAGAGACACCTGCCAATGATCGAATTTGCATACAACAATAGCTACCAAGCGAGTATCGAAATGACCCTGTATGAAGACCTTTACCGAAGAACATACCAATCACTATTATACTGTATAGAGATTGGGGAGAAAAGTCTACCAGAACCAGACATTGAGTAAGAGACGACTGAGAAAGTCAAAATCATCCGGCAAAGTCTACTAACTGTACGGAGTTGACAAAAAAGCTATGCCAAGAAGAGAACCAAGCCTTTGACCTTCCACATCAGGGATCACGTGTTCTTGAAAATCTCACCACAAAAAAAAACATCAGATTTGGCAAGAATGAGAAGCTATCGCAAATATATATAGGGCCATTTGAGATTCTACAACGGATCGACGAAATTACTTTTGTTTAGCACTTCCACCCAGATTGACCGGGTGCACATTGTATTTCATGTGTCCTTGCTTCGAAAGTTCTTGACATATCTAACCCACATCCTCAACTGAGAAGAAGTCACAATTGATGAAGACACGTCTACGAAGAACAACCTGTGCGCATTATTGACCATGGAGAGAAGACTTTGCGCAAGAATACCATCCGACTAGGACGAGTACTACAGCGCCATCAGAACATTGAAGAATCAACTTGGGAAAGACAAGACGCCAGACGAGTCAACCACTCACATCTTTTTGAGCCTTCTACTTCGTGATTTTGGGATGAAATTTATTCAGTGAAAATAAGTTGTAAAGACCGGAAATAATTTAATTCATAACAAATGAAATTTCCACGTACTTGTTTTAGTTTTCAAGAAGGAGGGGAGTTGCAAGCTGCTAACAAGAAGGAGAGATGGAAGGAAGAATAAGGAAGTCCGTCGCCACCCACTCGCGACCAAACCCACTCGTATCACCGTCGGGGCTTTAAATTCAAAGAAAGTCTACCTTACACTATCTAAAATAAACACTTCTGAAGAAGTTTGAAGAAAAACCGATCAACAATGGTGGAAAAGTCAAAGGAAGAAGACGACCCGCAACAGGTCCAGTAGACCGACCAGATGACTGCCCAGTCGACTAGCTCTTTGACCGGCCGCTACCTCGAACCTTGCGGCCACCACCTTGATTTTACGGCCTCTACCTTGAACCTTGCTACTGGCAACCTCAATTTTGGAATGTCATTAGCCGAGATATCCCTTTAATCGTATTATGCTGGATCATGAGGTGTCATTAGTTGTATCGCATATTTACCCGTATTGAGTATTTTAGTCATATCGTGTCTTAAGCCAAGTTATGCATTAAGCCGAGTTATGTTCTTAAAGCTGTGTCGTGGCTTTCAACTAAAACTTTGTGAAGGATAAGCGCAGTAAGATATTTTGACCTCAGCCACGATGTCCAAAAAATATAGTGTTTGGAAACATAAAGGTTGGGAGCATGTTGGTCGGGAGCTAACATTCTAATCAGGAGCACGGTCAGCAACGTGGTCGGGATCATTCGATCAGGAGCATCACAATAAGGGAAACCTATTTATATGGACAACACTTGTAATGACCCGGGTTGGAAAGATGGAATGATCTGATTTCACGTTTGAAAATACCAGTGATTGGAAATATTGAGGATTATTTTGAAGGTGACGTTAGGATTTCACTCACCCTCTCAATTATTTACTTTATGCATGCACTTATGTGTTATAACTTTCATATAATTTGTGCATATTACATCATGTCTTATCATATCTCGCTATATTCATAAAAACACATATAAATGAAACTAAGGGTAAAATATTAGTCTACTGAGTCTCATAGCTCATGGTGCATTTTCCATGTCCCTGACATTTCACGACAAGATCCGAAGTCGACGCTGAGGAGCTGGAGTACTCCGGCATCAAAGAGACGACCGGCAAAGAGTTCACTTAGTCATGGTTCACGTAGTTAAGGCCCTGACATTTTATTTTGGAAGTCTTTCATTAAATTCCTTAGAGTACAGGTTGTGTTTTCATTTTTGTTTTTTTGTTTTTGTATTAACAAAATATGTACTTGATTTATTTTTAATGAAATACAAGGAGATGATTTCTTGTAATTATTTTTCTTAACGTGTTTGGAATTTGAAACTTTACAATAATTTTAAGTTAAAGTGTTCGACTAACTTATGTGCACCTCAAATAGCTTCGAACACGAACCAACAGACCAACTCTTTAAGATTAATGATGATCCTTTTGTCTTTCTCCTTAATCTCAAGGAGACTAATAAAAATAAGTTCTCCTTAGCTGTTGAAGAGAGAAAGAAAGAAGGTAAGGGTAATACAATATTGACCTAAAGAGCATATGACACCGAACTTGCTTGCCGCGTAAGATGATTAACATCTGATTCTCTTTTAATTTGTTTAATCTAAAACAGCATAAATTTCAGAGCCTAATCTAAGTGTCTACTGCAATCAATTTCTAATCCTGCATTTGATGTGAATAGTTAATTACAAATCTATCTGGCATTTAAGGTAAAGTCCCTGTAGTACTTGTTTATTACAAAGATGCACACATCTTCACAACCAAGTGTAAAAACAAATTAAAATAATAATAATACTATTGTTTACTTTTCATTTTTTTGATTCTTCGGGATTTGGGATGTTGACATACCACCCTTTATTCAACTATTTTATATGTAAATTCTTCACAATCTCCATAATAATTAATCTCACTTATTAGCATGCTAACCTTGTTTATTATAAATTTCATTTTGTATAGTTATTCAGATCTTGAATATTGTTTTTTTACAAATGAAACCCATTCTCATAAACTTTCATATGTTTCCTTCTTATTTGGTAAACACAAGCGGCAATCCAGTGCCATACACATGACGTAAGAGATATGTAAATGACACAAAACAAATTAAATGACATAAGTATATTGCTTTGTATTTTGTATTGGGTTTTTTTTAAATGAATTGTCAAACCAAATAGTGATAAGGTAATAAATGTATAATGTGAATTATATTTTGGGTGATGTGAATTGTTTTTTTTTTTTAATTTTTACAAAAACATTAATGAAAGTACACCATGTGAGCTCTACTTAAAATGTAGTATGATCAAGTAGGTAGATAGTAGGAAAAACCTTTTTGGATTAAAGATGAGCCACTCTACTAGTAGATGCAAATTGAATTTTTGGTTCTTATAGTCTCATCATCGTAGAGCGGAATACAATTTGTGTGTCCTCCCTAGTTAAAGCTAGCTAGGGTCTTAATTTCGAGATTTAGATTAAATTTGGACTAAATTAACATAATCATTACAAATGGTATATTTTTTGTCAGTAATTTTTGTTTCAGATTCAGATCAAAGTATTTTATAACTCTAATTCGTCTCGACGAAATAAATTTGAAAAGTAAAAAATTATGAACCAAACTTAAAACCTTGAAAAAGTAAAAAGTAATAAAACAATCTATTTGTTTTGGCTTATTTTTTTTGTACCTAGTGAATTATTTTAATTAAGTTAAAAATTTCACACACAAATCAGATAAGTAACCAATAAAAAAAAAACTAATAAAAGTTCAAAAAATATTGGGGTAAAAATACTCGGTTATGAGCTGCAGAGCAGTTTTCGAGTAGTCTTCAATGATTGTTCGTTAATCCATATTCGATTAGTTCGTTTGAAGTTATTGACAAAATAATTTATATAAGTCACTTAATTTCTTTTTCTCTAACTCACTTATTTTTCTCTTTGCGAGTTGCCGAAATATCTCTATTTGCCGATAAAAAAAGGAAATATCTCTATGTATAGGTCCGAGTCTATATCTATGGATTGAAAGGTCTGCATAGATCAATTGTAAAATCTGTTGTTCGAATCAGTAGGTTCCTTTCGGTCTGATGTTACGGCATGGGATTAGGTCTTATATAAGGAAGTCACAATTTATAATCTTTTTTTTTTGCTCAGCAAAAAAAAAAAAAACAATTAATCTTTGAAACGAAAGACGAGTACAAAGATTAACAAGACCTTTCAGGCACAAGTCACAATTTATAATCTCACCATACAAAAGAGCATGCCCTCCCGACCTGCACTGGAGTGCCACTTTGTAGAGCTTCTGACACTCCATCTGCTAGAGACAGACCTTTTGGAGCTCTCCATGTTGCCAGCTTCTACAGCCCTAAAACTATTTCCTAGCAAGTTGAGACTGCAGAAAAAATTGCTTTCGTATCGGGTGTTTTTTTTTAACTCTCCGGTGTCATTAAAATATGATACATCAATAGGACTGCAGAAATATTACTTGGGTATTGGCCTATTCGCGGTCGTGTCCGTTTGTTTTTCTATTTATAGACTGATTTGCATTCGATACGACAGTTACTAGACCACTATGACCGGCTGATGTGCTCTACAAGTCTTTTTGTAATGAATAATTTACAGAAATTCGCTATCGTTAAGTTGAATAATTTACAGAAATTCGCCATCGTTAAATCGAATCTGTGATTTTCTATTCAAGTTCTGAGTGCCTGTGAGAGATGATGTTCTGGACAATCTAAAGCCTGATAAGGCGATACTGAGATTCAACAGTGGGATTCAACGCTAAACATTCAATACAATCATTTAAAAAAAAAAAAGACAAATAACATCAAATTACGTCAGTAGGAATATAGTTAAACGATTAATTGCAACTGAGATATTAATTATCATCCAGAATTGTCAACATATTGAGAGCTCATTTGGTAAAAATGGGACCCACTATGATTCTATTTTGATAATTCTAGCCATTCGTTACTGTTGATATCAACTATCAATGCAAAAATAAATAAATAAATAAAAATATCGATTAATTTAATTATATTCGTTTGTAGATAAATGAATGGTACATATATAGGGGGTGTTTGCCAGCCTAATTTTTGCATTTCCCTTGTGTAGTTTTTTATTTTTGGTGTTTGGGGGCAGATCATAGAATGTACTCTAGAAAAATACATTCTGATAAATGAACTGGAGAATGTATAATTCATGAATCACGCCCGTATAAACTTTTAAGATTCTCTATACAAATTTACACACTTTCCTTTATACAGAATATAATCATGCATTATCTCTAAATACTTTTACAATTTTTTTATTTTAATCACCAAATTATAATTCATAATTTACAACCTAGAATCTAAAAAATAATTGACTTCCAAACAGACCATTAGAATTAAAATAGACAAGCACAAGTATTACGATTGATTTCTATCAAGCCAAGTATGAGTTGTTGTCACGACTACTATTGATATTCAAATAACTTGATTTTTTTAAAAAAAATCATACGCCGAGACTTTAAAGTAAACAATTTAAATCATTGAAATGAAAGTAAGGAAAACAAATTGGCTTTTATTGGAATATCTGTAACTGGACGATGAGATTGATCTTCTAAAAATTATTCGAGGTGGACGTAAACTCTGTAAGTGAACAATAATATTGATTCCCAACGCGTAACCTGACCTAGATATTGTACTTTTTTTATATATATAAAATAAAGAGGCAACCGACTACACATGTGAAGATTAATGCACAAAAAGTAACTCATAATTTACACTTATCTCACTTTCCGGGAAAAAAGCCTAAACTACACTGAATTGTTTACTTTTTTTTATATATAAAAATTAATCGTCACATCTTGAGTGTGCCATGTGACCCACTTGTGATTGGCTTTAGAATTATAAAAGCCAACTTTCAACAGACAATACATGCCTTTATTTAAGTACAATCATATATATATATTTATGTATGTATGTATATAAGTATAATATAATAATACCCTTAAATTATTGAGAGAGAGTTCTACGGTACTACCCCTAAATAGGCCCTATTTGGGCTGTGGTTTTTATGTGTTTATTTATTGAAAATTTTTTTGTTCTTATTTGAAATTTTTTTGCAATTTTTTGTTTTTCATCAATTTTTTTTGATTTATTGGTTCATCTCGACAAGAGCTTTCAGAAAAGTTATCAATCATCGGCTACATTTGAAAAAAGTTCAGAAAAGACAAAAATAAATAAAAAAACAGAGTTTTTTGTACTTATTCGTCGTCTTTAGTGACTTTTTTTTAACTTTTGGACATAATTTTATACTCATTAGATTCCTTTCATCAAGACGGACCAATAAACTACAAAACATTGAGATTTAAACAACAAATGCAAAAAAAAAAAGAATAAAGACAAAAATTTTGAATAAATATAAACTAGAGGCCAAATAGGGCCATATGGTGGCATAGTGGAGAAGGCATCTCTTCTAACAGCTAGATAAAAAAACCCAGTGCCAGCGAAGCACATAGGCCGGGGACATAAAAAAAACCAGTAAATATTGCTTTGTAAGACAAGCAATTACATCTTTTACATTATACTATTATATATCACACTCTGCATATTATATAGAGAGAGAGAAAGAAATCATATGATTTAGAGAGAGAAAGAGAGAGATAATGTGACTAGTCTTCTCATCATCAATTAAGTACCATTCACCTCTCTCTTTCCTTCTCTCTCTCTCTCTCTCTCTCTCTATAATACATATGAGCGGTGCCCATTCCCCCTTTGGTGTTTACGTTCCTTATTACTTCTACGACCCCACTGCTATCCAGTTTTACCAATATGCCCCGTCCATTAACATTTCCTTCCACCCGTTTACGTTTATCCCCTTTGACGAAACTGCCCTTGTACATATATATGAGCCCATGTTCTTGCTTATCTGATTTTACACCTAATAATTTGTTGGGGATTTGTGCATTTAATGGCTCATTGATTGATTGGGTCCACTTTTTTTATTTTTATTTTGCATTATTTATTGATTGGTACATTGTTCTTTAATTTCTCTGTACTGATTTTCTCTCACAATTAATTACATTGTGACTTGAGAAGAGAAATTATTCAGTACTCTTAAAATATCGGTATTTACATTTGAACCTTTTTGTTTGAACAAATACAAGTATTCAATTAAATTATTCCTATCTGTTTAAACTCTTTTAGTTCAGATTAAATATTCATCGCTTATATAATTTCGGAAAGAGTTAGTACTCATAGACCAATTATTTTAAATTTAACGAAACAATGTTTATTCTTAAATTATACATTTATTCACTATCAATCTCTTTAAACGAACAAACCAAATGTATACATCTCATATATTTGTGCAATTGTAAAGCAATGCATGCAAAAAAAGTGGAACTGAATAAACTGATGAAGAAAATTAATTTGAAATTAATATTTGCTTGACATTAAATGTCTCGTGACTAATAATTAGTATCTTTCTTTATTTTATGAGATTCACCATCACAATCCAACATAACATAGAATAAATTGCAAGCCCTTTCAAGTTGGCTATATAAAAGTATGAACCAAATCAGTCTATTGTAGCAAATGTCATGTTTTGTTCATTAGAAATTGTTGTCATGTTTTATTCATTAGAAATTGGTTTGGGATCGACTGCGTTGTAGCTTCACTGTATTTAGAGTTCAGTATTTTGTGAGCTCGATCACAAACTTAGCTTAATTAATAAGCATTCTAGAATAAATCCCCGTTGTTCAAAAAACAAAGGGCTTATTGAATTCTACAAATTTAATTGACACAAAATTTCATAAACATTTTACAAGATATTTACGTTTGTTTGTTTGTTTTTATTCTAGTAACTACATATTGCATGTATTTTCGTAATATATCCTCGGATTTCATGATAGTGTGTGTTAATGCAAAGGATTAATTTGTTGTATCGATATATACAAAAACTAAGTAGACTTGATTATTACCTTAGCTTTATTGTGATGACAATGAGACAGTTCAGGGTAAATATTATCGTCCCCGTCTTCAATCTTCATTTCCGCTTGATTCCCAAACAGGGATTGGTTTTACCCTTCACCCCTATCCTGAATAGAGAATGGATATCTCCACATGGAGAACAGAAATCCAAAAATAAAAAATAAAAAATATTATTTTCAATATAAAAAAAATACATTAGGGATGATGTAAAATATTTGATAAATCTTAAAAAATCCTATATATTATATAACTTATAACAGTTATAGAAAACTCCTAAAAATCCTAGTAATGCAGGACGGGGTGGGTACAGGGCGGGGATCGGGGACCGTGGATGGATATATATATTCTCAAATCCTAATAATTTTTTTTTTGATAACCGAGGTATCCGACGGGGGGCGCAGGGACATGGCGGCACGGGGTACCCTTTTTCAGGGCTAGCCTGCCAGGGGGAAACCCCCGCCTACCCACCGACTAATCCTCGAGGCCCTGGCGGGTCGGCCATTGAACACCCCCAGTGGCCCCAAGTTACCCTTCTTCAGGGCTAGCTGACACCGAGTTTCGAACACAGCATCTGGGGTTTACAGCTTGCCAGTTCCTACCACTAGCCCCAAGTTATCCTAATAATTTTTTAAAATCTTTTTCAAAGTCATTCTCAAGTTCTACTCGATCTCCGAAAAAATTCTCAAATTCCCAATCCATTTGGGACGAATCAAATCGAGTGAAATTGTCATCCCTAATTACCAGTGCAGTTGCAGAAGTGTATAGGGGCTGAGGTTCCGCCACACGCCACTTTTTTTTGAATATTAATTTGGAGAGGAATATAAAAATTTATAGTTTTGAACTGTTTTTTAGTAAATTGTTAAACTATTTCCTTTCTATTTAATGCAAGATCATTCTTGGCAAATGTATGCATGGTTTTTTTAATTTAAAAAAAAAGAAATATAAAAATACTTGTAATTAATTCATTTTTTTAGTAGGGAATAGAAAAAAAAATTGATGATTGACGTGTTCTAACTTATAACATTTATCTTGGAACCCCAAAGGGTTGTCCGAGCGGTAGCACAGACGAGCTGTAAACCCAGACGTCCCGTGTTCGAAACTCGGTAGCCTTGAAAAAAGGCGCAACTATTTCAAACTTTGGGGCCACTGGGGGTGTTCAACGGTCGACCCGCCAGGGCCTCGAGGATTAGTCGACTGGGTGTTGGGGTCAGGTTCGAAGGTCACCATGCCGCCTGACTCACGTGTCGTCGGATACCTCGATTATCAAAAAAAAAAAAAAACATTTATCTTGGAATTTAAATTCTAACTCTGCTCCTGTATATATGAGCTGATTATAAAGGTACAAAGTAACTTAAATGCGTGTACGCAACGAGCGTGAAATTATTATTTTTAAATAATTTAATTTAATGAGAGTGAAAATTAAGAGAAGGTGAAAAAATGAAAGATCTTACTAGAGGATGGCCACATAAAATACGTGGCAATCAATTGTGCCAAAACTATATTGCTAATGAGACACGTGTTTGACAAAAATAGCGAAGCATTTGAAAGTTCATATATATATAAGGGTTTTGTTAATGTGTGCCCTAAGGGCACATAATAAGACTCATTAAATAAGACTAAGTAAATACACTTTTATAGGAAATGATAAGAGGCATTAATAGCTTGTCTAATATTAGAATAAGAGAGAAGTTTGTGTTATAGTCAGACCAAAATACGCTTTTTATATTTTTTTCTGTTATATTTTTATTTTTTCTTCTCTATTTTTTTCTAATTCTTTTAACTATCTCAAGTGTTGCAGATGAGGAAAAAAAAGAATGGTTAAAAGTAGATAAACTAAATTGTAACCGAATTTTAATTTGACAAGTAAAAAATAGCAAAATATTGTTGAATAATTAATATTATATTATTTTTAAACGCCAAGTCAAATAATTAATTGTGAAAAATCAGAAAAAAGTTGTCAAAAATATTTTGTGGGAAAAAGAGAGGGAGAGAGAAAGTTTGCAGTTCATTTTGGCGAGGAACTGTGATGATTTGCTTGGAGTATTAGGTGTTTGGACTAATTAGATTATTAGATTATTGAATTTTTTTTTTTCGTTTTTATGTGAAATTTTTTTATAATTTTTTGTTTTTCATTAATTTTTTGTAGATTATTAGTTCATCTCGATGAGAGTTTTCAGAAAAGTTATAAATCATAAACCAAATTTGAAAAAAGTTCAGAAAAGATAAAAATAATAAAAAAACAGAGATTTTTGAACTTATTCGTCTTCTTTAGTGACATTTTTTTAACTTTTGGACATAATTTTATACTTTTTGGATTCCTTTCATCAAGACGGACCAATAATTCACAAAACATTGAGGCTAAAACAACAAATACAAAAAAAATTAAATAGAGACAAAAAAAATAATCCAAAAAGCAAATAAGCCAAACAGGACATAATCATCCGATTTCTCTCTCCTCCTCTTTACCAGTATTGTGAGAGTTTGGATTACTAAGGATGGCCATCCTCATTGATCAACCTGAGTTTACCTACCTCAGTAATTTCATTTTTTTGTATTTTTTCCTAAATTTATACTAGTATTTATTATACAACGATGATATTTTTTTATGTTTTACAATTGATTATTTTGATTTGGCGTTTAAAATGATATAATATCAATTATTCGATAATGTCTTGCTATTTTTTACTCGCCAAAATTCAATTACAATTTAGTTTACCAACTTTTAACCATTCTTTTTTTTTCCTCCTCTGAAACACTTGAAATAGTTAGAAGAATTAGAAGAAAAATAGAGAAGAAAAATGAAAATATAACACCAAAAAAATATAAAAATGGTATTTTGGTCTCACTATAACATAAGTTTCTTTCTTATTCCAATATTGGACAAAACATTAATGACTCTTACCATTTCCTATAAAAGTTTATTTACCTAGTCTTATTTAATGAGCCTTATCATGTGCCCTTAGGGCACACATTAACAAAACCCTATATATAAAGCTACCAACATGTTGTGGTCCCTCGAATTTTCAATAATTTCAAGAACCTAAATATACCATCAAGATTTTCATACCATTTATTAGGGTTGGTTGCAACTCTAACTGAATTTTTCACTATTTACTTCAACTTAATAAATGATTTTTGCCCCTAATAACAAAAGGAATCCTACATCTAACTTGTATAATTTATCAAATCGATCCCCACCATAAATAATGCTAACATGAATTTAATGCAAACTTATCTATATGTGAAGTATTTGGGAGATACATCTTCACATTTTTTAGTGTATAGTTTTTTATTTAATTATTTGAGAGTGAATTATGTAATGTATTTGTAAGAATATATTATGAGAATTCAATAGGAGAATGCAGAATCTCAAATTGAGCTTTTTAGATTTTTTTTATGTAAATATACACATTATAATTCTGTATATTATTATTCAAAAAAAATTATAAAGTCTTATTATCATCCAGAATGTTAAAATTATAATCTAAAATCTAAAATTTAAAAAATAATGAACTTCCAAACATGCCATAAAAAAAGTTTTGAGTTCTTACTGTGAAGGTTGCCGTAGGCCCGACTTGCCCACGTGGCTCCATGACCACCACTGTCCAGTTAATGGAGTTAAATAAAGATTAGAAGTTTTTTAATTTATCAGGAATAATTTGAATTTTATCGTTTACTTCATTCTGATCAGTTGACTTACTGTAGGCATACCAGTTCGTTGAAATTATGAAAAAAAAATTAAGTTAATCCAAAATTGATACTTACGTGATCGAATTAAAAATTTCTAAGTATTTATCATTTCGAAATAAATATTCTTAAATTGAAGGAAAAATCGTATTTGATAAAAAACCTACGAATATTCAATCAATTTGATATTTCACCAAACAATTAATTGAATCACCTAGCTGGCACTGGTTGCATTTACAATCTGTTAGTTGACTGTTTGGACTGATTAATCAAACAAAGTAGCCGACCGACCTTCTATGCACATTTTTGTCGATCGGTTGGTTTCTACTCAGATTTTTATACAGATCGTGTACCAATTAAGAGCGCAAATAGCGTCGTGTGCTTGCCCCAGATTACTCAAGCAATCCAGGAGATGGCACCCCTGACTCTCCAACATCTCAGAGATGGCACTAGGGATTGGGCATGAATCTCCTAGATGGAATAAAGACATGGACGGCGGCAAACTGTCCATCTAGAATCACACCTCTTCCCGAGGTATTAATTTTTATTTCTGACCATGAGTCTTATTACGGCTTCATTCCCATTCTCAATCTATATACAATTTATCTTCTCTGACAATGTTCTAACTTGGTCATCTGAGGGTCCACGGCCAGACAACCATCCCCAGTTATTAGATTTGTGTGTTAGAGCCAGAAGCGGGATTCGAAAGTGTCTAAGTATCTTTTGGCATCATCAGTTTGGCACCGTACAGCCGATTGACCGGCTACCAAATCTCCAAACTAGCCAAAAGCTTCGCAGAACAAAGTATAACTAACCGACCTGCCATGTGCACTCTTAGTCGGTTGACTTCTACTCAGATTCTTATACAATCCAGGCATCAATTAAGAGCGGAGGTGGTGTTGTGTGCCCACCCAGATTAATCGATCAATCTTGAGGATGGCACCCCTGACTCTACAGCATCCCGTAGCATGGGATTGGAGTATGGATCTCCCTAGATGGAATAAAGGCATGGATGGAGGCAAACTGTTCTCCTTGCAAACACATGAGCGTGGAAAACGCTATGGTTGCATGTCGTGGCAATGTGGAAAAGGTCATTAGGAAGAAGTCCAACCAAAAGTTGTGAGACAGCATGACCTGAGAAAACCGCTCAGGGGAGGGCAAGACGCAAAGAAAGGATCATAGACAAGTTCGAGATATTCACCCCACTGACCGCCTGATGAAGCAAGTCTTGATGTAGATTGTGACACCCCAGCCAGGCCGTGGTGCCAGTTGTGAGGCTGGCGTTCGGGAGATGGTGTCTCAGTGGGACGTCCGGATGGGTGGTCAAGGTCCCACATCGCTTGGTGGATGTAAGTTCGGTGGTATTTATAAAATTATGAACCTTCCTTGTACAAGGCCTTTTAAAGCCGTGATGGCGCCAACACCAAATGGAACTTCATAGTTAAGTGTGCTCGCCCTGGAGCAATCCTAGGATGGGTGACCTACTGGGAAGTCCATGGGGTTTGGGTGACAAAAGCGGACAATATTGTACAAGGTAGGAGCGGGTCATTACATAGATAGCCAATGATTCGGAGATATGTTGATCTAAGAAGTTCAAGTTAGACCTAACCAATAGGGATGAGAGGAAATACTACTAGTTCTATCGCGAACGCGACCACGACCACGACCATAACAAGGCTGAATGCTTTGACTTGAAAAGTCAATTGAAGAACTAGTTCAGAGAAGGAAGCTAAATTGATTTGTGCTAGGACGTTAGAATAGGGGGGAGCAATATCAGGCTGGACAGGGAAGACAAGTCAAGTGTAAGGAAGAGAATAGACGAGACCAAGAGCTGGAACCGATCTAGCCGATCAAAAAGATCAAGATGATTTCGAGGGGGTTCGCTGGATGAGGCTAGGCCAGCTCCTCTCGAAAGGCACACACGAGGAAATTAAAAGAAGATAGGGAAATAGAGATCACGACAATGAGCAAACCCCAGAAAGAAAAGAAAACAGAGGAACATGCCATTAATTTTTTCGAGGATGACGCCAATGGGATCCAACAACCTCGCGATGACCCCCTGGTCATAACTATTGTGGTGGGGAACTACCTAACTAGCAGGCTGCTAATCCACAATGGGAGCTTAGCCGTCGAGACTACGGACATTAAAAAATACGGACGTCGAGACTAACAAACTACAACATGTGCATTCACCATTGGTAGTATTCGCAGGAGAGCGAGTGCAACCGTTAGGCTCAATGGAATTGACAATCACGCTCAGCACAGCCCCAAAGCAGAGGACCAAGTTGGTCAAGTTTCTCATGGTAGATTCATGTCGGCTTACAACACTATCCCGGGGTGGACAGCCCTTAACAATATCAAGGTGGTCAACTCCACATGCCACTTGACAATCAAGTTTCTGACCCAAAACAAAAATAGAGAACAAAGAGGGGAACAAGTGGTGGCCAAGGAATGTTACATAGCAACTCTCAAGGACTAGAGGCCCAGGGAAACATTTGCAACGAATGTGACAAAAGGGCATGGCGAAAGCATTAAAATCCCATAAAACTCTCAATCAATTCTCTTTGCCTCTCAATGCATTTTTACAAATCAATGGCCAGTTGGGTTAGACCCAAGAGATCTATGATTTAGCCAAGTCCAAAGGTCAGTCAGATCAGACCCAAGAGGTCTCCAGTTGAGCAATATTTAGTTATCGGTCGGATCAAACCCAAAAGCTCTTCGACTGAGCAAAGTTTAGTGACCGGTCTGGTCAGACCTAAGGGGTCTCCAACCAAGCAAAGTTTAGTGACCAGTCGAATCAGAATCAAGACGTGTCCGTTTGAGTTAAGTTTAATGATCGGTCGAATCGAATCCAAGAGGTCTTCAGCCGAGCAAAGTTCAGTGATCGATAGGATCAAACTCAAGAAATCTCTAACTGAGCAAACTACAATGGCCAATCAGATTAGACCCAAGAGGTCTCCAACTAAGCAAAGTTCAGTGATCGGTCATATCAGGCCCAAGAGGTGTCTGACTAAGCAAGATTCAATAGCTAGTCGGATCAGGCCTAAGAGGTCTCCGATTGAGCAAAGTTCGATGGCCAAGGGGTCTACAACCAAAAAGGTTTAACAAACAATCAGATCAGATCAAAGAGATTCCCAATAGAGCAAAATTAAGTAGTCGGTCAAGATAAGACTCAAGAAGTCTCTGACCAAACAAATTCAACAACGGTCACAACAAACTAGGGCCAACCCCACACGAAATGATAATCAACCTTCTAGATCAAGACCAAGCCCGCAAATGTGAAGAAGAGTAGGAGTCATCAATGACAAGCAAGAATAGGAAGCCCATTACTTCAACTTCTCTATAAAAGTCGATGCATCTCTAGTAATGATTAGAGCAGCGGATATTATTGGCAAGGTCAGGTCACCCGACTATCAAATCACTTTTATCAGGTTCTCAGGCAAAACTTACTTGGATTGAACTCCCAATCATCACCGCCGATATAGAAAAACGTATATGTTCAACCCTTGTTTGAAGACAAGGTCCCAACAGTCAAATTTTGATTGCCCCGAGACTGAAAAACCATCGACCTGGCTCAGACTTGGCCTCTTTTGGAAAATGACAGAAAAAGAACTCACCTGTCATCAAGGCTCTATCTCCCTTACTACTTGGTGCCAAAGTATGATCATAGAAATTAGCAATTGCTAAGCATTCGTCATCAACTGGCTCAGCACAAAGTTTAGATGATGGAGGATTTCTCAAATTAATGGATGAACCAAGAAGCATAGCCCACATTTATAGGTTGCTCTCTTATAAGCATGCCTCTCCTCTCGTATAAGCACATACCCTCTCATTAGATCGTGGCAGGAGTTGGTGTGAAGTCTTAGAAAGCTAATAAGTGGTCCAAATTTTATCCAAATCTTGGTTCATAGCACAAACAGAATACCATCAGCAATATAGGATTGAGTCCTAAGAATGTCAGCCAGACTCTACCATTGCAATAGGGGTAATGTTGAGAACCCTCGTTTCCCGAAGTTCAGAAGAGGTTGAATTAGGAATGGTGTCTAGATCCATAGGTTGTTACGCAGTGCCAAATTGTGTTGTTAAAGCAAAGGCAAATATAGAACGAGGGGACGTCGAGGAATTGGCGACTGTCAATCCAACGATCGATGGGAGGCAAGTCGTAGGAGTTGTTCAGAGTCATTGGAGGAAAGTGTATAGCCACGGGGCCAAGTAAGTCTGAAAAAAGATCCTCCTCAAATGCCGAAGGGATATTGGGCTCCAAGGTGGGCAATTCAAACGATACTAGAGGGAGTGGCAAGCACAAGAGGATTAGGCGATATAAAGACAGAGTTGAACAAATGAAGGAGAGTGGAAGGTCAGAGGAAAAAGACAAGGTACATATGACAATAAAAAAGCCCATTTAAAGTAAAGGCTCTCGTACCGAAAGTAAGCGGAGTGATTGGGTGTGATCACCAGCAACGAATCTGGAAAAACGCAACGGCCAGAGAGAAGCCATGTCACCATAACATTAGCACATTGAGGGTAAGTGCTAGTTGTAGGCGAGATTTTCGACAACATCCTAAGATCCCTACACGTGGACGATCCAACGGTCAAAATTGGGAATAAAGCAACGCGTAATTAGTCTAGGATATGATTCTCACCTTTCTGATTGGAACACTTTTTCCTACACCTTAGCTTATGCTTCGACTAGGAAATGGAAGATAACCGATGAGCCCAAATTAGACTTTCCACTGACCAACCGGCTAGCAAATCTCCAGGCGGATCAGAAGCTTCCAGAACAAAGTATAGCCAATCAACCTTCCATACATACTCTCAGTTGGTTAGCTTCTACTCAGATTCCTATATAGATCAGGCAACAATTTAGAGCTAGATGGCGTTGTGTGCCTGCCCTAGATTACTCAAGCAATCCCGGGAATGGCGCCCTGACTCTCCAGCCCTAGATATGGCGCTCGGGATCACAACATGGATCTCCCAAGATGGAAAAAAAGCATGGACATACACTGACCGCCTGGGATCACTTCTATTTCTGAGGAATTAATACATATTTTTAGCCACGAGACCAGTACTCATTCTCATTCTCAGTCTCATTCTCAGTCTACATACAGTTTATCTTCTTTGGCAATTTTATAACTTGAATGTCGAAGGATACATAGTTGGACAACAACCCCCAGTCACCGGATTCGTTTGCAATAGCTAAAAACCGGATTCAGGAGTACTTAATCATTTTCCGGCATCATCAAAGTCAAAATAGATCATGTTTTAGCTTATCTTTGTCTTTTCTAAAAAATTGTTGACATATTGTTGTACTTTTTAAAATTTTCTTGTCAAGACTAACCAAACACAAAAAAAAAAATTGATGCAAAACAAACAGTTACAATTTTCTTTAAATAAAGACGAAAAAACAAAACGACAATAATTTGATAATTATCACACTTCAAATGATCCCTTAATAACACATAAAACTAAGGGCATCTTGGGAAAAGTAAAAAATCGTCCAACTTAAAAGCAAATATCACAGATGATTGATCTAGTGATGTAGTAAGAGATTAGCCAGAGTAATAAAGGTCAATGGGGGGGAGGAGATGTCATGGGCAAAGTAGTCATTTCGTAAGAGCTTCCTCTTAAAGTTGGAGGCAACAGCCGCTGAAATCCAAAACGCCCGAAAAGCAAAGATGACCTACATGGGCCGGCTTTTAACTATATTTAGCTGGACAGACAAAAACCTACTTGTTATCCCCATCGTCGCCATCTGCAGCTGTTGCTGCCTCTGCTGCGGATCAAATTTCTATTACTATATACATACACTGTTATATATATAATTAGCCTTCTTTTTTTATTTCTCTATGTGACGTTTTTATTATTA
Source organism: Arctostaphylos glauca (assembly GCA_019985065.2). Lineage (NCBI taxonomy): Eukaryota > Viridiplantae > Streptophyta > Magnoliopsida > Ericales > Ericaceae > Arctostaphylos > Arctostaphylos glauca. Next base: position 11,741,984 of record JAHSPW020000006.1, on the reverse strand, counting down.
CTGAGAGACAACCCAAGTGACCCATCTGCTGGTCTTTAAATAAAGAAAGCAAAAAACAAAAAAGAAATTGAAGATTCCGTAGATAAAAAAAAAAAAAACAAAAAAGTAAAAGAATAGTTTGTTTTTGTTTTTGTAATTTTTTAAAAAAATCTTTTGCGGGGGTGAGATTGACAGGCAGATCCCACCAGATATAAATTAATAAATTCACCACACCCACATCTATCATAAAACCCTTTGGAATTCACCCATCTATTCATATATTTTTTAATTTCAGCTGTAATTGCTGCAGAAGAAGAGAGGAAAAAAGCAGGAGCGTTTGCCTCCCCATGCTGGGCGTTTCGGGCATGTTGGGGAACTCCGGCGATGGCGGTGCTACAGCGACGGCGGCTGAAGCACGCGAAAGCGGCGGCAGCGGTGGTGGAAGTGAAGTGGGTGGGGGTGTTGGGCCGAGTTCGGGTGGATTTAGTGAAGAGGAGAAGTTGAGGATTGAGGAAAGTGACCGGAATTCAGGCGGAAACCGGTGGCCGCGTCAGGAAACGCTGGCTTTATTGCAGATACGGTCAGATATGGACGTTGCGTTCCGTGATTCGAGCCTTAAAGGACCATTATGGGAAGAAGTTGCGAGGTGATGATTTTATTTTATTTAATCCATGAATTGCTGATTTGATTCAGGTTGTATTGGAGTTGGGTTTTTGAGATCTGTGGATCCAGCCACAACTGAATTTTTTGTTTACACTTCTTTCGCCGGTTTTCTTTATCCTTTTTCTTTTCTTTTTGGAGTACTCAGAATAATTGGCCGTGGCTTATGTAATTCTGGGTATTTGGTTTACTTAAGCTGCTGAATTGCTTTCGAAAACATGAATTTGATCTTTAGATTTCTTTTACCAATCTGTATTTCTACTTGTTCTCTTGGTTCAATTCAGCTCATATGGGATTCAGATGAGGTGAATTTATTTCTTCATTTATTCGTTAAAAGTGTTTGAATTTTCCCTTTGATCTCCCAACTCAAATGCAGGGAAATGCCTTCTAGATTGGTGTTTGGGTAGTAAGAAAGTTAAGCTGAATTGATTTCGGAAACATGATTTGAATCTTTCACTTTGTTTCCAACTTGTACCTTTTTTTTAATTTCTTTGCTTCTTTAAAGCACAACTCAGCTGAGATGGAATTTAAGTGGGGGTGAATTTTATGTTTTTTTTCTTTGGGTAAATGAAATTTATGTTTGTTTTCATAGATAAAAGTATATTTGAAGTTTCACTCTCTCTCCTCACTCAAATTCCCAGAATTCCAGTTGAATTTAATCTTTTGATTTGTATTCATCTTTCACTTTTACAAATTGTTTACCACAATTCAGCTGGGATGGAGACCAGATGTGGTTGAATTATATGATAGGGAAAAAAAGTGTGGCTGAAGTTTCTCTTTGATCTTCACTGACACATATTCTTCTTGGTTTTTCACCTTTTCTTTTTCCTCTTTTCTGCCATAAATTTTCTCTGGGTTTGATTAATTAGCGTAAATCAGTTGCTTTAATCATCATCTTTATTTTATGTGCAAATGCTATCAAATTGTAAATGTTTTATTAGTGAATTCAGATAAGATAAAAGCAGATACAAATTCGCGACTGTTGTTTTCAGGAAACTTGCGGAGCTGGGGTACCATCGAAGCGCCAAGAAATGCAAAGAGAAATTCGAGAACGTTTACAAGTACCACCGGAGAACCAAAGAAGGCCGATCTACAAAACCCGAAGGGAAAACCTATCGCTTCTTCGACCAATTAGAAGCCCTTGAAAATCAAGCCCCGCCTTTCCTTCCTCCGCCGCCGCCGCAGCAGCAGCAGCAGAATCAGCAGCCGCCGCGATCCCAATCTCAACCAGTCACATCTGCCACCCCAGTGGCCGTAGCAATGCCGGCAATGACCCATCCTCCACTTTCCATTCCTCAATTCATCACTGTTCCATCAATACAAAATTTAAACCCTATCACAAGTTCACAAACCACCACGAATCCAACACCACCCAATCAATTGCCTCCGTCATCATTGCCACCACCATTAATGGCAACCCCAATGAGTTTTTCATACCAAACGGCAATTCCGTCGTCTCATCTCGAAATTCCGGCTGATATAGCTTCAATGTCCACATCTTCGTCTACTTCGTCCGACGAGGAGCCTGAGAAACGTCGAAACAGGAAGAGGAAATGGGGGGATTTTTTCCAGAGGCTAATGAGCGAGGTGATCGAGAAGCAGGAGCAAATGCAGAGAAAATTCCTTGATACGTTGGAGAGACGCGAACGTGAGCGCGTGGCGAGAGAGGAAGCTTGGAGAGCACAAGAAATGGCGAGGATGAATCGAGAGCACGAGCTTTTGGTCCACGAGAGATCCGTCGCTGCCGCCAAAGACGCCGCCGTGATTCAGTTCTTGCAAAAAATATCCGACCAACAAATCCCAAATGCGCCTCAAATGCAGGAAAATAACCCAACACCACCAGCTCCGCCACCAACACAACCACCACCGCAGCCATCTCAACCAGTATCACATCCACCACCGCTACCACAACCAGTACTACATCCGCCACCGCCACCGCCACCCCCAGCACAACCACCACAAGTACTAACTCCAACAAAAGGGTTGGAAATCACAAAAACGGACAACGGTGGAGGGGAAAATTTTACTCCGATGAGTTCGTCACGGTGGCCAAAAGCAGAAGTAGAGGCTCTCATTAGGCTCCGGACAAATATGGATACCAAATACCAAGAAAACGTGCCGAAGGGTCCACTATGGGAGGAGATATCGGCTGCAATGAGGAGAATCGGGTACGATCGGAACGCGAAGAGGTGCAAGGAGAAGTGGGAGAACATAAACAAGTACTTCAAAAAAGTAAAGGAAAGCAACAAAAAGAGGCCCGAAGATTCCAAGACGTGTCCGTATTTTCAGCAACTGGACGAGCTGTACAAGGAGAAAGCAAAGAATGAGAATAGCAACACATCTTTCAATCCCAATCCTAACGTGTTTGCTTTGAAACCGGAGAATATTCCCGCCGCGCCAATAATGGTTCAGCCGGAACGGCAGTACCGACCTGAAACGGGGATGGAGGACGATGAGAGTCAGAATATTGACGATGAGGAGGGAGATGATGAGGATGATGATGATGATGAGGCGGGTGCTTATGAGGTAGTACCTAATAAGGCATCTAATTCAGTGAGCACAAAAATTGAGTGAGATGAACAAGAGTGAGTGAGAGAGAGAGAATGAGGAGAGAGAATGTGGCTGAGATGTTTGAAAGTGGGTCAGACGGAAGAAGGTGGTGGCCGGACGGAGGGGTATATGGGTCAGATTCTGGGATGGTGGAGGTGGGGCTATGGCGTGGTGATCAGGATTTCAGGTACATGCGGAGAGCACATGGGGTTGTAAGACTATAGTTGTTTTTATTCTTCTTCTTTTTCTTTAATGTTTATTTTGTTATAATTTATTTATTGTTTTACAAAATAAATAAAAACTGAGGGAGAGGGGGGAAGGGAGAGAGGTTCAAAAAGAACAAAATAAAGAAAGTGATGGTGTTGTATTTTTTGCTGTATTTTTATTTTTCCATTGGGGTGTACTTGTGCAAATTTAAGTTAATGATCATTAGTGTTTGTTTCTTGATCATGAGCATACAATTCCTTTCAGGCTTTAAATGTTTGAATCTTTATGGGATTGAGTTCATATTGATGTATATATGGCCACATATGTACATATATTTATACACCTCTATATACCATGTGTAAAAGTATAAGAAATTTACATAGGAACATTATTGGGTGGTTCAAACTTATCAAATGTCATCTCCGAAATGAATTTGAATCACCCACTTTTTTTTTTTTTAAGAGTTATTGATATATCTTTTGTGTTTTAAAAAATCATTGCGCTAACGAGCATGTTGAATTATTTCAAAAAGCATAAAAATATTGAAATTAAGGTTGGGGTGAAAGAGGACATAAGGGGCCATAAGAATCTTGAATTAATCACATTGTGTTTACTCAAAGTGGGATAAATATGAAATAAGGTGATGAAAAATATTTTTAACCGTTAAATGAGAAGAGAGATAATTCGAGGAGGTGGCTAATTACTAGCACCCTTTCTATGGTATTAGCTATCCGCGTGGCATACTAAATGCCTTTAGTCCCGAATGGCGTCTAACACTAGACTATGATCAATTGAGCTATACACGGGTCTTTATTATTTTATTTTTTTTGCATCCCTTAATTCATATAGGCTATCTCTAATCCATAATCTTTATATCTCTATTTTTGCCTCCTTTTCTCCATTTTAAAGGGTAGTGCAGTGCTGGGAATGTAACAATATTCTTCCTTTCAGTAGCTTTTGCTATTTGTAGGTGTAGTTCAGAGGTGATTCTTTTCTAGTTTCATCACCTGGTTGAGCTCCCCCAACCAATGTTGGTTCGATGTAATTTGACTTATTTAATATACCTCTTTCTTTGCCTTTCAAAAAAAAAAAAAACGCAATGCTCTAAAACTCTCCATCATTTGGGAGGATGAAGGGAAAAGATATAAAGAATATACTCTAAACATAGAATATGAAAATTATTAATTTACTCGACTAAACTTTTAATATGTACATTTATTTATCGCAAAATCAGTATTTCGTATATATAATTAAAAAATCTGTATAGAAGACCAATATTAAATATTTTGTAAAAGTTTGGAAAACAATAATTTGAATTTTGGACTGAGTGGTAGCAGTTTGAATTGTTTTTTTTTTTTAAAAAAAAGAGATAGAAATAGAGTACGTATTAAGGTAAAGTTAGCTTCATTAAAAGTCATTTTTTAAAATAAATATCTTGTTTTGATACTCTATGCAAAAATAAAAGATTAATTGGAAATGGTTTTAGAGAATAAAAAATGCCTTATGTACGCATATATGAGGAGAGAGATAGAGAGAGAAATAGGGGGAGGAGGAGATCTGCAACTCTCTCTCTCTCTCTCTCTCATGTTGAAGTTCTGAGAATGGTAGAGTACCTGGTATATGGATGAGTGATTTATGTTGCGCACGAAAGCTTAAAATGGGGAAGCATTAAGCTAGTCCATAGGAAAAGGGCCCCCACCCTTGCAATATGCCAACATCACACATGAGGCCTTCTTCACAAGGGGTCCTACCACATGCAGCAAGGCGATGGGGGGGACTTTCTCCATTTCAAATCAACCCCATACGTGAATTCTCCATTTTGCCCCACTATGTGTTGACTTTATTATTTTCTTGGTAATTGAATCACAATCTTTCATCAAACAATCATTGAATCATATTAAACCCTCTTCTCCCAGTTTAGCCAACAAAAAAATGATGTATTAGTGAGAATTTTCTGAATTTAATTTAACAAATAAACAATCAAAGATCAACACCATCATTCGGTTTAAATTAATAAGCAACTATCAATTCATATGCTACGTCTACTTTTGTATATTAGTTGATTATTCTTTCCTAAAAAAAAAAAAAGAATTTTTATCACTATTATTTGAAATCAGTGTGTTAGGTATATATAACGTAATTCTGTATCTAATACGAGTGTGGGACCTACAAAATGTATACACGCACTCTCTCTCTCTCTCTATGTTTATGATTGACTTGGAGTACGTACACCCATATGAAATTGTCCATCTTGTTGGAAGAATCGAAATGGTGTCAATTCAATGGAGAGGGCGGGGGACCCACAAAATGTGCGGTGAGGATCGATAGGAGGAAATGGAAGGGAAGGAGGAGATGATAATTCAGTTACACGGTTAGAGTGTGGGTTATGACATGCAAATAAGCTCCAGTTGCTGTCAAAGCACAAGACGCACAGAACTATAGTCTTATCTTCTTCGCTCTTCTTTTCTCTATGTTTTGCAAATTCTAACGTCACCCCTCTCCCCCACTTTTTAGCTGCGTTGACAGTTTAATACACCACAGTAAATAGTATGGGATTTTCTGTTCCTCCACGAAATGCTCATACCCTCACTCAATTATATGCATGCATCTCTCTTTTTCCACCTTTTACCCCTATGCCTACTTTCTTTCTTTTTTAATAATTCGGGGCATCTCGATCGACTAATTTTTAATCGACTAATCTCACTGTTTACTGACGAAAAATTTTAACTAATGCCAGAATAAAGTCTTGTATGAGCCAGGGGCGGACCTACTATGGGGGGGGAGGTGTCACGTGACACCCCCCATGCTCCACTTAAAGCAAAATTTTTTTTTTAAAGATTTTAAGAGTAAATCAAGTTTATCGTGTAATACTGTGACACCCTCATACTCTTTTGCTCAGTTAAACTCTCCCCAATTTAGTTCATTAAATTTTGAATACCTATATTTTTTTGTTATTGAATACAAATTTAATTTTTAATTGTTCATTTATTTTGATGATGACACCCCCAGGCTCAAATCCTGGGTCCGCCCCTGGTATGAGTTGACCCGTAAAAACTTAATAAAAGAAATTTATAAATACAATGTATTATTTTTATGCATCGAACGAATTCGAGCATAAATAAATTAAGATCTGAGTCCGGGTTATATCGTGGTGTCTTTTAACATGATGCTTTTTCTAAATTGCCCCACCGGGACACGTACATTAACAGTGTAACAAAATTGGGCGTAGTAAGTGCCGTTTATTCCGAACATGGGGTCGTGGTCTGATCAATATCAAAGGTCAATAGATTGTTTTATTCAAGCGGGCAAAATGGGGAATTTCGTAATAAATTAACCATATTTTGATATGTAAACTGATTCGAAAAAGTCTAGGCTTCCGGAAATTTTTCTTGAATTCAAAATTAATAGTCATGATTTATTTGTATTTGCAGTCCTACAAATTCAAGTGAATCATGCTCCTTGATTTTAAATTCAGGAAAAAAAAATTTAATTTCTTTTCTTGAATTGTAGTACTCCTCAAACTGACCCACACCAATAGATTTTTTGTTTTTAGCAGTATACTAAGGTGTCACGATAATTGCAAGAAGTTTTATCTCTAGTGTAAATTTAAAATACAGTGGCTGGTTTATAATTGCTTTCTATGGCTCAAGGATTTGGGGCAGAGCTGGCCCTAGACATAAGCCGAAGAAGTAATCATTTTGGGTTCTCCAGAAAATTCCAAAAGTAAGGTCCTCCAAACATTTAAGTCAATTTAGTATACATATTAGGTCTAATTATTCTAGTTTTAAGGTTGTTTTTATATAAAATTGGCCCGATTTCTTAGGGGCCCAAACAAGTCTTCTGACAATATTACCATGACGTCGAGGCTTACTTGGAAGCAAAGCTCTATACTTCTCTTTGTCTACATTTCAAAACCTTCTGTTTTGATAAATAGCGACAATAAGAAAGGAATATTGATAATGGTGTAAAGAAAATTATAATCTAAGAAGTCTGTTATTCGTGAAAGTCTATTTGAGTATACAATTTTCTTGAGTATTGTTGTTCATTTACAAAACCCACGAAGTCTATTTTGTCTACAGTAGTAAAATATTTTGGGTCATTTACAATGATATAACGAGTAACAAAAGGAAATTATATTATTAACAAGCGTTTAATCTTCTCTTAAAATATTTCGGCTCCTCTTTTCTATCATTCTTAATCTTCATTTTCATAAATGACTATTTTTCAAATGCAGGTGTTGCATACAAAATATTGTTGATTATACCGGTTGTGTGGGTTGCGAATATTCTTCCGTCTGAATTGCTCCAATAGTCTGCGCAGTGAACAACCAATTAGCACCAACGAGTTGTTTCCAACTTGATGGCATTCCGATTCTAAAGTCAGAATACTGAGAGATCAAAACACAATAGTAATTACACAATGAATGATAGTGTATTTGATTAATGACATATGATCTCCTATTTATAAACTATCGAGTGCACATATTTGGTAACATAATCCCTAGGGAATCTTCCCTTATTTATTGATATCAAATCACAATATTATTATACGAGAAAACCTTCTATTCTTAATGCATGCCCAAATTAAACCACTGCCATATCTGGACTTTTCTATTAAGAACCCACTGTCGATTTGGAAAGTTTCCATCGACTTAGCCGAATGACAGGCAGATAGGTCGGCACTCGGCAAAGTACATGTCTTCATCGTGATAGCCCTGTTCTCTCATCGGCCGAAGTCGAACCAATGTCGTCATGCCGATCTGTCTAGAGAAGGACTTGTTCAGCAATACGTCGGCTCAAGCCCCACGCTGCCAACACGGTCCATGTTCCTCTGTTCAGCCCAACTCTCATTTAACCAAGGATGGCTCGGCCCTCTATATTAACCATCCACACTGGTTACAGTTGTGTCTAAAAAAATAAAATTTTCAAAATTAAAATTAATCAAAATTTATCTTTTGTCAACCGTATTGTCCCAAGAAAGATTAAATGGAGTAACTATATTGTCCATTGAGAATGATTTGATGGAAAAAGCTTGATTATGAGAAGTTAATTAATAAGTTTGTAATGGTAATGTTTTTTTTATTTTCCATGAAGATTTTTTATTGTATATATTTTGTATGTAAAATATATAAAAGGGCACCAAATGAAGAGTTCACTTTGAGCCCTTCAAATCATAGGGCCGGCCGACACTGATTTGGTGGAGTTGTAGTCTTTCCTGCGCATGTAGTACGGGTCAAATAACGTAGTTTTGTTCGTTTTGTTCTTGACACTATATCGTTTTGATTTATCGCGTGAATTGTCATCAAAATACATGAGATCAAAACCATGTAATTCGATGGCAAAGCTGACAAAACTACATAAGTTTTGCATGTACTACACACTTACTATAGAAAATTGTACTATAGTCTTTCCAAATCCTATGGCTCAATGGGATTTAAAAAGAAGAATGTTATTATACACATTTTTATTTGGATATGTACGATCAGTATTGTACCGCCTTAAATTCATAATAATTTTCAAAAAAAATCATAAAATTAGTCTTGGATTCATAATTTTTATATTACGATTCAATATGAACGTAAATTTCAATCATAACATATGTATGCTATGAATATATGTCTTGATGTTATGAATCTTAAATAATATTATTAATTTCTAAGTAAATATTATGAATATGTATTTATTGAATTTCATATAATATTATGAACTATATGAATATGTATCGTGCTTCAAGGGGGCGCATACACATCCAAGTAAAGTGTGTATTTTAAAATATGGAGAGAAGAAATATCCAATAAAAAATAATGACGTGTTATCTCATCAATATATATTCTGTGGATCTGATTCAAAGTCATTATATTCTTATGCTCTGTTGAAATTAGCAATTTGTAAGTTTTATCTCCAGTACGGGTTATTCATTATATTCACTAGAGATAAGAAAATGAATAAAAAAGCAATTTTTTTCCTCAATTGTCACTAGTGTACTTTGAATAATATATCTCTGATGTACTGAAGTCTATTTTTTTCTTGTAGTTTTTTTTCTTCATAAAAAGTACAATAGAAGTAATCGTAAATATAAATCATGTTAATAATTTATCCCTAGTTAGGGATGTCAATGGAACAGATCAGGAGTAGATATTACTATCCCGTTTTCCAATCACCGAACCTATATTCAATCTTCATCTCTACCTCGATCCCTAACATGGGGATTGATTTTACCTTCCACTCCCACCCCGAATGAGAAATGGAGATCCAAAAATAAATTTAAAAAAAAAACTAAAATCTCCAATATAAGAAAACACACACTAGGAGTTACGTAAAATTTTACAAATCCTAAAAGCTATATGTATATTATATAACTTAGAAAAAACTTAAAAATCCTAAGTAATACGGGGCAGGGGCAGAGATCGGGGACGAATACATACATATTTCCGAAACCTACCCGTTCTCCGAATTATTTTCCAGAGTCATCTCTAGATCCTATCCGATCCCAAACAAAATGGGATAAATCGAATCGGGTGAAATTATCATCCCTGCCCCTAGTGTACTAAGTTCTTCTTTATACCTTCTCTGGCTATATTTTATCAATTTAGACTATGATTCGATGAAATCAACTTTCAAATAAAATAAAATAAGAGATCGAAATGCAATTGAAATGATAATTCTCATTCTTATGTCCAATTGTGTATAAGAATAAAAAAAATTAAAATAAGACTTGAATTTGATATTAAGTCTTACTCTTGTAAATAATTTAGTCACACACACTCTCTCTCTTCAAGAATTTTCTTAGTAAACTCTGTAAAGATTACATATTTCTAAGTTACGGCAATTATATGCCTTGTAATTTTACGTAATCTCATGTCTACCGCTAGCAGTTAGCATCAATACGGACTCCGGACAAAATACGGCAGAATATGAATTTATATTTACGTTATTTCTTTAAAATGTAAGATACAACACGTTAGGGATACGTGTCATTATATATATATCACTGTATGTCACAGTTGTATGTCTTATTTCATATAATTAATAACATTCAATACCTTATGAACAATATGGACTTATATGGCACTCGAGGAATTCTTAAAGAATAGGACATGAGAATGATTTAGAATTGCCAAGAAATCCTTATAAAACTCATGTACAAATTTCAAGTGTACTCAAGTACGATCGATTGTCTTAACAATTGTTTTTGTAACTCTGTATTGTGACGGATTTTGAAATTCTTTGATAATCAATGTTAATAAATGTTTAAAATGTGTCAATCATATCAAATTTCACACTCAAAGAAATGGAAGAAGGGTCAAACACGTCGTACAAATAAGTTAGACGCATATCCAAATTAAAAATTTATTACTAGTATTCTCAAATTATGAACATGGAAGAAAAGAATTGGCCAGACACGTGCATGTTTAAGAGTGTTCAAAGATTGTTGGTGGCCAAATGGATACGTCACCTTTGTACTTCTTAGGTCTCCATTTGGCCTCACTAAATTTTTCGGATTATTTTTTTATCTTTATTTAATATTTTTTGTATTTATTGTTTTAGTCTCAATGTTTGGTAGATTATTGGTCCGTCTTGATGAAAGCAATCTAAAAGGTATAAAATTATGTCTAAAAGTGAAAAAAGATTACTAAAGACGACGAATAAGATCAAAAAAATCTTGTTTTTGGATTATTTTTATTTTTCAGAATTTTTTTCAAATTTAATCAATTATTTATAACTTTTCTGAAAGCTCTCGTCAAGATAAACTAATAATCCACAAAACGTTGACGAAAGACAAAAAAATTGCAAAATTTTTCATATAAGAACAAAAAATAATCCAATAATATAGTCCGTCCAAATTGCAAAAACCAGGTATATTAAAAGTGCCAATACTTGTATACTTAGTTTCAAAGTAAGAAAAGGTCGGACGAAGAGACCGGCGCAGATCAAAAGAGAGAGACCGTTGCGTGGCATGAGTCAAATGAATATGGCATTTGCAGCATGCGCCACTTCTAAAACTTTTGTACGACCAAACCAGTCCAAACAAGTAAAATACGGTCCGGTTTCGATTTGAAACTATGATTCGCTTCAAATTACTTCATGAATTCTTAAAAGAACTTAAAAATTGCATAGATAAACTTAGTGAAAACTTGTATTGAAACCAATTCTAAAAAATAACCAAAAACTCCCTGAACATACACCACTTAAAAAATAGTAGAATACTAGCTGTTAAAAGTCTATTTTTTAAAATAATAAAATGGACTGCCGCTAAGTCACTAAAATAAACCCACTAAGAATATAAGACATTAAACATCTTAAGATGAATTAACTAAAAATAAAGTCAAATAAGTCTCTTAAATACTAAAGCAATTAAAATGTCATGATGCAGCATCATGATGTATATTGCTCTCTTAAGCCCAATACATCTCATAATATATATATACACACTAGTGAGTTATCTGTGCTTAAAGACAGTTGATCGAAAATATATATAAAAATCGTGCAGGAACTCTGAAGAAATTATAAAAAAATACACTAAACTAACCAATCAATTATACTACTGTAAATTAGAAGTTAATTAGTTTGTAGCGTCTCAAAGGTGGTGGCCTCATTCTATCTCTAGTAAAATAAACACCAAATTATTTTTAAATTCTTGTAATTTTGTTTACAAAATATGACATGTCACATCTATTTCAGCAGTCTAACTTAAGTAACATTTAAAAAAAATAAATACATTATATCAATGTCTTTAAAATGGATAAAATTTTGTACAAAAAGAAATAGAATCTCAAGGTATGTTAAGAAATAAATTGTGTGAGTATTTGGCTACAATTATTGATGGAAAACTTAGAATTAGTGATGGAAAGCATAGAAGTAGAAACTCGTAATAAGTCAGTATCCGCGTTGGATACACATGAACACGCAGGAGACACGCCCGTATGGCGTGTCCATTAGGTTTTTATATTATTGAAGGGAACACCAAAAACCGAAAAATTTATCAAACCACAAATGGATTCATTTACAAAATATGGATTTTGAAGAAAACTTTGAAGAAAATCAAAAGTGGATTTTCTAATATGAAACATCAAAATTGATTGAAACACCTAATCCTTGATATATTTTATCGCATATATATTATCTAGTCGATGGTTTTACTATAGCAAATTTATTATGCGTAAAGCCAATTCACAATTCGATATGCTATAGTGACCTAAACCAACACCTGGCTTTCTTATTTGAATATAGTAATGTAACGACCTGTGATTTTAAAACTTAGAAAAAAATAATAAATAAACAAAATCAAGTATTTAATCATTTTAATAATTTGGTTGGTCATCAATCTTTGAATCTTCAAAACCTTTTAATTTCCTATGACCGGATTCAACTTCAAGCTTGTGAATTTCAAAGCTTTGCACCTAGCCATGGCCGAAGTTAACCTAGCATTTTTTCTTAACCAAGTTCGTTCCCAAATTTTTGGACTTTCTTTCCCAACCCCTGGCTATCCCGATCTTAACAATTTTTCCTTTCATCACTACAAATCAGAGAGAACTTCTCAAGTTATTTTTATCACAAATCTCCAACTATCTAGTTTTTTGATGTTATATCTAATGGTGTTCAATCAATGTGTTATTCTATGATATCATTTTTAGCACCAGTATGCATATATTCAATAATCGCGCTCAAATATACTATACGCTTTCAACCTCTAGAGTATTTTATTCATATCAAATATTTATACTCTTTTAATCATCTCTAAAATTATTGTTGAATTCTGCGGTAGCATTATTTTAATTAATACTGGGTCACAATAAAATTAGTTGTTATAATTGATTGCCCTACAAGGAACCATATGTATTATTATGCAAGCTCAAGTGGCACATACGGATTAATTTATTCGTAACCTAGGTAGTGTTTGACATGTTACTAAGATGAGCCGAATACAAAATCTAAACATTGCTAGAAATTATTTCACTTGACTTGTGATCTTCTTTTATTGATCTTACTTTGTGAAACCCCGATCCTTTTAATCAATTAAATTATTATAAAATTTTAAAATTTTAAGTTTATAGTTATTAATTTTATGGAGTCTTAAAAAAAATGATGATTCTTTCGTCCAAATTCGAATTCTTACGAAAATGTCGGTAATGTGATGATGTTATTAATTTAACCGACAAGGGACACAGGAATTATGTCCTATCACTCGAAATTATCGAATTCGCAATATTTTCGATCGCGTAGATATATAAGTTTATAGACATTAATTTTACGAGTTTGTCCGCGATCAAAATTGATCAGATTTTGTACCGAACAGTCAAGTCGGGACCGGGTAGGCCCCACCTAATTTGTTTTTTTTCATGGCTAGGGGAGGGTGGAAGCCATCATGAATATATCTTTTCCTAGAGGTTTACTTATATTATACACTAGGATTTTTAATCATACATATATTTGAAAACCAAAAATTTAGCACATGCATACTTGGAGAAGGCCAATGGAAACACATGCATTGGGAGACTTTGGAAGCAAAAATCTGCTCCTCCATTCTTTCACACGGCAGAACACACACACACACACTAAGCACATGCAATTCATTTGGGCTATAAGTACACACACCTCACTAGCACACTCACACTTTGCATATTTGAGAACTCCTAGCATTTTAGAGAGAGAGAGAGAGAGAGAGAGAGAGAGAGAGGAGCCAAACTAGCAAGGGAGAGTTAGAGAAGGCTCGGGTTAGACTCGGGTCAGTCTCGGGACGTGCTCGGGACTCTCAAATCTGGAGCAAAACGCGACCGGAGGTACCGACTTTCATTCGTCCTCTTTACGCACCTTACGTTTATAGGCGTTTCGTTTTTATCTCGTTTCGTTTCGGGTCGAGATTTCTGATAATATTTGTAGTTAAGACACCATACTACTCATGCATGTTCAAACCCGGGGTCGTTATGTTGAAAAATACGAAGTTTTTTCCGTTTGAACGGAAAAAAGGTACACTGCCCAGTTTTACTGGTAGCATACCTTGCTAAATCACTCGGAGTTTTTATTCTACAACTTTTCTACGAAAAATACTTATTAGGGGTTGTAGACGACACATTTTAGCACGCATGCGTGTTGGACCCGAGGCTTGGAAAGCTCGGGAATGGGAGTAACTCACTGTCGAACACAGCTGATTTTTCAGCTGTCTAAACGCAACTTCTAGACAGTTTACACTGTCCAGTTTTGGGCAGTCCGGGCAACCCCTATTCGGGCAGCCCTTTGTTCGGGTAGACCCTGTTTGGACAAGCCCTGGTTCGGGCAGTTTCTGCTCGGGTAGACCTTGTTCAGGCAGCCCCTGGTTTGGGCAGTTTTGGTAGGCCTTGTTCGGACCATTTTGGCAGCCCCTTTTCGGGCAATTTCTGTTCGGACAGCCCCTGGTTCGGGCAGATCCTGCTCGGGCAGCCCTTGTTCGGGTCAGTTTTGACACAAACTTAGTAGGCTTAGTCTGAGCTTAATCTGGTATAAGTTTTTTTAGTTTCGAAATGAAAAACATTATTTTACCGGAAACATTCATTTGAGCCAAAATATTTTTAGACCCAACCCAAAACTTAGCAGTTGACCGAGACTCGTCACTTAACCCTTAAAAACAGTACCTTAGCCGAACACTTAGAAAAAAATTAGGCCACGTGACCCTTGGACACATCGAACACCGTTTTTGACACGAATCTAATAAACCGTCGAAATATGCAACGTTTTTATAAAAAAAAAAAAAATTAGATTACGATCATGCTAAATCCTATGACCCTTATACTAGATCCCGAAGTCGGTGACGCGTAGGGCAGTACGAGAGCTTTTCAGGCGAACAACTATCGATGTAAGTTTTGTTATGCCTTATTTACCGATTTTAGGAAGAAAAAAAAAAGGTACATATTTATCATTTTTTTGGGTAAAAATTTATGTCTTTAATATCCATGTTATTTTTATTGAAATCAAGTAAGGAAATATTGAGATATTTATTAAAATCATGAAAATTGCATGAATTATAGAAATTAGCTTAATTGAGAAGTTGGCAAACTTGACATGTTTAGTAGAAATGTGGTTGACAAATAATATTTCCATGCTATTCAGATTTACTTTTATGGATTATCGAGAAAATTATCAATTAAATGTTCATACGGTACCCCGACCGCTAGGGGATAAGAAATATGGCGAGGTGAATGGAATAAGGTTAAAGGATCGACGACCGATAGATCCGCCGGATGAGGTCATGCCGATTTTATATCTGATAGGGTAGCTCCATATATTCGGTGACCGTTGAACAAAATAACTGAATATTATTCTAAATGGATATTGTTCCTAGAAGTGAAAATTCACTTGGAACCTGAAATGAAAAGTTAGACTTCAGAAAAAGAATCACGATTCTTTATAAATGTAATGTATCACTTGGCATAATTGTGAACTATAAATTATTTTAAATTGCACGCATACGAGAAAAGTTATTTTCTGCCTGAAATTCGATAAGCATTGTTATAACGAAATTCACACTAGCCTAGTGCTTAAGAGTTGTTGTTGATTACAACTACAGGTGCTTTCGAAATCGAGGACGCTGCGTGATTTTGTGTATCTTTGCCAAGTTATTAAATTTTCATGTTGTTAGTAATGTACTTTCTATTTCAGACTTATGTTTTTGTACTTTTTGATACCTGGCCGAGCCGCCTGTGGCCGAGCCGAGGATTCTACTATGGATGATGTAATAGTTAATTTATCACTAGCACTTCGGGAGTATTTTTAATGTTATTCCGCACTTTTTTTTATATCGCACTCTGATATTATAGAAATCTCTAAACCAGTTTTATAAATTGAGGCCTTGATGGATTAAACCCCATCGGCCGGTCGCGACCATGTGTTTTTGAGATGGATCGTGACATACTTTATTCAAGTCATTGGTTCTTTCTGTCGTATAGTATACTTCCTACGATTTAATACTTGTTTCAAGTATTGGAGAAAATTTAGTTGCAGTCAGATTGAAATATTTGAAACATTTATTTTATTTAGAGTTTTTTTGGGGGGTTTTAGGTCCCACTATTTGTGTATTTTTGGAACTCAT
Organism: Arctostaphylos glauca; assembly: GCA_019985065.2. NCBI lineage: Eukaryota > Viridiplantae > Streptophyta > Magnoliopsida > Ericales > Ericaceae > Arctostaphylos > Arctostaphylos glauca. Next base: position 11,725,526 of record JAHSPW020000006.1, on the reverse strand, counting down.
TTGTGTATATTTCGAAACTTAGTTTCTTTTAATGTTGCCATGAACCGGAGCGCTACAATTACAAACATATTAAACCTATAATCACTTTGAAAATGTTCAAGAAGCATTTTTAACTAAAAAATTAAAAAAATTGGAAACTATAAGAGAGGTGATTTTCTCAATGGAGAAAAGTAATATCTCACTTATGTAACAAGAATTATACTCTCTCTCTTAGGACCTGTGCCTGCAAGAGAATAACTCGTCAAAGATCTCATCGCTGCTATGACAGGAAGACACTACGATAATTAGGTCAAACAAAACTCACAAGAATATCTGTAAATCAAGCTAATATTCTCTATTAGCGGTTGAGTTAGTCCGTATCTTTCTTCATGAACTCAAACCTTTATTTACAAAATTTGTCACTTCATCTTCCTAATTCTCTTAGGACTTTGACTCCCGATCAGAACCAAAGTGGACTACCTTCTGATTGGCCACTCATGAGATAACTCTAATATGGTTCTATTCAGGACATTATCTTCTACTATTAGAGTTTTATTCAACCACATGTTTTTCATATAAGTTGATTGGCTCTGGACTCCTCATTTATATCTAATTAGAACCTTATCCCGACATATTTGAAGTTCCTTTCTATCTAAGACTTGAGACTGCCAACTGCCCTTCTTTAGATCAATGACATCCCATACTGCCCTTCTTATGTCGGCAACATATCAAACCACTCATTCCAGGTTGGTTGGTCATTGAACCGCCCTTCTCTGGTCGGGTATAATAAAAATTGTCTTTCTTAGGTCGGTCGTGCCCTCACGTGATCGACACATAGGCTCACGTGTGAGAGACCTTGTTTGCCAAACTAGATGAATTATTTAAGAAAAACTTAATAATATTTATTTAAATTTTACTTCCTTCAATTGTCCCCTAGCTTGGCTGGCTTCTCGTCGAACTGAAGGGACAAGCGAAGCTACTAGGTCAACATGATCAGATATTTCCTTCTCGGATAAATATCCCCTCAACTATCATTTGAAAATCGTATCGTCACATTAAATGCGACGTGATATTATGACAACTTTTTACGGATCGACACGCTTCTCGCGCCTGCTAACCCTCACTGCCATAACTACTTTTCTAATTCACCTTCCCTTTTCCCAAAAAGGGAGTCTCACTTCTCTTATTCTTTCTTCCACAACTATTCTTCTACTTTTCGTTTGTTCATGTTCATCCACTGTTCATCGCCATTTTCGTAAAGACCTTAGAGAATCCAGAACCTCAGTCTCTCGTCGTCTCCCCTGTAAGTTCCTTTCGACTACTCGTCATTTCTTCCTTCCATTTTTTGTGCTCCCCTTCCATTCTCTAGATGGGGATTTTTAGGTAGCTTTTAGATACTGTTGCAAAAATGGTAGAGTTTCGCCAGCAATACAACGCGCCTAATGACGTTGTAATCGAACTGAATAGACCCGACACTCCTCGTGATGGGAATGACCAGGACACCTTACATGTCCCCCTAATGGCCATTACCGAGGGTGAAGTCTATTTCCCCCTCCATCGTCTTCTTCGCGAAGTCCTCTGCTATTATCGTTTGCATCCTATGCAAATTTTGATCTAAACCTACTGAATAATTATGTGTATAGCCGAACTCAATAGACTAAATAATCTCAGCTTAGGTGTTCGTGAAGGAACAATATTGTATATTTTGGGGTTGTATGTAAGAAGAATGAATTGTAAACTTTGTTAAGTTGTTGATTAGGCCATGTTTGGGTCAGGATCAATTTGTTATTGTTTCTTTATACATTTTGAATGTGATATATAACTTGAACATTCTTGTGTTATTTTGTAATTGGTTAAATTTTTATGATTTCGCGACTCTAATTACTTTTAATGGTTTATATACAGAAGATAATTGAAAAATCCCTGAACTGATTATGATAGAGAACTTAGTGAGTTAGATTCACCGGCCGATCACTAACCCTCCTTATATCAGGATGGGTCTTCACAGAAACCTTGTCATAAATTCCTCTATCAATTGTCCCCAATTGGTAATGGAGTGAGAAGAAATTTTGTGATACAACTTGAGGAAAATTTTGCCCAAACTCGAGGCAAACATCTTGCAATATGAGTCTTGATTTCCTATATACAAGACCATCGCTTGGAGAAATCCCTTTATGTGCCCCATCGGGTCTTTTTTTCATTATAAAGATGAAATTTAGGGTAGGGTTGGGTTTTCTTTTCCTTTCTTTTCTTCTTCTTTTTTTTTTTTTTTTTAGTGGGGGGGGGGGGGGGGGGGGGGGGGGGGGGGGGCGCTGGAGAACTAGCCAAACGTTTCTTTTCTAGGGTCTTCTTCAACTCCCTGATTTGCATGTTCTACTTAGAGAGCTTGTGTTCTATATCTTTTATAACATGTTCCCTCCTACACATCCTGTCATATACCTTATGGTCCCTCCTAGACCTCGCTATGGTTTTTGTACGATTGTCCCCGCAAGAACAAGAACTCGTCTCATTCACCTGGATGTTTCGAGGATTTAGCTTGTTCTTCTTTAGGGTTCTCGGTGGGAATCTGGAATTGTCACTTGCCCATTTCCCGTCTTGATTGTTTGTTTGTTTGTTTGTTTGTCATGAGATTTTACCTTTCCTACAGACGGCTCCAATTTTGAGTGGGTAAAAATTTCTTGCCAGAAAAGTTAGTTCCTCAAACTGTGGCCAAACACACTAGCTCTCAAATCACTTGAAATCTAATCTCTACATGACAATGAATCATCAAAGAGCCATTTAACAGAAAGACACTCTGATAATTAAATCAGTAATCAATGAATGAACTCTCAATATCTAATGATTGTCATAACAATTTACATCGTACCCTATGGGTGTATGTCTTTTTATAGAGATTTTTCTCTATTAATTCGAGTCCTTCCCCATCTCTTAATTTCTCATCAGAGATGAATTAAACTTGTTTACTATTGGCCCCTTGCAAGATAAATCTTATCCGTACTCTCTGAACTCTTTATTTTTACCGTTAGAGTTTCATTCACCGTTAAGTTCTCATTTTGAGTCAAATATCTAGAATTTCTCATTATTGTCTGTCTAAAAGTGGTCATGGGCTATTCAACTTCAATACTTATACATACTCAATCTTTTTATTACTTGACTGCCTTTCTCTGATCGACAAATATATTTCTTTGCTCAGTAGCATATCTGTGCACAAGAGCACCATTCTGCCAAGCTGGCCCCTTGGCTTTTTACTTGGCCATAACCTAACTAGATTAATAACTCTTGTAAATTATTACTAGGGATTTTATAGCAGAGGAGAAGGCTGGCGGTGATTTTTATTTTCTTATTACATGTTAAAAGAATTTACGTTGGTCCTAGCACGGGGCTATATATTGCTTAGGGCTCAAGTTGGCAGAAATTTATTTTTAATGTTGTTGGTCCACATTTATAATAAGCTAACAAAGTTTTTTGAAATTATCGAGTCCTCATAAATACCACAACGGCATCTCAAATTAGAATATAATTTCTCCCACATGCAATTAATTACACGTTTTTTGTTCAGCAATCTTATACCAACTATTATTTAATCCTTTTTTCATATTGTGGGGTACATGTCAATATAATCCTTCTGGTAACAAACTTGATTGCGAAGGTTGATTTAGAAATAAAAATTAAGTAAATTAAAAGTATCAAGAATTGATTAAAAAAATGAATATATTAATTAATTGTTGAAATCGATTACAAAGATTAAAGGGATATCGAGCATAACGACATCATTACAGAAGAACTCAAATTCCAAATATGTTGACACCCGAGACCCCAATGTAATTGAAAAGAATATATTGTATAAACTTGATTAAAAATGCTTACTTAAGTAATCTTTTTCAATTATACAAAGTTTTAAAGAAATTGTAAGTATTTATCTTTATTAGTTGGAAAATTATGAAAGCTTTTGAAATTTTTTATTTGATTTCCAACTTGAGTATTTTAAAATTCCATGGGATGCCCTGTTAAATAAAAGCATAGAACATTAAACTATTTTCAATAAATGATTTTTTAAGATTGGAAAACCAAAGGAAATTGTTCATTTTCACTTCTGCTTTATGTAAATTTGTTAGAGAAATCTGCTTTAAAACCTGGATCATGGTTTTCTAGATGGGCTTATGAAGGGAAAATTAAGATAAGGAAAAAATAAATAAATATGATAAATGTTGATTTAGTTTTGTGTAGTTTATAAAAGAGCCATTCTAATATCTAGGGGTGAAAATCTAAACCGGAAAATTGAACCAAATCAGTAAACCAAAACAAATCGACAGTGTGGTCCAATTTATTAGTCTAATCGGTCCGGTTGAGTTTGATTTGAGATTTTTTTAAAAAATTCAGTTTGATTTTCGGTTTTAGTCACCTAGAAACTAAACTAAATCGGACCGAAACGGGTTCCTATACTAAATCCTAAGAACTAAAAAATTTAGGTTCATACATGTTTTTTTTATGTCTCGAACTAGTTATTTTTTATTTTGATTTTTTACGGGCTTTAATTTTACTATTATTTAGAACTTTATATATCAATTTTAGTACCCTTTAATTTTTTAGAAGTTTTTTTAAATTGGGCATAGGCCTAATCAAATCGAAAACTAATTTTAAAATAAAAATTAATCCGGACTTGATCCAGCCCAATCAAACCGAAACCGAAAAAATCAAACCAAACCAAACCAAAATAGTTCATTTCGATTTCAATTTACAAAAACTCAAATCGAAATTACCAATTTGGTCCAAGTTTTTGGCCAAACCGAACCGATTTCACCCTAGTAATATCCATGATCCAAAACCAAGTGCCTTTCTGTCATTGCAATGACCTAGGGATTATGGTCTAGCTGCAATTTTGGCAACTCTGGGCCAGTGTTGGGGTTACAGTCTACTTTGTTTATGGGCTTGAAACCCAACTTCTGGTCTTATTTTACAGCCCACGAATATAGTCCAAAACTATGTTAGACGAAGCCTTCCACTGCTAACTCCACATCGTTGTAAAACAATGGAGGGTCATTCGATCAAGTCTTGTGTAATTGGTTCGGGGTCATTCGGTTTGAGATGAATTTCTTCGGACTGATTCAGCTCAGTTCATGCATTTAAAAGACCGATTTATTTTTAGTTCGATTTGTTGTGGGGTCAGATTCGTTCGTGGTTTTCGGAGATTTCGGTCTGACCCAAATGGATCGTACTGTGCTAAGTTAAAAACTTGATTTTGGACCCATTGGGCCCAAACCCGTCACTAATTGAAGAAAATGTACTACTAATATAGAAAATCTATTACCCAATGAGCCTCTATTTGAAATTTTTTTCCATCAAACATTAAATGAGCCACTTTTAGAAAATCTATTTTTTGTTCGGTCCACTTTCGGTTCAGTCTAAATTACAAAAAATCGAGACCTAATTGAATATTTTTTAGAAAACCTTTAAGGGACAGAAACCGACCGAATACCGTACTGGACCGACTGAAGACCGAACCGATCAGTCAATTTTTCGATCGGTTCATTTTTTCCTTCACCCCTACCTATAACAATGTCCGATACATTAAAAATTTTGCACCAATAATTTACCCTTCGATCAACACAATAAAACAGTTTCAATCACTAACGGAAACTATGATGAATTATATTCTAAGCCACATGAAAATCACACTTAGGATCACGTCTACAAATTCTTGTGGAGTCTTTAGTAGGTATGAGCCTAAAAGACATCCCCAGCATTTGTCATACACTTGAGCCCAATGATAGGTCTCATCCTTGTCCATTGCGGGAGTGGATGGGTTATACAAATTTCTCGATAAAAATGAAGAGAAATAGTACATTCAAGATGGATTATTACAAAAGGAGAAGGAAAAAAAATTTTAATTTCACACAATTTTTTTGTCCATTTACACCTTTTTTTTGTCCTTATTGTATAAAAGTACTGAAATATCCTTGTATTAAATAAACTTTGCCAAGTAAATAGAAAGGTATTTTAGTAACTTCTGTATAATATGAACAAAAAAAAGGATGCAAATAGACAAAAAGAATGTGCGAAAATCAATTTTAAAAAAAATGAAAAATTGGTGTCAATCCAGCTAGTTAGGGTGTGAGGCAAATATGCCTCTTTCTCTTTCTTTAGTGTCACCCAAATTTGTTCACTCCTCACCTGATTAGGGGTAAGTTAACTCTGAACATACTTGATGCATTGATAAACTATTGATAATGTTACAGTAATACTTACCGTACAAGTCGAGTATGTGTTAATGAAATAAAAATTAACAGGGCAGAGTTAGGATTTAATATTGAGAGTGGCACCACTAACAATAAAATTATAATATGAAAATTAATTTCCATCCCTCCATAAGGATAAAAATTGCATCCCTTTTGAGCAAATGCCCCATCCCCTGCCCTCCCCTTTTGAATTACGAAAATGCCATTCTCTACTCTTTTATTGTTTCACATTGCATTTTTAAAAATTTGTAATTATAAATAAAATAAAATAAGTAATAATAATTTTGTAATTTAAAAAAAATAACCAATTCAACCTTTTATCTTCGCACTAATTTTTTATTTTTTTATGAGAATCCATAAAAGTGGAGGTCGTAACTAGTTTTAAAATTTATCAATTAGGTAATGGTTGAAATTTTAATTTTTTTTACCCAACAAACTTTTTATCTTCACACCAATTTTTTATTTTTTTATGAGAACCCATAAAATTAGAGGCCGTATTTACACTTTTTGAGTTTAAAATAAAAGTTTAATGTACGTTAAACGTGAAACAAGATGATAGAAACGATGCACAATATAGATTTTGAGCTATTGAGATTTTTCTTTAAAATTTCGATGTCACACGATAATCCTCGCAAGAAGAAAGTATGTAACATTTGTTTAACTTGTTTATTTAGTTAAATTTAACTTTGAAGTGCTGATTATTAGAGAGGGGTATAAAAGGACTAACACATCAGTAATATAATTACGACAATTATAGATGAGATTTTAATTTTTTAAATGTAATGCAAGTATTAAATGGAGAGCTGCTTTTCAAATTTCATTTTATTTAAATGTAAGGAATATTGTGTTTTCGTGCATTAACAAAACAACTATATTTTATCATATTGTCAAGAATTTATATTTTCCGCATCACGGAATACTTATATTTTTCGCCCTTAAGTTCAAACGAAAAATGGGTGAAAGAAAAATACAAAGTTTTAAAAAATGATGATAAAGGAAAGTCATTTAAAAATATAATTTTAATTTGAACTAATTTAAGATTACAAATAAAATACAAAAAGATTTTTAAAAAAACAAACAAAGGAACAATTAAATCGATCTGAATGAGTCAAAAAAATCAAAAATGATGTTCATCATATCTCCCTTTTTGGTATTTTTTAAAGAGTCCCTCTTTCAATTTTTATTTTAGTTAATTTTTTCATTTCTTTTATAATTTTTTATTTTTCCTTCCTCGTAATATAAATAAAAAGTATTGCAAACATATATATTTTTAAGGAGTACAATAACGAAAAACATAAAAATTTTGCTTTTGTCTTCATAAAAAGGAATTGATTTTTCTTCGAGTTACGTGCAAATTACAAAAAGCAATCGTTGCAACCTCAACTATCCAAAAGTATTTTTAATTGTTCAAATTTATTTAAAAAATTATTATAAACAAAACTTGTTTATTTTGTTAAATGTAACTTTGAAGTACTGATTATTAAAGTGGTAAAAAGACTACCTGTAATATAATTACGACAATGGTAAATGGGATTTAAAATTTTTTTTTTAAATGCAAGCATTAAATGGAGAGTTGGTTTTTAAATCTCATTTTATGTAAATGTAAGAACCACCATGTTTCCTTCCATTAACAAAGCACTTATATTTTTCGTCTTTATGTTCAAATGAAAAAAAGGTGAAAAAAAATTAAGTATCGTGGAACATTTAAATATTTGAAAAAAATAAAATATTCACCCTTAAATTTTTTACACTTGAAAAAATAAAAAATAATAATTTTTTCAATAACTGAGCCTGTAGCTGATCTTTAAATATTATTTTTAGTCAATGGTAAATTTTTAATATTTTCCTAAAATTAAAAACTTGCACCACATGTTACTCATTTTGATACCACAAAACGGGTTGTGCAGAGTTGCGCGAAAAGCAGCTTCCTTATAATATTCAACTTAAAAAAAATGACCATTTAGCTCTCGTAATTGAGAATTAATTACTACATAATATCTATTCGATAATGCTGCTCAACTATAAACTCATCCTGATGGTGATGAGCTCGACCTCATATAGGAACGTAAAGGGCATTTATATTTGGGACAACCATACTTTGCCGAGTGAAAAATAATTTTACTATTGCAAGTAAAATATCAATTCCTTCATCTCTCAACTTTTGAAGAAGCTCTTTAGTCGATGAGATGAAATGATCCCAATCTTCACCATCCATTCACACAACTGACAAAGTTCTAAAGTTTGGAGCAATCGACCAATGACCGCTCTCTAATTCTCTTTTTCCTCTCCGGCCCCCCCACCAAAATAAAAAGACCAATAGCTCTACCCCAGCAAATCAAGATCTAGTCATGTAATATCTAGGCGTAAAATGAAATTTACCACAACTCAACCCTAAAAACCGGCTTATAAGGTGAGAGTTCCAAGACTTATAAGCAGCGACAGATTCAGAAATTTCATATAAGAGGGTCACTTATTCAGAATAAATTTTAAAAAAAATCTCAGAAGTTACACTGTAATATAATGAGAGCAAATTTAGCTTAAACTTAAATTTATATCGTATGTCAAAAATAGAAGAGTGAGATATGTACTGTGAGCACAACACACATGCTGTGTGAGAAATATGATACCATTTTAGATTTTAAATAAAATACATTTTGTGTGTTGTGCACACACCGTTAACAAAATCTTATTTTCAATTTTGAGTTTGTGGTTAATCTCGGATTTTTTTTTTAAGTAAACGATAATTTTTCATAATTTTTTAAAAAATAAAATTCAAAGACATACGACCAAAAAGAGATCAGTATCGGTCATTTTTTTTTAATATGGTGGTGACAAAATTAAAAAGAAAGGTAAACAAATATGCCCATTTTGCCACATTAAAAAAGTTGTTGAAACCGCTCATTTAAATCTCTTTCAGTTGTAGTTTCTAGATTTTATTTTTGAAAAAATTTTAAAAATTCACTATCAACTTAAAAAAGTATTTCAAGATTAACCGTGAACTCAAAATTTTACAATAAAATTTTTAACGATATATGTACACACACAACATGAGAAATATTTTATTTAGAACCCAAATTCATAAAAAGAGAGAGAAAGAGAGAATTCTAGGTAGGTCACGTGACCCCCATGGGCCCAAGGTGCATTTGCCCCTGCTTATAAGTTGATGAAGAAAGACCAACCTAGGCGATGTGGGAATGTTCTAACACCTTCCTTCACACAAAACGTGAAAGAGAAGACGGCGCAGAGTTGGGAAGAAAGACCCCGAGAAGATCGCACGGAGGAGTCTGGGTTTGACTCTGATACCATGTTAGAAATTCATCGGCCTACTCAACCTTAAAAACCTACTTAGTTTATAAGTAGAGAAAAAATGACCAACATAAGCGGTATAAGACTCGTTAAAAGAAAATTTTCTCTAAGAAGTTATTTTTATTTTTATTTTAGTAACACGTTGGATTAAATAAAAAGCACTACCAGACAACCAAGCCTGTAGGAATGTTCATGTAAAAAAAAGGAAAATTCTTTGGTATCTATAAATTCATCTATTCAGCCAAATTGCACTGAAGAGATTGACCTAACTTGTATACATATAGGGGAAAAAAGAGTTAATATATTTATATTTATTATCTAAAACTAATTTTTATTCATTTAGTCACTGTCTCAACTCCAGTATATATGCACTGGCCATCTGGCCTGCAATAAACCTTATAGATTACTATTTAAGAGAAAATTTATTTTATGATTTTGAGACACCGCCAAATTACATCTAGATTTCCTTGTTACCAAGGAGCCGAAGACTATGTATATAGGTTTCATATGGATGTATGATGAATGAGCGTGTTGAGGCATCACGTGGAGGTATATGTGTTTGGACAAATGTCATGTGATATCGCAACATCGATCCTTGTAACCACACAATTGTTTGAATTCATACACTTAGTGTTCGACGTCGGAAAAATATATAATGTTGATGTTAAAAGATGTTGAGACACGCGTGATAGTATCGTAACAGCATTCAATATTTTTTTTCTATTTAAGACTTTCTGCTAATTAATTTATTAGCCAGTATCAGGGTTAGGTTTCCTCTTTCTCCGTTTGGACTCACTCAAAAGGTCAATATTTGTCTTGTTGCCCATACAACTCCATCTTTTAATGGAGGATGTGGGGGAAATGATGTCATTTTCTAGGGGTAGTAATTAAATATTAGACAAGTGTTGGGCCTGTGCATAAAATAATGTTTAACAAACTGGGAATCTTAGCCCATGAATTTAAAAACCATGACATATTGAGTACTTGCTCACATATCAATTAGGAAAATAACAAAAAAATGGTAAGAGGTGTAACGCAAGAAAATATTAAAAAAATCTTAGTGCACCATAAAATATATCATGTTGAAATAGATTTTAAAATTTAATTTTTCAAAAATAATCCTTGTTGTTTGTGAAAAAATGACGCATCGTAAAAGACAAAAAAATATCATCTGATAGACAAATAATTAAATATCATTCTAATAGATGAATTATTTAGATCGAGACTACTTTTCAAAAGTTATTGAATACTTTAATGAATTATAAAGAAAATTTCTTATAATCAAGAAAATATGAAAAAAAAAATATTGACTTATTGAACTGTGATAATTATTGACTTATTGGCTTATTATTTTTTTGTCCTTTAGTGAAATTTTTTTACAATCTTTTGTTTTGTATTAATTTTTTTATGATGGTTGGTTCGTCTCGATAAGAAATTTCAGAAAAATATAAAATTATGACTAAAAACTAAAAAAAGTTCAGAAAAGACAAAAATTAAGCCTAAAACAGCGTCTATGTTGACTTATTTGCGTCCTTAGTGAGCTTTTTTTAACATTTAGACATAATTTTATACTTTTTAGATTCCTTTCGTCAAGACGAACCAATAATCACCAAAAAAAAATGAAGTAAAAATAATAAATACAAAAAATAAGTAATTAAGTTAATTTTGGCCAAATAGACCCTTAATAAACAAACTCTTGTTCAAAATAAATTGCCTAGCATTTAATATTTACAAAAAGAAATCAATTCTCTAAAAGGAAATTATTGATTTGAAATCAAGGGTGTCTTCCTTAGAAGGTGATATTACTTATGATAATGATAATTTTATCGATCCTTCAGCTAGCAATCAAAATATTCCCAAAAATAATAATGAGATTAAATTTGAGAATAAGAATTTCTCCCATCTATCACTTTAGTTGTACACGATTTTGTAGTAGATATAATTGCATTAGTTGACTCTGGTGCAGACTTAAATTGTATTAAAGAAGGGTTAATACCTAGAAAACTCTAGAAAATTCTGGTTCAAAACTCTAAACATATGGTGATTCTTGGTGCACAATTCTTTAAATAATTTCTCCCTTCACTGTTGATGTAGAAGGGATAAAAATGAAAATTTTTTTATCAAGAAATTCTTCTTAAAATTATATTTCCCCTTAAGGATTATGAAATAAATATTTTGAAGAATAATCATATTTACAAACAAAAACAAATTTGGTTTTTTACAAGAAGAGATTCTGATGAACAGATTGAGCAACAACTTTCCTCTCCTATAACAAAAAATAAAATTGCTCAAATCCAAGATCTAACTGAAAAACAAATATGTGCTGAAATTTCAAATGCTTTTTGGCATAAAAAACAACATATAGTTCAATTACCTTATTAAAATGATTTTAGTGAGAAAAATATTCCTGCTAGACCTTCCTAGATGGATTTTGAAAAATTAGAATATTATAAGAAAGAAATACATGAATTATTGAAAAAAAAAGTTTAATACGTCCTAGTAAATCTCCTTGGTCATGCGCAACATTTTATGTAAATAAAAATGTTGAATTAGAAACAGAAGCATCTAGATGAGTGATAAATTAAATTATAAACCTCTGAATAAAGTTTTATAATGGATTAAATATCCAATCCTTAACAACAACAAAAAATAAATCTTTTAAATCGATTATATAATGTAAAAATATTTTCTAAATTTGACATGAAATCTGGATTTTGACAAATACAAATAGATGATAAATATCGGTATAAAACTGCATCTACAGTTCTCTTTGGATATTATGAATAAAAATATTTTGCTTTTTGGACTTAAAAATTGTCACACCCTTTGGGGGCATACTCAGGATTGCCATAAATTGAATCTGGTTAGATGGGAGACTATAACCCTATATAACGTGTCTGGATGCTCAGTGACCCTTATCTAGGTATACGTGCTTGAATTGGTGGATGTTTAGACACTTGGGGCGTTTTAAACTTTTGCTTAGGCAGCACGTCCAGACGCTCAAGGCATCCTAGCTAAATGCCCAAGGAAAAATTTGGCTCAGAACTTCACGGATGGAGTTCCAAGCTCCCGAAACTATGGTATTTGTCCTAGGATACTTAACACCTCCTAAATCAAATTAATTTAATGGGTTAAGCCTAGTTTCATTAACTATGCCTAAATCTTGGGTTGGGGTCTCACATGTTCGGTTAGTGCCCGACCACTATCGGCTAGCCATTTGGCCATGCCTTTTGATCGGCTACCAATCGGCCACATCGTTCAGTCATCGCTTGGTCAATGTCTAGCCACACTATTTGGCCACTGCTCAGCATATGATTCAACTCATTGTTCTATAGACCATGACCTTAGTTTACACATTTATTTGATTGGTTTTGACCCCCGAGACTCTATGATTATTGTTTGTTGACTTTTATGAATTATTTGCATGGATCTTACATTAAACTTAGCACCAAACGGATTATGTATGAAACATAATTTATGAATCACATAATGCTCTTGATTGTTGATTTTATCAAGTTAGTGTTCCTTATGCTAAGGATGTCAAACTAGTGATGGTTTTGAAAAAAAAATAGAGGATATGGAACCTAGGTTTGGGGAATGCCTTTGGTCGTGCTATGCATCATGCCATACTTTATCTCGAGTTATGTCATTGTCTTGAGTCGTGTTATGTACTAAGTCGTGTCATTGTCCTAAACCGTGCTATGCCTTGAGCCATACCATGCATTTGTCATAACGTGGTAAATACAACATAGGTTATAGAGGACTATAATATGGTTGGAGAGGCATGGGAAACGGGAGGACAGTGAATGGGAGCATAGTGAACGAGAATATAGTGTGTGGGAACTTTTCGTATCGAAATATAGTATTTGGGAACATGATGTATGAAAATTTAGTGTATGAGAGCATAAGTCCGTGAGATCATAATTTGTGGGAGCATTGTAGGTCAGATTGAGAATTAATGATTGAATTAGAATTTAGGATCTATTAAACTTTGATGCATCGCTTACTTGTTTATTTTAGCACTTAGGTAAATAATATACTTGTCATTCAGTTATATCACTTATAGAAGGGGCCGGATTTGGTAGTTTTCTTTATCTTTTTTAGTGTAACCACTCACGGGTATTACGTTGCTTCTGGTATTGTATGGCAGATAAAGATGGTGAGCATATCCCAAGGATGTCGCCACTGAGTTGTCGAGACGAAAGAAACGAGAAAGCATTGACTATACCATTAGATGTTAGATAACTCTATGTTTTTTTGTGAAGTCTTTTTTCGTAAGAAATACAGTGACAAATTTCATACCGAAGGCTTCCTCAACATTATTTTGGTTGTAATATTTTAAAATTTCTGTACTAAACTCATATTAATTTAATAAAATCTATAAGTTATTTTTCTTAATTTATGAAAAAATTTCATACGTTATATTCTCTAATTTCTCTACTCCTCTTTTCCCCTCTCCTCCAATATCGACCAACACTGCCTAATAGTCTAATTACGCTGTTGACCATGACAATTTTTTCTCTAATCTTCTCTACTTTTTTGTAATTTTATTTTGATACTATTTAAAGAAATCGAAGCAAGTTTTTGTTCATTGCGCGGTCATTCTTGTGTTTTGACCTACGGAAAATTTTAATGTAGTTCAAAATTCCGAGATTATGAATGTGACGATGAAGAAATTCAAAGTTGGTCATTGCTGCAAAAATCCTTCAATTCAATCGTCATGTTTATGATTTCTGGTGTTTCAGAGTTTATTTATTTCATTTTGGAGTGCCATTTGTTGTTGGTCCCAAAGTTTTAGCTATGTGTTATTTTTGGTCCGCAATATCAAATTTGTGTTACCAAGTTTCAAAATTACCTTATGTTTGATAGGAAATTTTGATGGAGTTAGTTACAAGGATCATTTAAACACGTTCGTATGTCCGGAACTAAAGAGACACTTTTTTTTTTTTTTATGTTGAGGAATTAAAATGGTACTTCGTCAATACTTTGGAGACCAAAATAAAATTAAGTCATTTTTATTGACAACAAAGATTAAATATTTCATCATGTAATGTTATACAACGAATTATACTCAATTGGTTTGAAAATAAGCTTTTTTGAAATCGTAAGTTTAATATATTCATGGATTATTTAATGCATAACACGGATTATATGTCAGTGTGACAAATGGCAGATAGATCACCATTCAAGTGACGTTGTTTACTTTAGACTACTCATTAAAGATAAAAATTCTTTAGTAACTAGATCATTAAGGAGAATTTTTCTTTTGAAGGCAGTATGAATTTTCCAGTATTAATCTTGTCGATATCTTTATTGTACATATAGCAGTTTAGTTGATGAGATTTAAAATATTATCTTTTCTCTGCTCTATTTTTTGATTGTTATCTCAAGACCCAATAGTTTTTGTGTGAACCCAAACAAAGTAGCAGATGGGTGGCAGTCGCGGCCCCCCAATAGTTTCGAAAACTACCAAGTCTTTTATTTAAATTTTGGTTTACATTTAGATAAATAATAGTTTGACCCTTATTAATTTTTATAAATTTCACAATCTATCTAATAATCTTAACTTAAACTATCCAAATTCTTAATTTTAATAAAATTCCCTTCATAAAAATTTTACGTCTTTTACTGCGTTGTATTTTTACTACAAGTGTGAAATTTTTGGATCTTACCCTTCTAGTAATTTCCAGGAGTAGAGTATGGTACAATGAAGCAACCAAACACCACCAAAAAGGACTTATTAGGTTTGAGCGGGAATTAAAAAGGCCGATTAATTGCAATAAATAAATAAGTAAATAAATAAGCAGTTCTCCAAACTTTATTACGTGGTAAGGTTTGGAATCGGGAGGACAGAGAACGAGAGAGAGAAAAAGAAGAGTCTTCGGACTTGAGAGGGAGAGAGAGGCCGCGTGGGAAAGCGGAGCATCTGAGAATAATCTATGGAGGCCTGACAGAAGGTGAGAGCTTACTTACACTTCTGATCTGAACTCTAATTTGGTAATTTTGAGTCCAAAGATGTGTGTGTGGTTCGTAGCGTCCCAAAATGTTTGCTTTTTACCCCTCTGATTGCTAGATTTCAAGGGTTTTCTCTAGATTTAGCAAATGTAGACATAAATGTTTATAAATTTAGAGTTATTCTCGTATCCCTTGGTGTTTGTTCTGCTGACTTTGATTTATCAAATGTAGACATAAATGTGTGTAAATTTAGAGCTATTTTAGTATTACGTGGTGTTCGCTTTTTACCTCTCTCTCTCGGCCTTTCCAGTTGTCCTGTTGGAAGGGATGAAATTACGTCTGGGTTTTTTTTTTTTTTTTGGGTTGATTTGCTTGTAATCATACAGGAAAGTTCTTGCTAATTTGAGCTCCCGCCCTTCGCTAAATTCAACACCCCCCCTGCCCCCCCAAAAGAAAAATTTGAGTAAAAGCTTCATTTGATATGAGGCACTCAACTGAGAACCCAGATTTAGGTGTAAATTTCAGTGAAAGCTTCATTAATGGCAGTTCTTACTTTGAAAGCCGCAATATTGAGTTGAAAAGTTTTGAGTAAAGAAAGAGTATCCCTTGATTTGGGTTTTAAAAAGAAAAAAGAGTGAAAAACTCATTTTTATACCTTCATTAGTGAAGCATTTGAGAGGGTTTTAACTCAAAGTTAAGTTTGAGTCAAGATGGAGTAAGCACTGGAGATGCCCAAAGATTAACTGTGTGATTGTGAAAGTTGTGGCCTTTAGGATCTTTTATGGGCTTAGGCTGTATCTACTCTATGATTTTTAACTCTTGGAGTATTTGGTTGCTTACGTGTTTAGGCTGTGTGTTCTAATTTAGTGTTTTCAAATATGTAAGGTTCTATATCCCACCTGAATTAGGCATGTATCAATATTCAGTTTAGTATACCCTACTTTGCTTATGCTTTCAAGTGTCTTAGCATGTATGTAATTGTGTGGATGTTCTTGAGTCTTGGCTCTAGGATCTTTTCTGGACCTTTTGATCCCTTCTGGTTGTCATTTGTGTTTTTATCTTACTTTATTTTCATTAAAATGGGAAGTATGTTTAAGATTAACGTCATTGCAATTACAAAATGTGGTTTAAAGGGTTTTGATACCATTTCCCTTTTAGTTTCCCAGTTTAGGATGCTTTTAATATGAGGCTTGCTTTTGTAGGAATCTTATTTTTCTTGCTTTGTGCTTTTTCCTCAACCATCCTTGTCTAACCATCCTTGTCTCTTCTTTTCCTTGGTCCTTAAGCTTTTTCAGAAAAATGTTTGAACTATAACTATTTATTGTGTGCAGTTGCCTATGTACAATGCCATTGATTTTGAGTCAACATTTGGCTTAAGTGGAAAGCTTTGAAATATATTATATACAAAAACCGAAGTGGAGTAAATGTCATTCCGTAGCATAGTTCGTGATGTAAGGGGTAGTTTTGGGAGCTTATCAAGGCGGAGTTTCGAGGTGAGGCTGACTGGACATCGCAGGGGGAAATCTCATGGTGCAGTTCATGAGTTATATGAGCACCAGTCGATTGTTATTCAAAATAGCTGCTGGGCTAGCCTCCCACCAGAACTTCTTTGCGATGTGATTAAGAGGTTAGAGGCAAGTGAAAGCACATGGCCCTCTCGCAAACATGTTGTCGCATGTGCTGCTGTGTGCAGGTCATGGAGGGAAATGTGCAAAGAAATTGTTCAGAGCCTTGAGTTTTCGGGGAAGATTACATTTCCAGTCTCCCTGAAGCAGGTGGGTTTTCAAGTTCTGTTTTCTCTTCTTGCTTTTCATCATCACTTAGCTGTTTTCTAAAACCACCTGTTATGTTCCTTGAAATTTTGTCATTTTATGACATTATGTTTTTCTCATACAGCCAGGGCATCGAGATGGACCCGTTCAGTGCTACATTAAGAGAGACAAAGCCAACTTAACTTATCACCTTTTCCTTTGCCTTAGCCCTGGTAAGTTATTGGTTTTGATGATAAGTTGATTCTACTAGTTTGTGTACTTTTGGTTTGTTGTTCCTGACCTGTCCTGTAGAGATCACACTAATCACGTTAATTGAGAGTAATTAGCTTCCCCTTGGTCTGTCGTTATTGAATGAAGACTTTGAGTCTGGACAAAAGTGCAATCAGTGAGTTCATAATTATGTAGATTTGCAGTTGTTAAGACTGTTGAACTTAGTGCACTTTTGCAATGTCAATGTAGGATAATGAACCTCATGCATCCTTTTGGCTTCGAGAGTTAAATCAGAAAATATGAATCTTTTTCTCCTTGTTGAGCACTATAACTCA
The DNA here is from genome assembly GCA_019985065.2 of Arctostaphylos glauca. Taxonomy (NCBI): domain Eukaryota; kingdom Viridiplantae; phylum Streptophyta; class Magnoliopsida; order Ericales; family Ericaceae; genus Arctostaphylos; species Arctostaphylos glauca. Next base: position 11,707,733 of record JAHSPW020000006.1, on the reverse strand, counting down.
TTGACTTTGTTATTTATGTTGTTTGATGAAATGAAACTTCCTATCCTGTGGAACAAGAATCCCAGCGGTGTTGTCCTTCTGGAAATACTTTGACTTGTGAATGCATTCTTGCTTTGTGCCTTTGTTGATAAATACCTTCCAGTTAGATCATGTTTATTGCCTAAATGGAAATTGTCTTGACATTATGTATAGAACAATAAGAGGCTCAATGATGGACTAAAAACATAACTCAACATTAGTATTAGCTGAATTTGCATTGGAATCGGGTGACAAATCAGTGATCTTCAGCTCTTTAAGCTTTAAGTATAGAGATAGCATTGATGCATTTATTTCTGGACTCAGCCTTATTGAACTTGCAAGTATCTATCAATCGATGGACTTCAGTTAGTGTTCCCACTTGTTTGTCTTTGTCAGCTGTACCCTTATGTTCTTTTTTTTCTTGTGATGTGCAGCTTTGCTTGTTGAAAATGGGAAATTTCTTCTTTCTGCTAAACGGAATCGGCGAACTACCTACACAGAGTATGTGATCTCCATGGATGCAGATAACATATCAAGATCAAGCAACACATACATAGGAAAACTGAGGTAACGTTGTTACTTAAGAACTTACACCGCTCAACATTGGGTTGCTAGAGTCTCATAAATTTAGTGAATACCTTTAGTGATGACTGCTTAAGAAGTTGAAATTATATTTTCATGCTGATTGAGAGAACAGGATGGATTTTTGCTCCTGTAAGAAAATGTTGTGACACTTTGAAGCTATCTAAGCTATAGTTGTTTGTTTTCTCATCCAAATCTCTTGCTTTTCGCTCTTTTTCATCCATTTTGGCATCATGAGAAAAAATTGAAGTTATAAACTAGACAACTTGAATTCCATGCTTGATGCATCTATTGGGATTTGAAATGTTCGTGTATTGTGTAGTTTATGGGTGGTATTGCATATATTGCCTACACCTTTTGTAATTTATTCCATTATATTTTTGTTCACTGTTTTCCTGTTAATGGTGTTGTTTGGATCTTCGTGCATTGTATAATCCCCAACTATATGCTAGTCTGTTTTCATAGATTTTAGCTAAGTTGCATTTTGTACCAATACTCTTTTTGCAATTCTGTTCTGCTGCTGGAGTACTCAGAGCTCCTGAAGAATTCAAAAGTGCAGGGATTGAAGATGAGTAAAGCTGTTTCTGGCAAATGTATGTGAAGAATTGAAGATGTTCAGTAATTTTATTTTAAGACTACTTATTCGACCTTTTCAAATTCTTCCGAGGCCAATTTTTTCCAGTTTTGTAGCTTAGGACTTGGACTGGTCTTTTACATTTGAGAGGTGGTACTTTATACTATGCTGGTAGTATGTACATTGTTATATTTCTGTAGATCAAAATTTATGTCCTGTATTTAAGAGGCTTGAAGATGAAATTTTATTGAAAATTCCCTTATCATGGTCTCTGTCCTAGATTTTGAATATGTGGATATAACTTTTGGTTTTATAGCGTTCTTTGGTATGTGTTTATTTATTCTTTGCTAGTACTTGTGTGCCATCAGACGTACATATATTTGGCCTATTGATTTTGGCTTAAGCCAATTTGTTAATATAGAACTGTTCAATTTGTTGTCTTTACTAATTGTTGCCCGTTATTTGATTACTTACATGGCATTCATGTCGACCACTTCCTCTTGCAACAGGTCAAATTTTCTTGGTACGAAATTCATTGTTTATGATACACAGCCGCCCTACAATAGTGCTCTTCCTTCTCCTAGTGGGCGTACAAGCCGGCGGTTCTACTCCAAAAAAGTTTCTCCCAAAGTCCCTACGTGCACCTACAACATTGCCCTCGTCACATACGAACTGAATGTGCTAGGCACGAGGGGTCCACGAAAGATGAATTGCATCATGCACTCTATCCCCTCCTCAGCCCTTGCGCCAGGTGGCACCGTCCCTGGCGCGCCTGAGCTCCTTCCCCGTTCCCTTGAAGACTCGTTCCGAAGCATCTTGTCAAAATCAATTGACAACTCAACAGAGTTCAGTAGCTCCCGGTTCTCCGACATCTTGGTTCCAGTTGAGGAAGGAGACGAATCAAAGGACAGGCCCTTGGTCCTTCGGAATAAAGCGCCAAGGTGGCATGAGCAGTTGCAGTGCTGGTGCCTTAACTTCCGTGGGAGGGTGACTGTTGCTTCTGTCAAGAATTTCCAACTGGTTGCTGCTGCAGCAACAGCTCAGCCGGTTGCTGGTGGAGCACCGCCACCTCAGGCGGCCCAATCTGATCATGACAAGATCATCTTGCAGTTCGGTAAGGTTGGGAAGGATATGTTTACGATGGATTATCGGTATCCTCTGTCTGCATTTCAGGCTTTCGCCATCTGTTTAAGCAGCTTTGATACCAAACTGGCATGTGAATAGAAGAGAGAGTAGAATGTGTCGTTGGTATTTGGTAATGGTTTTCTTTTCTTTTCTGTTTTTAGAGTTGTTTAGGATTGGAGTTTCTTTTTTTTTCTGTTTCTGTTTGTAATGTAGTACTTGTATACCTCTGAATATGGCTGGAAGGTCCTACACATCTTTTCTGTTCCATTTTCGTTTTGCTTTTTCGGTTTCCTTTTCCCCTCTTGTTTTCATATTCTTCTTCTTTGTTTTTGTTTGCAGTTAGTTGGTTCGAGTGTATCAGTTGTATCCCTTTCCTTTATGTATTGAAGTACTATTGAAACCTTGAGAAGGTGCCGGCCGGCAGTCACAGTATCGTTTGCCTTTAAAGTTTGTTTCAATGTCTCGGTTCGCCTTGGAATGCGTACCCTATGGGTTTTTTTGGTTGTTGAGCAGTTTGAATTTTGGCATATATGGCTTTGCTGTTTGTCCCATGCCCATTGTCTTGATGGTTCTGGACCCTGGACCAGATTTTTGGCACGTGTAAGGTTGTGTTTCAATCACAAATTTGTAGTTTAAGAAAACACAAACAAAAAATAATAATGACTTGAAAAGGCAAAAATTTTCTGCCGTTTTCCTTCACAAATTCATAGTCTAAAGACCCTGATGTGAAGAGCCATAGAGTGGCAACAAAATGGATCAGAATGCAGTTGCTCACTTACTCTGGATTTGTAATCCTGAATATGAAATTGAATGCAAACTCAGGGACTTCTGGAGAATTGGAGCTAAACCAGTCCGTGAGAGAACGGAACAACTTGAAATCGCCCTGCATTTCTGTTTTGTTTTTTATGACTGGGTGTTCATTCTAACTTACACGTACCATGACTGATGGAAAAGGAATCTCTCACGCTGTCTGTTGGGTGATTTTTTATTTGTAAAGCGTGCAGGGAAGACAAAAGTAAAACGAACCTAACATGCGATTATGTTTGGTATTTTTTTCTTGAGCTACAAATTTCTCCACAAATTCAAAAAACACAACCTAAACGAGGGTGATGATCCCAGCCATTCACGGCCTCCTCTAGACGACAAAGGGCTTTGTCCATCAACATCTTGGCGGGTATCTGGTGTTTGAACACTTACAAGTAAAATTTGCTTCCTTATAGGTGTTGGCTTGCAAGTCACAAACCGGCAAAGTGAAGCAAATCTTTTGAACATCTTTGAAACTAAACCCAAAACCCGGAAACCTATAGATACGACAGAAACACTTATGAATGTAACCGGATGAAATCTTCATAAGATTTGTATTGTAGTCTTCATAAAGCGAAAAAGAGCGAAAGTGCCACCGGTTGAGCCATGGCATTGACAGAGTTTGAGGAGTGAGCACCTCTTACCAACTAACTACAAGAGAGTCAGATTCCCTCCTTGAAAAATGCATGTAGTAGTAGAAATCTCCGAGAGGAAAAACACAAATTTCAAACCCCGGTTAGATCTGCGACTATGAGTGCACCGGGATAGAACTCGAGGCCTAAGTTTGCCAACCTGCGGTTTCTGAAGGAATTCTTTCTCATGTTTCTTGGGACTGGTTGGGAGCTTGTAGCTATTCCAACCCCTTTTGTAGGCCATGAAGGTTATATCGACCACTGGAATCTCCAAACATGAAGAAAGGGGTTCACCTTTGTGTGTTTTCCCGTAGAACCCCTGGGGACTTTCCAGTGCTGGAGAAGAAGACATGTACCTGATAAAATAGTACTCATATGTTAGTACATTTATTTGAGAGGAGTGCGAGAGGGGTAGGAGGAACAAGTAATCTATATATATTGCATGTCGAACAACCTTGGATTTCTTTTTGTTTTTTAATTTTTATCGCATCGTCAACCAAGCTTATGTACACTTCGGTAAATTTTTGGAGATTAATTTTATTGTGCACTAGCAGAGACCCAATTAAAATCGAAATAAGATTATCGTATACATTGAACCCACAAAAATTGTAAGTACATGAAGCCAATCCCTTAGAGTTGACTCAATTATTTTTTGTTGGTGATGTCATTGCTTACTCATTTTGTTCATGGTCCATTGCACCACTGCATTTTACAGAAGGCCGATCTTTGGCTTTATAATAAACTTATGTATCTCTATTCCATGAAAAGCACCTGTTCCAAATATTTTATGTCTATTAATTGGACAACATTTATAAAATAAAAAACCTAGTGGGGAATATTCTACAATTATAAGAACAATAAAGGTGCATTTGATTGGTTGGATTCTCAATGAGAGAAAATATACTTCTCAGAGAATGTTTTACACTCACAAAACTCATAGAAACCTCTGATAAATTGTTTAAATCCATGAAACTTATAAAAGTACTGCGTTTTTACTCTTCTGAAGCTCTTCTTTGCACCAAAAAAGAAGCTCGTCTTTACAAATTCTACCAAGTATAAACAAATTGCTAATGAAGGTGTTTATGCACATATTAAGTTAGTGGTTACGGGTATATTAGAATCTGGTCCCAAGAGATCAAGAAATGGCCAAGACAGCATCTTGAGTTCGGTGGAATACTGGAATGGGTTGCAAGTGGGCTCACATAGTGGCCACTACAAGGAACTTTTTTTGGAGATAATTAAAAATAACATTCGAGGGGTTTAAGATTGATTTCCCAGGATGTTTTGGAGTGTAAAATATGCAACCCAATACGTCTAAGGATCCTAGGTAGATCTGTAAAGGATTTGAAAGTTTTTTGTATAGAATAATCGTAGTGGCACTACATGTTTTACTTTATGTTTTAATCCATGTTGGAATGGAGGAAGATAAGTGACTGTTAGTGAATATGTGTGTGAGAGAGAGAGAGAGGAGGAGGAAAGGGGTACCGTCTCAGCATGAAGTTAAATATGAGGTAAAAAATATAGTGTCACTGGCATTATTTATATTCAAAATTTTAAGTTTAACTAATAGTGGTTGTGAATGGCCGAAAATAGCCTCGTTGGGCCTCATTGAAAGGCCCGTCTTGTTACCAAAATGGACCGTGTCCGTGTGGCAGAAGCCCAATAATGAATTTAGCTCGGGATTCTGCCAACATAAGGAAGAAGCCCAGTCCAAGGGCACTTCAGATATTTTCTCCTGGAAAGAAGGATATTACAGGCAGTCAGTCGACCTATATAGATCTCATCTCAACAACAATGCCCTACCGTCTTCGTCGTTTCGCTCCGCTCTCATGGCGCCGCCGCCGCCGTGGAAATCTCTCTTACACTCTCTCTCATTCTATCTCACACACGTTTTTCAGGTCATTTTATACATGTATAAGTACTTGTATATACACAACATTGAGTCTCCATTGGCCCGATGATGGAAATCTATATGTATTGAGCGGTTCTGGTGTAAAGTCATCACTTGCCTTCACTACCACTGCTACTACCACGTCCTCTTCCCTCTTCCCCTTTCCCCTATATCCCAATAAAAATTTATTTTATGGTGGTATGTAAAGGCGTTTGATGACTGTCACTAGATATAAACCGTTGATGATTTTTCAAAGCTATGAGATCTGAGGGCCTGTGTAAGACAGTTTGCTATAATTTATTTTGTTGACTTTTCTGATGTTTTGTCCATTTGTTCTTTTTGGGTTTTCCCAAACTAGTTGTAGTTTTTTACTGGTATGCAGATGAGCAATATTTTCAGATGTTCTGCTATATGGCATATATCTTAGGGCCTTAAATGGTATTTGTAAGTAAAATGAAATGTTTGTTTGAGTGTTATTTGTGTAGAAAGCAATATTTGTTTGTGTTTGTGTGGCTTCTGATATCACCTCTGATGTATATGGACACGGCCTTGTATCGTGAATCTCTCTCTTTCTATGCTTGTGTATGTCATTAGACATGTGAGTGCATGTATATAACCTCTGTTATCTATTATCCCATATATTCACTAGCTGGCTGCTCCACAAATTATGATGTTAGCCTTGAGTTATAGACTGCCCAATGATTGAAAACTCAATGTATTGAGCGGTTTCGTGGTTCCTAGTCATACTTGCCTTAGGCTGACCGCCCTTGCCGCCACCACTCTCTCTTCTTCCTCTTCCTTTCTTCATCACACATTTTCATATGCATACTCCCACATACAACACTGTTTGCTACATGAATGGTCTCGTCATGACCGCCACTGGGTACATACCATAGCTGATCTATTTTAGCTGTGTGATGCCCCCGTCACCATCTTATATGTATTGGGAACCTTTGCATGCTCTAGTTCTAGTGCAGAAACTACATGCAAACAGCATATTGGGCTCGTTCCACAAGATTGGTAGTTTGAAATTTGAATAGGTATTCAACTTTGCGGCTTGAATTTGATGCATAACTTTTTTTTTATAAGTAATAAAAACTAAATAAAAGGCATCAAGGGGCCACCCATGTACAAAAGAAGGAAGAGAATAAATAGGCCCTAACTGTCAAAATGAAGCATGTCCAAGAAATGGTCCTATACACCACTCTAAACACCAAAACTATCTTTCAGGTTGCTCAGATTTGATGTATCACGATGACAGTTGCGTAAGTGCAGGGCCGGCACTGGGGTAAGCCCCGCAGCTCAGGCAACCCTTCGGAGTGGGGCAACAATTTCTTTTGTAAATATAAACAAAACAATAGAAATCACCGAAAAGAATTTATTATTGATACTAAGTAGGCAACCAAACTGAGATCGGGCATGGGCAACCCAAATGTCGGGGCCGGCAATGTGTTAGTGTAGAGTGCTAAATCTTGGTGGTAGCAAGCTTGCATTGCCATTGTATGGAGTCCCATAGAAAGAATGTCATTCTAAATTTGTATGAGGTCAGACTGTATGCTTTGAGGGTGGATGGATATGAGTAAGTTTTCTATGTATTGTACGTTAATTTGTTTTGCATAAGTTTGTCTATTGGTGAATGATGATATGTGCACTGGGCTCTGAGCAGTTTAGATACTGTAGTATGACGGAAATGCAGCCTAGAAAGCTATATCTGACCCATTGAAAGTTACCACTTCATCATATCTAGTGGTTTCTGTGTTTTAATTTGGTATTGGACTATGCACCATTGCCTTCAAGTGCACCAAGCTGCATTTCTTTCTCCTGTGTCTGCATGGATGACTTATAGAGCCTGAAGGCAAGTTACTTAACTGTGTTGCCGGGTTAAGGTTCTGTAAAGGTCATTAGATGTGTTAGGCAATTTAGACCAATGATAATTTGCTTAAAGCTGTGAGATGGTAGGTGCTCTGATAGAGTGTTTCATTGGACATGCAACCATTTAGACCTAGCATCAAAGCCAACCACTTGTCTTTCCCCCACTCTCCTAAGTTCTTTAGCATTGTTCATGGCATTGTTTGGAGAAGGTGAAATGGTTTGCATATGGTTTATGCGCCATTTCAGATAGAAGTAGATTGGCATAACAGATCATTTTTTCCCCCACATCTTCTCCACCAATGTGGGATTGCTCTTATGTAGCCAGTTCTACCTTCAATGAGTAATGAGAGCTTTGAGATCCCACTTAATATGTTTTGCTTTTTATTTTTTATGTTTTGGGTGGTGATTAGATATGGTGGAAAGAGTGGCAAAAAAACTTAGAATCTGGAAAATTCAAGATTCAACAGCTGACTGTAATTTTATCCTTCGGAAATTGTCTCAAGTATGCCCCTTGCGTGTCCATATCCGTCATTATACCTTCTTTGCAGTCCTTGCAGCTAAGCTTGCCTTTTTTTTTTCTGCAAGGCTGCATATCTGTGATTTAAATAGTTGGCTGCATTTCCATTTGTGCATTTCCAACCATTTGTAGATTGTAGATTGTTATTTCACTACTTGTGTAGTGTATCTTTTTTTGTTTTTAGAAACTATTGTGAATGGGTGGCCCAATGAGGGACAATCTCATTGTATTGTGCAATTTGATGATTGGGCTCTGTGACACCATCACTTCGACCTTCACCTTTTCCTTTATAACCGCAGGGAGTGTCAGTGTAATTTACCCTTCTATTTGTCATCGTTTGGATGGTGTTCAATTGTGTTTCATGAATTCCATCCTGAAAGCATTGATTATTGCTCAAATTTATGAGACGGCTTTCATCTCTAACTCTGTTTGTAATGGTGCCATACTTTTTACCCTTGCCCAATGCAACCCATAGTTGCCAAACAATAGAATCTACAGCTGATCTTTACACATAAGGTACATTTAACAATTTGTTTGGGCTGAATTATTGATTTGATGTTGCTTGTTTCATATTGCAATTCTTCTAGTTTTTTTGCTTTTAAATTACTGAAGGCTTTGATGCCCAATGATGAAAACTCATTTTGTGGAGTAGTTGGTTCTCGTTGGAAGCCACCCAATCATTATCATCACCATCATCATCACCACCATCATCTTCTTCTTCTTCTTCTTCGTCTTCTTCAGGTATGTTACAAGTAAGTAGGGGAGAGGCTTCTGATGATAAACCACAGACTTCAACTAGAGATGAATTATGATAGCTATGAGATCTGAGGGCTTATCAAGTGCTTTTGACATTTTTCATTTTCTAGGCAATTCCTGGACATAAAGGTTGAGTAACCAATTTGTACCACTGGATCAACAAGGCTGTGTTCTTCTGGTGTTGATTTTGACCCTGTTCTTTTATTGGAAGTTTGACTAATACTCCTTTTCGTGGTTGTTCATGTGCTACGGAATCATATGCTTTTCACATGGCCATTAAAACATAACTTCAAATCTGCTTGTATAATTTTCATAGTACCTTCCCTAGTTCGCTTGATGAGTGAGAATATGAGGTTGCACAATACTTCTAGACTTCCTTGGAAATTCCCCTCATAACTATATCAACATTGACTAAATTAGTATCCTTCTGTGTGCTGATTTCTGCATTATGATGGAAGACATCTGTAGGGTGCAGTGACATGGATTTTGATTTTGCACTTTAAATAGAAGTCTTCATTTCTTGTTGCTTCATGTCAAGATGTGGTGATGATTAATCAGACTGGACTAAAGTTAAATTTGAGATTTTATGGAATTTTGGATGGTTTAATTATCTTCCCATTAGTATTATCTTTCAATTCGTTAGCAAAAGTTGGGTGTTTGGTTTTTGAAATCCGAGTCTTCAAATATCTTATGCTTTTCTCTCCCTTTCCAATTGGAACGATGCTTTTTTTATTGAATGAGTCAATATGGAATGCATGTTGAACTAGCGTTTTGAGTGTAGATGCATTTTTTCTCCTTCCATCTGTCTTGAAAAGTTTTGTTCTTTGTAGCTCAATTCTTGGTAGTATGTTGAGGCACTCTGTTGTGGCTTAAAAATTATATTTGCCTACCATTTCATTTGAGTAGTGTTGGTTGGGTGAAAAGCGTTTCTTGGAAACCTTGAAGTGATGCGCTCCATGTAAATATATGCCCTTTCGTGTTATCATCCCTCTGTACACCCTTTTTGCCTTGCAGCTCAGCTTGCCTTTTCTTGTAGATCTCTCTGCAATACTGCAGATCCGTTTTGGGATCTGAAGGCTTTCATCAGTCAATTTGCTTGTCATGTTCTCCTATTTTGTAGAGCTGACCCAATGAAGTTAGCCAAATAGTAAAGCTAAGGACTGGCTCTAGTCGAGTCGCCCAATTTTGGCCTTGTGCTCCATTGTGTTCCAATTGTTCTCGTATTTTGTTTTATGAGGGCTTGGGATGTTAACAAGTTACGCACACATTTTAGTGATGTGTAGAGTTGTGCCTTTTTCTAGAGCATTTGTTGTGTTCCAACTTTCCAGTGACGACTCTAAGATATTTGGAGTTGATATGTTGAGTTAGTGCTTGTACACTGTGCTGTGAGCAGTTTATTTTAGTTTTTGATGTACTGATGAATTCAATATAGAATGCTACATCTGAAACGTATCAAGTATCTTTTGGACAACTTTTTTTTTTTTTTTTTTTTTCTGGGATAAGCACTTTTGGACAACTTGTGTTCTTCCTTTGTTTGAGTTCTTGAGAAGTTGCTTGTTTCACGTTGCACTGTCCTGATGTATTTCACTTGAGGTCTTATGTTGCCCAATGATGGATGTCTCTTTTTTTCGGGAGTGGTTACTTTGGTTTTAACTAGAAGCCTCCCCCATCATCATCACTGCAGCAGCAGCAGCAGCAGCAGCATATTATTCTGAACTATTGAAATGTAGTATGATTATTACCTCATCTCCTCTTCCTCCATCTCCTCCTACTACTGCATTTGGGGGCGTGGCTTCTGATGATAAACCATTTGCCTTCAAGCATCTATAAATTATGATAATATCTATGAGATCTGAGGGCTTATGCTTTAAGTTGTATTTTTTAAGCCTGTAGTTTACCTAATTTAATTTTTTCTTTTTTTTGGTACTTATTGTGAGATACCTAGTATTTCATCCTATATATTTTTGAAAGTTAATTTTTTGTCATATTTTTTAAAAAATATTCAAATTACCTTCAACACTCAATCTTTCCAATTTTAGCGTTTTTCTCACTAAGAACAACAAATAAATAATTTTGTAAAGATTTTTTTTTGAAAATTATTTTAAAGGGTGACTTGGCACAACTATATCTAATGTCTCCAAATTTTAGTGAAAGTGCATGTCATAGCTATTAAACTTATTTTCAAATTCTGTCACATTAAACTCACGATTTTCTTCCATCCCGTCCATTGTGAAGGGGTCAAGAAATTTTTGAGTGCGACATTGTTGATTGCTTTAATAATTTTTGATAAGTTCTTTTAATAATTATGTTCCGTTATTATTCATAATGAAGTGCTATTATTTAAATTATTTGATTAAATTTCTTCAATATATTTATACTTATACATTTTGTACAAGTTGATTAAGTCGAGAATTTAGCTCTGATACTAAAAAGATGTGCACGCTAATATTAGTAACAATGATTATGTTTCGAGTGTTTCAAAGATAATAATATTTTATAATTGCTCATTTTGATTATGAATTTAATTAAATCTCTTAATTTGCAAAGTGTAATTAATTCAAAAGTTGTGATGTTCCATTAAAATGCACTGACCTCCCCTGAGGTTTCTAATAATTGCAGAGGCCTCCCCTTAGGTTTTAAAAAGTACAATCATTTTCCTTACTTTTGAAACTAGTATATTATTTTCTCTCTATCGTAAATTTCGGTTAGAAATGAGTTAGTTTGTGATAAGGTCATCAGATTATACTCTTGGTCATGACTATAAGAATAAAATCCTTTGTATATTTTCTCACCTCACTAAAGACTAAAGGTATGTAATTCTTTTTATTTTTTTAATTTTTTTAACAAATGCACTAGTTGATTATTTTTTTATTTATCGACGTAATTTGTTTTCTTTTCAATTATGGACATGTCATTTAGATTCTATTTGGTCTAAATCTAAAATGTTTTTGCTTTTATTTTAAAAATATATTCATTATTTTTTATTAATTTTTTAGATTTTGTTCACAACAAAAGAAATTTAAAAAGTATAAAATTATTTCTAAAAATTAAAAAGATACTAAAGACGAACAAATTCTCAAAAAAAAAATACTGTTTTTACTTATTTTTTATTTTTTTGAATTTTTGGACATAATTTTATATTTTTTTAAAATTTCTTGTCAAGACGAATCAACAATCAACAAAAAATTAACGTAACATAAAAATTACAAAAAAAATTAAAGAAGGACGAATAAAATTGAAGAAAAGAGTAATTCAGTAAATCTCTCAACAAGGGTCCGAGTGCTTGAAGCAAATATAACTATGCTGGAGATGTGTTTCATTATTTTTGTAGTCATTAACACGATAGCCTTTGAAGTTTGTTCATTGTTTGTACTTTTTATATTAATTGTTTATAAAAGTAATAAAAAAAGAGACATTCTCACACGTATTATGCGTGCCTAACACACGTGGTGTGCTAAAAAATGTAGTCACTTTGGGTTGCAAACAAAACTTTCATTAGAAAGTATGTTTGTATGTACAAATTTCGTTAACAAAAATTTATTTTAAAATTTTAAATTCGCCGTTAATCTCGAAATATATTTTTAAAGTTAACAGTTAATTTTAAAAAATTTTCGAAATTAAAATCAAGAGAACATGACCGAAATGAGTTTAGATAAGCAGTTTCGGTCACCTTTTTTAGTGTGGAGGTAGCAAAATGAGTATATATTTTTGGTTTTCTTTTTACTTTTGTTACTGCTGCATTAAAAAAAATGATCAACATTGCTCTTTTGAATCTTTTTCAGCTGTGTTTTTTAAATTTTATTTTTTAAAAAACTAAAAATTCACCATTGATTTAAAAAAATATTTTGAGATTAATCGTGAACTCAAAATTTTAAAGGATAAAAGGAACATTTCATGGATAAAATTATCTCTCTTCCCGATAGAAACAACAATCACCGCGGTGATTTTACTTTCAAACAAAGCCTCTAAATACTAAAGGGCAAAAGAGATATTTTACGTATAAAATTAATACCGTAGCCCCAAAACTATCATGGGGGGAAATGGTATGATAGTGTAAAAAACAGGAGGGGTGATTACATTTTTCAAAACTTCAAAAAATGTCAGTGCATTTTACCCTTATATTTAATATAATTTTTTATTAATAAATTGTCACAATACATAACTTTTGTTTTTCAACAACTCGCCAAAAGTATGTATTGATATGTTATTTGAAAAAAAATTCATTACATGATTAAGAATAAAATGCCTTTCAATTTATTTTATTTTATTTTTTTAGATAGTTGTCTTATGCATTGAGTAAGGTGTAGGAATAAGAATGCCTTTCAAATTTTTTATTTTTTTTATATTTTTTTAGATAGTAGTCTTATTCATTGAGTAGGATGTAGGATAAGAAGTTGATCTTGTGCATAGACTAGATGGGTGAAGAAAAAAAAAATGGACGTAGCTTCCTGCCAAGGAAGAAAACCACAAACAAGTAAACAACTTTTCATTGTTTCAGCAGCTTCAAAAACATGAAGGCAGGAAGCAAAGGACTTATGCTTTACTCCCATACAAAGGTACATTAGGACATTTTTGTTTCCCCTCTTGAGTTTCCACTGTTTCTCTATATTTCAACTCAATTCAATCAAACTCAAAACATTCTCAAGAAATGGAACTTGAGTTGGGTCTCAATATCTCCAAGACTGTAGATGATTTCACCTCATCAGCTTATAACCTTCTCATTGCCAAGGACCGGTCCGGTCCTGTTTTCGTGTCCAGGGAAACAGACTCCATGTTCTTTCTCACTGCCCATCTGAAAGGTCACCTTTTTCTCCTTCATTTGTGTCCTCTCTTTATTCATATGATCTTGTGTGCATATAGGCGTACGAAATTTGATTATCTGTAATTTATCTGCTTTTGTTTGCGAATAAGAAGCTATTTTCTTGTGTAAACTGTTGAAATTCAAACAAATGCAGGTTACAAGAGAGAATTTGTAAAGATTGAGATAAATGATGATGGGACTCAGATTGCCATAAGTGGTGAAAAGCCGGTTCAGGAAATGGTGATGGTAGGTTGGAGAATGTACAAGAAAGAGACGGAGATGAGGGGGTTTAGGAAGATTTTCAAGATTCCTGATGGGGTTATTCTGGACGAAATCAAGGCAAGGTTTAATGAAGAAGAATCGAATCTGACAATTTCGATGCCAAAGTCAGTAAAAGGAATCCGCGGTAGAGGGGTTGAGGAACTGAAAGACGAGCAACTTTTCAAAAAACTACCTGATTCATCTGAGAAGAAAGAAAATCAAGAGGCAGAGAGTAGTACATTGGAAAATCATGATCAAGGTATTGGGACCGTTGGATCAATTAGAATTGCACATGATCAAGTGGGTCAAGAGGAAGGAGATGAAATTCATCCACCGTTGGTTGAGAAAGATCAAGTTGTTGAAGGAAATACTGCTGATGAAATTCGTCCAGTGGAAAGGAAAATGGAGGGAGAATATTCTGAAAGACAGGAGGAAGACAAAAGTGGTCATCAATCTGATAAAATCGAAACTCCAGGGCCAAAACAGGTTACAGATATAGTTCAAGGAGTTGAAGGGAAAGAGGAAATTGAGAAAAATGGAAATGTTATCGAACAAAAAGAACAAGAGCACGGCGACGATGGTCATGAAGAAATTGGTCTAGAAAAAACTCCCGAAGAAGAGGTTCATCGCGACGAACCTCATGGGAGAGAGGAGGAGGAAACTCAAGGGAGCCAGGCCCCTGAGAAAAGGTCTATGATATGTGCTCCAATTATAGCAGGATCGGCCTTTCTTGTGTCCATTATAGTTATTGTCATCCATTTGATTAGAAAGAGCAACCCACCTCCCAAAAAGAAAAATTAGACCTAAAAATCCATAAAATTGTGTTGCGCAAACGGTGGATTACTGAGGATTCAACTCGTAGGAAAATTTATCATTTGCTAAAGTGATTACCATGTCATCAGGGTTTCAATACATGTTCAATATTTACAGTGTTTGAACTAACTTAGGAATATAATGTTTCATTATTTGGTGGATTCTGATCAAAACTTTTGCCTTGAGATTGCTCCAGATTCAGCAATAAGCTTATTTTTAAAACGCTCCCTTTTTATTTCTAAAATGCGTAAAATTTAAAATGTCATTTATTTGACTCCGGATGTTTATTTGTTGTTTAAAGTCAATGTATTTGTTGATGATATTTTTGTAATTTCATATACCTTTTTTATTCTAAAAATAAAAAAATAAATATAAACTACCATGAATGGTAAGAATCTATTTAGTTCAAATGTTAAAAAACAAAGGGATATTAACCTATAAATAATCTAATAATTTAGTTAATCTAAATAGAGCCAAATTTATGTTTTTATAGTGTAATTACTTACACTAAATGTCTCTATTTTGTAATTCTCTTCATTCAAAAAGAGCAAGATTGAAAGGAAAAAAAAAAGTAGCCATTGATTGCACGGCAAAACTAAAGTATAAAGAACATGGTGCTCATAATTCCAAAAGTGGGTCAAGGATAAGCATATAATTACATGGTATAATCACGTCCCTTAAAGCTACTTTAGACTCAAGAACCACAGCTGCCTGCCCAAATTAACCCTAATAGCAGCCTATTCCTTTTCTAGCTCAACTTTTTACACAAATAAAAACTGCAACTCTCTCTCTCTCTCTCTCATACCAGCACTAGCAAAACCGCAAAACAGAGAGCCATTTGAACTGCAAACCCCACCACCTGCACTCCAATCAAAAACAATGAATCCAATCAAATACCCATCATTTAGTCCCACATTGCATGACTATTAAATTCATAAAATAAAACCAGAGAGAGAGAGACAGAGATGTTTATGTGGATATGAAAACACCTTATGGTCCCAATCTGATAACCTTGGGTAATTTTTTTTTTTTTTTGATTGGTTTAAAATTTTTCTTGACCGGATAACCTTGGGTAAATTATTGTGAGCACAAAGAAATGGGAACTGGAAATTGAAAGCAAGTTTATCTGGTAAAAAAACAAGATATGTTCCAAGTATTAATACTTTGCACATCATTTCAATTTTGCTGCAAAATAATTTTTGAAACATGACCAAATTTTAGAATACTGTTTTTGAAAACAAAAACAATCGTGTATATGTATTTATTTACGAGCGGAAGGTTTTCTCCAAAAGTTTCCATTTTTATTTCTTTGAAAACAGGGAATTTGATGCCAATGGTATGCCAACCTACCTTCCCTCCATGTCCAGATGTGGGCAAAGGGCGTATCGTAGCAGAGTCCACTTCATCCGTAGGCAAAGGCACTGCTGGATTACTGTTGATAAATGGTATTCCGTCGCCTTTCTCCGGCAGCGACGACGGGCTATTCGCCTGGAAATTGGCGCTAGGTGCTGGGCTAGGCGGCGTCGATTCGTGGGGCTGGAACGGCCATGGGTTGGCTGGAGATGATGATACAATGCCGCCAGAAACTGGCGCCGGCGTTACCGGAGCTACCGCAGGAGATGGTCCGGGCACGGCTGGGGAGTTTCCTGGTGGTGGTAAAGACACCTTTATGGCGAGCTTTTGGCCTTGCTGACATGGTTTGACAGATCCGTTGCTGAAGGAGAAGTAGAATAAACCCCGCCTTGAGGGATGCCACTTCCATAATGCAGACAATAATTTGGTTAGAGAAAATTTGAGCCTTCTTTAACCATATACAGAAATCATGCATATGTGGATGGTTTATAATTTATATATACATACGGGGCGGAAAATTATCAAAAGAGCCAATTTTGCTACGACACACCGACAAATTCAGAAACAGTATCTATATATATTACTTGCATAGACAATGCCCTGGATATTGTAGGGGGAAATGATCAAAAGAACCAATTCAGACTTTTGTCAGAATACCCAGGTGCTAGGAGACACATGCAGAGAGAGAGAGAGAGAGACATTTGAGGCATCTCTAAACTACCTCTGTGAAGAAATTAGACATGCACACATACACAATGCTGGGGAAATTGAAAGGGCATTTGATGAAAAGAAGAAATATAGAGACATTTCTCAAAAAAATACCCAGATGCTAGAACACAGACAAATGCGCTAGCGCGCGCACACAGAGAGATACATACGGTGAAGGAAGTGGAATTGGGCTTGGTAAGATGTGCAGCTTGAGTGAAGTTGCAGAGGTTGAAGGCTCCTCTGTTGTGGAAAATGTAAAGCTTGTAATTATACTTGGACTTGAAAACTGAGAAAAACAAGGTAGATGGAGATGTGTTAGATTAGCAATATATAAGTAACATAAGAGGAAATAAATTATTCAACTTTTTTCGAGAAGGGTAATGAGTGCTTACTGATGGAGTCTCCAACATAAACAGAGGGGTTTTTCCATTCTGAAACTCCATCAACAACTATTGTTGCAGAGTCAGAAACCAGGAAGAGTAGACTGAGAACAGAGATCAAGAGGAAGAAAAGCCTGGAGGAGGTTTCCATTAACATAGTGTGCCTTGTTTTTGAGAGAGAGAGAGAGAAATGAGAAAATTCGGCAGGCTTTGGAGCTTTTGTGCTTTTCAGTTTGAGTTGAGCAGCAATTGACAGAGAGAACCCAAAAAAGGAGGAGAGGGTTTTAAAGAGGGATTCAGATAGCCTAACTTGGGTCTGGATCGCCTGGTACCGATTTTGTGGTTGTTTTTAGGACTATTTTTAATTTATTATGTTTGTAACGCGTGACCAGAAAATTAACCATATTGAAAATAATTTTCACCAAATATAATATTTTACTGCTAAAATAAATAAACTTGGATTCAGTGCATTCTAACATTTATTTTTTCAAAATAAAAAAGTTTTAAAATTAATGTAATTCATATATGATCAATGAATTTCTACCTAATTAATGTTTGTAATAAGTTCTCTAACATGAATTTTTTAATTATCAAAAAAATGTTTAAAATCTCACAGAGAAAAAGATGACAATTGAGTTCCAATTGCATCTCCAATTAATGTTTGAATAATGCTAGGAACACAAATGTATCTTGAGCCGTTAGATGCACGTGAGGTCCTTAATAGATTGAGAATCCTACGTGCATCAACGACTAAGGACACATGTATTCGAATGTGTCTGGACACATTTGTTTTTTCTTAATGTTTCATCTGGCATTTTAGTACTATTAACTGACAAATGTACTTGCATTTTAAGTCCTTCAATGAATGTTGGGTTAAGTTTGAACTTATAGCTACCAAAAATAAATGGATTCTATCTTTTGTAAATTTAAAACTCAACTACTAAAAAAATAAATAATTTACTTTTTGTTTTTAACATTATTTTAAAGAATTATTGAAATTTGTTAGAAAAAATATATAACGCAACTTAAGAATTCCATTAAGGTACACCCATCTTCACCACAAGTTAAGAGTATCTTAAGACCTATTTATACTAATACATATTTTAACACGTATTTTATTATCCAAATCTTTTGAGGCCATGAGGAATGCTCTAAAGTGGGATTAATCTGAATTTCTTTCAGTAAAATGTGAGTGTGAGTTTATGTGTGTGTGTGTGTGAGAGAGAGAGAGAGAGAGAGAGAGAGAGAGAGAGAGAATATTAAAGAGTGTCAGGCGTGTTTGGGCTTTTCACGGGAAGGGTTTGAATGGGTGACAGAGGGAGATGGGGCCTGTGATATTGGAGAATGTGAATTCATTACTAGAATTCAATTTTTTTATAGCAAAAGGTGGAATGATTTTGTTTCTGAAAAACATTTTTGGGTAAAAGGAGGTCGATAATACAGAGGGAATATGAGATTAATATTATTAGGGTTGGCAGTGATGATGATGGGGGTTATTATTCTAAAATGATTAGTCTTGAGATTATCAAAATGAAATGCTACTGTATTCCCTGTTTTTGCGACTATTATAAACTTCCTTTTGGGATTTGGGGAATCCAATTTGCTCTCTTTTCCTAGTATCTTATTATTTACATTTTTCAGGTCTTCGCTTTACACAAGGTTTATAGATTCTCGTAATTTTTTGAACTCCCAAGGAATAAAATCTTTGAAGCTGCCACCAAAGGCGAACACGCTGCCGACTAAATTACAACCATTCAAAGGGTAAAGTATTGAATATATATTTTTGCATTTGTTAGTTTTGCGTTAACTTTTTTTTATCTCCAACAGAGTATCGATCTCGAGATAATTAGAGTTCTGCTTTATCTCTAACTTCTCATCATGATACGTATTGACACCAAAGGGGTACACGCTTTCATGCAAAAAGAAAATCTTGAATACATTTTTTGCATTTGTAATTTTGCGTTAAATTTTTATGGATTATTGACTCGTTCTGACGAAACAAATCTAAAAATTATAAAAAATATGTCCAAAAGTTACAAAAAAAAGTTCGTTAAAAACAAAAATAAGCCAATATTGATCATATTTTTAGATTATTTTGATTTTTCTGAACTTTGTTCAAATTTGATTGATAATGAAACTATTTGAGAAAAAGATAAAATATTAGTAATGAGTCTGAAAACGACCCTAACTCTAGTACAGGAATGAGAATGTCAAAGTCAAATTCTAGCGCATTTTTAATTGCAAAATGTTGTTTCGAATAATATATGCAAATGTCAGTCCACTCGCTCTCAAAACTCACTCTACCTTTTCGTTCTCTATATCTCTTTCTCATAAAATTTAATAGTATGAGATATTTTTAATTACGGGTTAAGTAACACTCATGCACCTGCATTAATGTGACCATATTTTGGCATACAATTGTAGACCTTAGGATTTGGAGGTTTTGTTGTGTATTGCGTCCATCAGGACGTATTGTACACCAAAACAATGTCATTTTAACAAACATAACTCAAACAGTCGATCAGCGTTCGGGCAGTGGTGTACTAATTTTTGAGCCAAAAAAATTGTAAGCCCTGAGAGTATCTAAGCCGAAGCTTGGACTCACCAAGATGTGGCCGAGTAGGCAGAGTACAAGCCCCAATCCGCCGTACACAGCAAACACCGGCTAAAGACCACAGATCACAGGCCAACACTGGAATTTTAACCTTTGGTTGTGGTCCAAACCCACTTTACGCTAAAAAGGAGAGCGAGAAAACAAAATGCCAACAACTAAAGGACAAAAATACTGGTGGCATAGGATTTCGAGAGGCCCCTTGAGCAGATCAAAAAGAAGAAGTAAAACTTGAAAATGGGTCAAATATTGGACTCATATGTACGTGAAATTACCTCCTCTTTAAGGTACTGTTAATTGTCTACATTTGGACGGTAATATTTATTAAATTTTTTTTGTCTTTATGTGAAATTTTCTCGTAAATTTTTATTTTTCATCAATTTTTTTGGTTTATTGGTTCATCTCGACAAGATTTTTTAGAAAAGTTATAAAATAATGGGCTAAATTTAAAAAAAGTTAAAGAAAAGTGAAAATAAATCAAAAACAAAATTTTTTTAGTTTATTCGTCGTTTTTAGTAATATTTTTTTAACTTTTGGACATAATTTTATACTTTTTAGAATTATTTCATCAAGACGGACCAAAAAATTATGAAATATTAAGGTCAAAACAACAAAAGCAAAAAAAATTGAATTAAAAAAATTCGAAAAAATAAATTAGGCCAAAGAGACCCATTGTCAAAATAGTTGGTTGTTGAGTTCATGTGATACATTTTTCGGAATACTGTAAAACATATAGTCATTCAACAGTGCCAATTATAATATTCTTTAAGGAGTGTGATTTGATTCTCGAAGAATAATTTAGATTTTTATTTTGGAGAATTAAGTATATCATTGAATCATCATTTCATAGTATCTCCCTATTCATGAAAGCTAATGATTTTTTTTGTAAATATGTATTGAAATACAAGAACTTGTATTTTAATTAGAATAACATCTTTTCGAAAGGCACCCTCTCATTTTGTCGAAATATTTTTACATTACGCCTTATGCAAATATTCCCAATACCTAAAGAATTTTATATTTTTTCCCCCTAATTGTTAGAACACCTATCATTCTATTGAAATGGGTGGAACTTCAGATTCCAAAATATTCCAGAAGACATTCCAAAACGGAAAAAATATTCCCAGAGAATTAACGGAGTGCAATTGAACCCAAAGTGTATGGAATAAGAATAGGCCACCAAGTGGTTGGTTCAATGGATAATAAGGACAAGTACTTTTGAATGCCCATTTATAAAAAGTACATAAATAGTATAAATATGTGAGGAAAAATTATATGTTAAACCCCATAGTTTACCCCATTTCCAAAATTAAACCTTAAGTTTTTAATTGAACAACTAAAAACTCACAGTCCAGTAGTGTCTCAATTCAAATCATTCCTTCACTTTTATTAGCTAATGTAACGCTCCAAATTTCAGAAACGTTAGTTTTGTATTTTAGAGTTTGCTGGATTACCTCTAAAGTAGTAACCACATTAATCTCTCCATATCTTTTTTTTTCACTAAATACCTCTCAAGGCATGGTTACTTTTGGCCAAAGTTATCAATCTTGTATCGGCGAGCGTACTGATTTTATTATTAGTACAGTGCATACCGTTTTGAATTTATCGCTAAAATTAATATATATATTTAAATAATAAATTTTAACAAAAAATCACATTGGACATATAAAATCAAGCTTCACAACTTCAAAAATAAATCACTGGATATAAAAATTGATAATTTTGGTCTCAATTTATGTTTAATTATCCAAAATCGTTATTTGAAAAAAAAATTACGAACCGGTATGGTATCGGCCGGAATAGCCCAAAACAGACCGAAATAACCCAGAACGGTGGCTGGAACGGTATGCCAGTGGTCTGGTACTGATTTGAGACTTGTACGGAACGAGATAAATAACATTGCTTGGACCATTCCTAAATACATTCAAACCAATTATAAATTAAGCGTTGTTGCTAAATAAAGTTGAACAATTGTTTTCCCGACCAAAACAAATAAAAGTTGAACAAAAGAAACAGAAAGAGATGATGGCGAAGTGTGGAAAGATTCCAAATATATAAAAAAAACAAGGAAATTTCATTTTCTCTCAATTCGTTGATTGCGTCATCAGTTTATTTACAACAAAATAAGGCTCTGTTTTTCTTAGAATTTTTATTGAAATTGACTTATGTTTTCATTTCAGAGCCAATAAATCTTTATATCTGGGCTAATTTATTCAGCAAAAAATCATCTCGCGTCACCCATCTCTGTCCAGTTGACAACATTAGAGTTTTATTAATGAATTTCATATTTTATTCTTTCATTAACAAAATTTTATTTGAAAATTTTTAGTTCACAATCATTCCCGAAATAATTTTCCAAAGTCTACAGTAAATTTTTAATTTTTTTTGGAGAATAAAATTTGGACAACACGACCAAAAAGGGTTTAAATGAGCGGTGTCGATCATTTTTCTACACCGCCCATTTTTTCTTTCTCCAAAGTAGGGCAATAGTAGAGTTGTGAAGCTATTTCTCTTTTTTTAGGTCAAAACAAAAAATAAAAAAGTTTTTATTTTTAATATCCTGAGTTCACAGTTAATCTCAAAATAATTTTTTAAGTTAACGGTTAATTTTTAATAGTTTTCCAAATATAAAATGACATTATTTTTAGTGAATTGAGTCTTAATATTTCAGTCAAACATGCCCTTCACAATAGAAAGTGTAACTACATCATTTCATACTAAACTATGTAG
The DNA here is from genome assembly GCA_019985065.2 of Arctostaphylos glauca. Classification (NCBI taxonomy): domain Eukaryota; kingdom Viridiplantae; phylum Streptophyta; class Magnoliopsida; order Ericales; family Ericaceae; genus Arctostaphylos; species Arctostaphylos glauca. Next base: position 11,685,305 of record JAHSPW020000006.1, on the reverse strand, counting down.
TCAAATGCGCAGCGAGAGCTGCCACGTGGCCTGCACAACAGGCCCGGGGTCTTTGCCATTTTTTCAGATAAGAGTTGATAGCGTTCAAAATTAGAGGTTAAGACTTAATTTCCTCTTAGTTTAATGCTTCTTTTGCCCTTTTGATAACTTTAAAGACCTTATTGGTATACAGATCATTTGTCTTATCAATAGAAGAGTCATATTCTCTTTTTTTTTTAGCAATTAATTCTATCTTTTTAAAATGAATAGATTCGATTTCGCTAGTTTAATTTTATTCGTAGTGCTGTAGGCATGAATAACACGCTAAAGTCGAATAAAAAAATTGAAAGCCTTAGCAAGTGGATAATGTACACTAGAGTTTTCTGAATAAAAAAATGTCATCAAATTGAGTTTGAGGGGAGGTCAATAAATATTATTACTTAGTATTTAAATGATTTGACTCTTCAATTATAAAATTTTGGTTCTAATTTTTTTTTTTTTTGTCTTTTAGGCATGACTTAGCAAGTTCCAAGCCGTTCTTCTTATTTGACTAATATAGTGGAAATATTATATTTTTCTTAGACTTTGAACCTTATTGAAGCACTTTATAATATTTATTAGAGGAAATTTATTTTGTTCGGCTACATCTATAATGATTCCATTTTCCTTTTATGTTATGGACATTCAAAATCCAAATATGGACTTGAGTACTTCTAAAATCAAAGCCCATAAACATCAAAGTTACAATTTTTTTCTCTCTAAAAATTCAAATTGGATACTCAAAGTGTTGATATGCTCATCGATTGTCAATTGCTTGCATTATTAAGAGTTACTCAGTATAATTGTAATTCAATAATGTGTTAGGGTTGTGTTTTTTTTCTAAAATTCTGCAAATTGGGTTATTAAAATTCGCTTGCTAGATTGAATGGTCCTTTGTAAAGCTAATTCTAAAAATTAAGTACGTAAGGCATAAGGTGTTTTTATTTATTTATTAATTAATTTTTTTTTGGAGGAGGGGCGAGAATATATGAGTTATATTATATTGTGAAGTAGCTGTAGGTACGACTATTTTGAAGATGTCATTGTGTCTGCGACAGACACACGGGGCACGTAGACACGTAGACGACACATATGATACACATAACATGATTGTAAGCCTTTGTTTCCCTTCTTTTGTTGATGGGTTGATTGCGTATCTCTTATTTCATGTACGTAGATACATGTGCAAACTAATTAATGGTCTCATATGATTGGTGCAGTAAACTTTACGTAGAATCTTCTACATTAATACTCAATATTTTATTTTCATAATTTTGACCAATAAACCTTATGGACAATCTAATCATCTATGTCTATGTAATTTTTTTTTCTTATTTTAAACATCGAGTGTAAATTATCATTTTTTGTTTGTCTAGAAGATAGTTGAATCTTGATTCAATTAAATTTGTGATTTTGATTTCGTTGACAGTGCTGTAGAATAATACGCTAGTATATTTATGTGGCAAATCAGAACCAAGACTGAGTTGACTATTCCTATTTCCTAATCCCCAACCAAGCTCTGAAATTTGGTATCTTTCCTAGTGCCAGCGATGCCATTCGCTGGCTTTCCTTCACTACGTTACACGATTAAAGGCCGTGATTTTTTTGCTACGCAACGATCATCCATGCTATGTAGTATATACATCTCTCTGTGTACGTGTGGCACCTCGGTCAAGTGGGTCCTGTTAGATCCTAACATTTTCTAGATCATCGAAAGGTCTGTTAAAACCCCAAATTAACGTTATCTCCATAACCCAACAAAGACTGAAGCTTCGTGTTCTACAGCCTCCTCCAAATTTGCCTCCAGTTTACTCCCTTAGAACTCCCCTCCAAAGGTAATTGTGTATGTAGTAGGTTTTTATCTTAATTTTGTTAGTGATTATGCACATGCAAAGAACAAACTTTTCTGTTATCAATTGAGTTTCTAGTTCAAACCAGTTGTTATCTGTTGGCCTGATGGGTACTTGACAGTTGGTTATTTATTGTTTGTGTGTTGAACTGTAGTTCGCGCTTAATTGTTTCTCAACTACCATTCTTGTGTGCGTAGGGTAGGGTTCAGCCTCAGTGGGTAGTTTGTAGATATAGTTTCTGTATCTGTATCTGTATTTCTGTTGGTGGTGGTGTTATGATATGCATAAAAGCGTGACTAATCTTCATTTCTGAACCGGGGTGGATGCTAAAAAGCTTTCGAAGTTGGTCCGACCTAACATTCTACTTCTGGTAATTGACTGGTAGTTTCGTTTTGTTTGCTTAGTATTTATATGAAGTACGGTCTGAGATTTGATTTCTTATGGGCTTTCAAGTCAACCAACTACTATTGGCTTTGTTGTTTTCTCCCGCTTTTCCAGCTCCCAGTGGGTTAAGCTTGAAATGTCTGAATAAGATTCGTGGAAAGGTTTTGTACAACTGTGTGCAGTAGGGTTCCAGCTGTTTTGTGCTTTTTGCTCCTTCCAGTGGCAATATTCAAATTTGGAGTTTCAGGACTGTTCCTATTTTGTTGTGGAGATTGTTTCTGTGCACTTGCTTCTTGGGATTTGATTTTTCAATGAATTTGAGAATTTCGGTTTGATGTACTTTGTGGAAGTCTGGGTTAAGCTCTGATTGACAGTCAATTGAGAATTCGGATGTTGGGAAGTTTCAATGAATATTTTGTGAGTTGCGGGTCTGGTGGGATTCACATGTTTTGAAGCTCATCAGATGAAATGGATAGTAATGGGATTGATGTTTCTCGGAAAGATTCGGCCGAGGAAGGTAGTAGTAGCCAGATTAGTGGTGTTGATGCATCATTTGAGTTGGATAAAAGGTCAGTCGACAACTTATCCAATGTTAATGCTTTCAAACGGGCAGAGGAGGATGAGAGGACAAGAACATTTGTAGTGGGCAGTAAGTCTATGATTGAACAGTTAGACTATCAGAGGATGAATTCGGAAAGAAGTACTTCCAATGGGGTAGATTATGACAGGTCCAATTCGTTGCAGCAGTTATCAGTCTCGGAGATTACTCGATCAAAAGATTGGAGTGTTTGTCCTTCACCTCAGGCTCCAAAGGGTTAGTATTTGCAGCTTTTTGTTATAGATTTTTTATCTTTGTTTCTTTATTTGGCATTCATGAATTTGGAGGTCTAATTTACTTGGAAATAGAATGAAAGAATTTGGCATCTCTTTCACATGGAATTTCACTCCTTCTGTGTGCTTTGGGTAAGCTTTTTTTTTTTTGTATGATTTGTGCCGGATCTTGAATTAATGTAGAATTGAATTACAAGGTTTCGCGGTAATATTTGGTGGAAACGAGTTAGTCAGAAATTTGGATCATTCACGACACACGGGCCGAATAGATTTTGCTACTCTGGCCTGTCTTTTGTTTTTGTTTAAACCCACTTCAGTTTATTGTAAGACTTGCATTATCCGCTTCGTAATTTTTGAAATGCATGAGAGTTAGAGTTCTACATTGTGACATCTCGTCCCACATTGAAAGTTTATATGGATAATCTTGGGTATATAAAAACCCATGTAGCAACTACTAATACTTTGGGCTTAAGTATTTTGAGCCATGTGGTTAAGCTCGAAGAAGTTATTGGGCCAGTGGTATATAGGAGACGTTACAGATAATATCAGAGCGATCCATGTACACGATCGAGTGGGGCCAGAAATTTGTGTGGCCGCCAGAGAAAACACCCGTTAAATATCGTGGTGACTCTGGTCACTAGGAAATAGACCCAGATAAGGCTGTGGTGACTCTAGTGTTTAATCCCTCGTGAGGGCGCGGGGTCATGAAGATGGGGAGATTGTGATATTTTGTCCCACATCGAAAGTCTCATGTAATCTTGGGTATATAACTAATCAGGACTTAAGCATTTTGGGTTATGTGGTTAAGACTCCAACAAGTTATTGGGCCAATGGTATATATGGGATGTTACATACACCCTTTGTCGTAAGATGTAGTCAATTCAATGAAATAAATTCAATCCCCATAAATTCTGTACATGCGAAATGTCTATAAAATTGAAATGTGACTATCCTCTTGGAAAAAAGTGGGATCCTTGACGTTGCATGAAAGTTCAGCTAGCACCTAAGGGATGGAGGAGGTTGGGTTAGCTGAAAGATGGTGTATGATATCAATATAAGAGTACAAAGCAATCAAGTCCGCAGAATAGATGAGTCTCTTAATGAAGCAGTTGACAATGACTATTCAATGAAACTTGACTAATGAGACTGTCTAGAAAGGAATACAGCCACAAAACTTTTTGGTAGAGATTTTTGATAGAGAGAATTGCAATTGGTTTTAAACCGGAGCTGCATTATAAAAGTATAAAACAGATCAATTACTTGTTACCCATCAAACCCATGGGCATCAAAATCTGTTACAAAGACCGCTAGCTGCAATTCACGGCACAACTACTAAGATAGGATGTAATGGTGCCAAATTCTGACTTTGGGTCGTTATCAAACATGTAGAGTTGGACGTGCGACCCAAACAACACTCTGGATGGGCAACAACTAATGTGATGGTTTGTTCCTTGGGTTCTAAGCTCGAAAACCACCTCCTAGTTGGAAGTTCAGATGTCTCTTAAAGTCCTTCCCGGACATCATTTGCATTCAACGTGGGATGCCAATATCACCACCTTGTTGTAGGCACAACCTTGGTTATGATACCTCTGAAAATAGATTATCGTGTACTTAAGAAAACCAGATGCAGAAAAATACAGTTTTAAGAATGGAAAGGTCGCTTTATGAGCTCTTTCTGCTGTACACTTCCTTCTTGGCTGCAAACCTTTATCAAAGGGTAGAGTGGCTGCTAGATTCTTCTCTGCAGATTCGCATGTTCCAAATCCCCAGGGCTTATGGTGATGCCTTATGGAGACCTAGATAGATAGATAGATATAGGAATGTACGTGTATATAAGGAGAGGTCCCATAACAATTGAATAATATCTTTAAAACCAGTATATGAATCTAGCGGCCCCTTCAGGAAGTGGATTGGAGGCAAATTTGAGACTGTGATCAGGAGAAACAATTTATCATTCATGTATCCACATCATTCCCCTCATTTCTCCAAAAACTCCTTGGCATGAGAAATCAAATAAAGTGTTTTGAGTCTTTCAACTACACATGGACAGAGCGTCCCTTTGTCATCAAATATCAATCTCTAAATAAGGCATCTCATATGTTTATACTGCATGTTTATTTGCTAACCCAGTTTTTAATCTTCGATTGATCTGTCAAGAATGTAAGATTGTATTGATCACATTGTAGTACATTATTGTGATTGTGAATTCGTTATTATATACTGAGAAATAAAAGTTTGTATTCCATGCTTATTTTATCATATCTGCGATCAATTTGGCTGCTCTGCAACTTCTATAAAAAGACCCTCTGTTTGTAGTTATAGACACTGCATACTATACCAGAAGGATGGAATTCTGCAATTTGTGCCATAGCAGAATTCTTATTATTTGTTTGTTAGCAGTGCAGCTTCTGTTTATTTACCCAGAACCTGGAATAATGATTTTGGAATTCATTTAGTTTCTCGGTGCCGTAGTCTCAAAATATTGGTTATTAGTTATGTTTTGCTTCAGAGTCACATATCAGATGGAATGCCGGGCTCAAGCTATGAGTCTCTGCTTAAGTTATGGGTATTTCAATCGTCCCTAGGTTGTCTGGAGTTGCTTTTCTTTTCTCTTGTCTGTGCTGTTGATTTAATATTCTTATTGGTATTGTGGTCTTTCTTGAAGGCTTGGACCATTGCATTACTGCACCTGTGGGCACTCCCAAAATTCTCCATGAGATACCATTTTCTAGATCCATGACCGAGAGGAGGGAGAGTCCAAGGCCTGACAAATTGGATAGACTCTCAGAGCTTGAGAAGGTAAATATCAATACATTGTCTGCATGCTTAAAGCCTACACGAATTAAAAAAATACACGGATGGCTACAACATTGCTTTAAAAACATGCTGAAGAGGTAATATAAGTGCTAAATTTCGTACTCCACGGATAAATCTCTGTACAACAGAATCACAAATTTAGGTGATTGCATGCAATTTAATGCTTTGTTGCAGGACTTCCTTGGATCCAAGTACATAACGAAAAGAGTGATAAAGAAGAAACAAGGAATGAGTGAAAGAGTTTTAATAACCACGTATATATGAGGAGAATACAAGTTTAGATTGTTTATTTGACAAGCATCTAAGAAGCACGGACCTGAATACATATAAGGACACGTGACACGACAATCTAAATAAATGGGGGATCCAGATTATAGACACGGCGGAGGGCACGATAAAGCTGAACGAATAATTTTTTTCCCTGTATATACACACACCCAAAACTAATGAAGACCAACACTAACTTAGCAAAAAAATGAAAAGTAATATTGCTTCTATGTAATTAAGAGTGGAGCTATCAAAAAGACAAACCACGAGGTACAAGTGACAAATATGTTGTAATTTTTTATCCTTGTAATAAGTTTTTTGATGTTTAGGAATTGACAGCACACCGTGTCCCAATATGTGTTCTACTTGAGACACACATAGCCGTGCTGTATCCCAGACATATCCCCTGCTTAAGTTTTATGACAATAAATTGGACATGCCACTCAATGTCTCTGATGAGTATTGCTACGTGTACCTGGCATGTTGGCAACTACTTAGGCGTGCTCATGTTTCAAAGGCAAGGTCTATATTACTATGCTTCTAGTTTTAGCATCCTACACCCAGGATGGTTTTTACAACAAGCCGGTTCTGTGTAGGTTTTGCAAGATCATACCCTGCTCATGATACAGAAACCCTTGTCGCATCCCATATCGAAAATTTTCTTTACTTGAGGAGAAGCTGTGAGTAGGTAGAAAAGACACGAGATAGTCTTTTTCGTTTTAGTTGGAGACATGCATTCATCCCTGTAGAAGGGGCATCCTCCTGCACCAGGTAGCCATGTTTTTTTTCTACAAGCATTTTTTATGGGTACAAGGTATATATTACCCAAAGGGTAGCATAAATATACTGTATATAGGGAGTGGTTTTTGTCTAGTGTAGTTCTTCAGGGGATTTAAAGCAAAATGAGAATTTAATGTTGCAAAATGCTGCTGGTTCTTTGAAATTAATAGAGGAGAAGGGATTATCAAAATTTAGGGAGCATAAGTTAAATTTTGGATGACAAATCTGACAAGTATAGATCAAACAAGCTTTTTTTTCTCGAGTGCCCCCGTGTGAAATTCATTGGTCCGCATGTCTAGTTGTTATAACCCTTGACTTCCTAGTCTTGCAATACAGGCAAGGTATCCAGATGTTGTTTGGGAACACAAACATTTTCTCATATTTAAATACTGTGCATTGTGCATGGAGTTCTAATTGACTACGCTTTACAATGTCGAGGTATTCACATGTAAATATGAGCAGCTTTTTGTTTGTTTCGATGGTCAACTGCTATAGGATCTTGGTATGGGATATTGAGGTTGGACACATACCCCTACCCTTCTAATGTATCTTCACTGTTACCTTGGTATGGTAGGAGGAGAGGAGCCCTATTGTTGTTGAGTAATGACTTGTGATCTGGTGACTCTAAATATTTCACTTTTTCTCTCTTAGGTAAATGCAGAGTAGTTGATGTGCTTCTATGGCTTATAATGTTTTGTACTTCATGGTCGTTAAGCTGCGCTTTATGTCATGCACTTGCTGGAGAAACTTATTACACGTGTTTGTCCCTTTTGTCCTCTACTCATCTTCGCATGCTAACTATTTTTTGTTTTTATGGTGTTTATTTTCCTTATGCTTGCTTCCAGAAAAATCTCATTGTGAACCTGGTGAAGATTCAAAAGGATGGGACAGTGGAGGTTGATCTAACTCGAAACCCACACGTAGCTTCAGAACTGTTGGAGCTTCGGTCTGTGGAAGGTCCACCTAGTAATATAGATTTTGTCATCACTGAATTGAATAAATCAGTTCCAAAATTGAGAATCGTAATGCTCGTGGTTGGAACAAGAGGAGACGTTCAGCCTTTTCTGGCTGTGGCAAAGAGACTTCAGGCATGTTTGACATAATTATTGTTACACATAGTGGCTTAAGTGTAATGTCACTTTTATGCTTCTCTTGTTTGTTTAGTGTTATATGGGAACTTGGGAAGTAATCTTGCTATATGATTCTACTTTCTAAAGAGTTACATCACATACTTTGTGTTTTGTGTACATGGTGGAGATACCTTGACATGTCATTCATGCTGTAGAATCTAAGCACTGATACAAATTGGGACTTAACATGTATTCTCACTGTTAGTGCTTATAGAGCAATAATAAATTGGCTTATCTTATAGTTCATGAGGTAATTCAGGCACTTAAGTTCACTGTCAATTACCTTCAATTCCATAATTCTGTTTTTCTTTATCCCCCTTAAAAGTTTACTGTTATCTACCCTTCACTTCCTTTTTTACAGAGAGCTGTTTAGGAGGACGTGTCATTGCTTATTCTCTCAGTTTTCCTTTCTTTCTTGTTAAGGATTTGATCTTACTGCTGTTTGCCTCGTTGTAAAACTGTTTCTACTTACACATGCAGGAGTTTGGTCATCAAGTTAGGTTGGCTACTCATATTAACTTCTCCACTTTTGTAAAGTCAGCTGGTATAGACTTTTACCCTTTGGGCGGCGATCCTCGCATTTTGGCAGGATGTAAGATATCCTTGAACTCAACTTCTTTTAAATTTCTATATTCAAAAGCAATTTTTTCGCTTCAGATGTTTTGATTTCACGGTGACCACTTTCTAGGCCACTACTTTTTTTGTTTGCTCGGACCAATCATCAATCTTCTCTGAGTGTTAAAAAGCTGTGGTGAAATGCATTTCTTGTTGTTTCTTACGTCCATTTCGTTAAATTTAGTTGACTCATTATTCAATGCATGATTGGATCGGGAATTGGGATAGTTGGTGCAATTTTGAGCTCTGTATGACCAATGAGTTTGTTCAAACCAGTTATTGCCATCACATACGGCTATTACCTAATACTGTGCGATTTCAATATTTTGAAATTCCACAGTGCCAAGTTTCAGCCTGTTTAATGTTTTAGATGCTTGATACAGTCTTTTTTTGGACATACTAAGTTGAGGTTTTTTTCCTTTCTCGGGCTCTTCTCCCATGCAATTTTAGATATGGCCAGGAATAAAGGTTTGATTCCATCTTCACCAGGAGAAATAGCTATACAGAGAAAGCAGCTAAAGGCCATTATTGAATCTCTTCTTCCAGCATGCACTGAGCCAGATATAGAAACTGGCGAGCCCTTTCGAGCTCAAGCAATTATTGCAAACCCTCCAGCTTATGGTGAGTTGTAATGGTTCCACTCATGTAACTTTTTTCCTGCTAACTTCTTGTTGAGTAAAGTTAACTAAACCTTAAGATCTTGTAACAGACCTCTGTGTCTTATGTTTGAGTTGTACCCTCCCCGATCTAAAAAGTCATGGCCAGCAGTTACTTGGTTGCTTGGGAAATGCAGACAGCCCCTCCCCCCAACCGAAAGAGAAAAAGAAAAAAGGAGAAACGATAATAATAGCATAGTTAAAAAAAATTCTAAGTTTCAAAGATGGTTGTACAGTTCTGATTATGCCAAGAGTTTCAGAAGCATGAACAAGGATAAGACGTGGATACTCCACCATATGGGAAGATCTTGGATGCTCTACCATATGGGAAGATTATGTTAATTATCAGATTATGGGGATACAATCACGGCAGGACATGAATCACATGATAGAAATTAGTGCATCTATTTTTATACGAAGCGACAAAAATGTTTGGAAGTGTTTATGTTCACAACTTTAAAATTTTCGAACCAAAAAGCCATTATGCAAAACGATGTGATATCTCCCAAGTATGCACAAATCAGAATGGAAGCTGTTAGTGTCATTTCTAGTATTTAAAGTGCCTAAAGGAGGTATTATTAGGTGCATTTAAAAAATGAGAGTAGGGAATATGCAATGAGAAAGGTAAATATTGAAGTTAGATAACTTGAAAAGCGTAACGAATATTGTTGAAAATAATTGTTTTAGAATATAGATTTGGTTTGTTCAAAACCATTAAGGAGTGAACGATAAATTAACTCCATTAATGTTCATTTCATAATTGGTCGAAGAAAGTCAATTAAGATTAATATTATTTTGGACTTATGTTTTTGGGTGGACTATTTATTTACCTAAGAGTTGCTTCCGTTTGTTTATAACATGAACAATTGTCTCTTCCTTTCGTGACTGTTCGGAATAGTCACGAATACTTTTATTTGTATGTGTTTCTATCATTTTTTTAAAGAGACAGTTGAAGAGTTTTGGGTTGATTTTTCCATATATTCATTTGAGTATTGAGTCTCCATACGAGTGAGTACAAAACATAGTTTGGTTCTCTAGACCCTTTGATTGTAGCGTCGCATTGGTAGGTTTTTGATCATTGTATACTAGGAGATAGACGGACATAAAGTCCTAAGAATTGTAGAAAGGACAAATCTATCTTAAGATATTGCGTTTGATAAACTTTTCATGCGATTTTTTAGGTTCTATCTGTTTATGATTTTAACGAGTTAAAGTTTATCGTTTTGTTATTATATTAACACAAAAGAGTACATTCATATTTTATCTAACAAGGATTTGAGGCTAAGTTGGTTTCGGTCTGGCTAATTGGAGTGGTTCTTGCTGTGATTTTCTTCTTTTTAGTTTCTCTCTTTCAGTTTCAGACATGATATGGGAGACGAAGCAGCTTAGGTGGATCTTGTCTTTCCTCTTTAACTCCATATTTTTTGTTACATTTAGTTTGACCCCCATGTACTTTCTTAAACATATATGGAGACTGTAGATGTGTCTCACGAGCGTCTAGTCCATATATACATCTCAGGTGTCCAAGTTCAGAAACAAATCTGAAGAGGGGGCGATGTTTGAATGTGTGTCTAACAAGTTCCACGTGTTCTACACGTTTGTTCGACACATGCCCAACATGGACAAGACCCTCTAGGAGCTGTGCCTGTTTTTCCCAGGTCATGGTATTTCCACAAGATTAGTCTTGGATCTCAGTCATCATCCTAATTCAGATCTTGCTAATACTTGTTAAAGCTTATTAGAGCGGAAATTACGTCTTAATGCTTATTGCTTGGAGAGTAGAGCATGCTTCTAGTTTGGACAATTGTAAAAGTTCAACAATATTGAAATATGTCAAATGAAGATCACATTAGTGAAATTTGGGTGCAGATTAAGCGTCACCACTCACCAGGTATTCTTAAAAGTCAACTTGGTCTAAATTTCACTGACTCATCAAGCCAGAATTAAAGTAGCTTGGAATCAAATGAAGTGTGGTTCAAGTTGTGGGCTGCCATTCGTTAATTGAGCTTGAATATCACTGCTATTGTCTTAGTTTCTGTTGTACAATTTATTATGGTGTAACAGAATATGATATATTAGAATTATACGTACTTTATTCATAAGTGCATGGTTTGGGTTATGGAGCCAAACAACGAGGAAGAGTTTGACGATATAAGCTAATGGTGCAGACATGTTGAAAATAGGTTGTGTATAGTTTTTATACAAGGTTGGGGGATAGGTTGTGTCTTCATGGTTTCAGAATTTTGAGGATAACCTTCCATCAGCAGTGTTTGTCCAGGAAACTTTGAAGACTAAGATTAATTATGTTGGCATGGATACCTGCTTAGTGATCCCTTACTGGAGCTTATGGCGTATATTTTAACTTCTTATCGGTTATCTCTTGACATGCAGTTGTTAGAGTGGAATATTTGTTGTCTTTTCATTATTGATGAAGTTGGCACATTAAATATGGTCTGGCATGCAGGACATGCACATGTTGCTGAAGCTCTTGGTGTGCCCCTTCACATTTTCTTCACAATGCCTTGGACGTGAGTATTAATTGAAAAGTTTCCATTCATGTTTATCTGGATTCTGTACCTCTTACTAAGGACACAGGATTAATCATGCTTGATGTTTTGCTTCATTCCTGGGGTAATGTTACATGGAATTAAGGATTTCTTTCTGCCTTTGAGAGGAAATCTGGCCCCTTTTTTTGGTTAGGAAAAATATGTGTAGTTTGTTTGGTAGAAGTGAGCTTTTTAACTTTGTGTATGGTTTTATGATTGTTATCTGGTGCATGCAAAATTTTCTTTGGAGACTTTTGCTCCATGCCCTTGGCATTGAAAAGGGAAAAAGTTGTATGTTTGATCATTAGTGTATTAAAAGGTGATGCGTGTATCCAGCATTTCCCACCACAGATCAAAATGGTTGTCCTTGCATCAGTGTGATACATGCATGATTTTGATTGAGAAGCTGGCATGGCCATAACGTGGTCTACTTGTAGAATTAAAAGAACTAGGGTTAGTGTCATGGTCTTACTTTTGACAAACTTTCTGAGGTGATGCGTTAATCCAGCATTTCCAATCACAGATCAAAAGTTTGTCCATAGATCGGCATGATGCATGCATAAATTTTGATTGAGAAGCTGGCATGCTCATGGCATTGACTGCTGTATTTGTAGAATTAAAAGAACTAGGGTTAGTTTCATGGTCTTAACTGTAGCAAACTTTCTGAATAATTGCCATAAATGTTTAAAAGTAACACTACAATGGATCTTCAAAATTTTCACACCCCAAACTTTGGGAGAGTTTATTGGTGTAAATGCTGCACTACACCGTGTAGAAAATGGATTTTGCTGCGACAATGTGTCTTGTATAAAGATACTTGTACGTTTTGGTAGGAGAAACAATTGCGTGTAGTTCTCTCCCAGGAATATGAAAAACAGGAGAAATGATACTTGTGCCCACCTGAATAGTTCTCAGAATAGGCATTTTTCGTAATGTAGGAAATTGATGCTTCAAAGACAAATTTTCTGTATGGTGGCAATGTGTGCTTATTGACCTTCAAAAAGCTATTTTATTTACTGCGACCATTGGTTCGTTTGGTTAGCCTCTATCTAATCCTTTTTTCTTTTCCTTAAGTGTCTTTTCATTACACAATGGCTTCTTACGTATTCTTTCAATAGGCAGGCCAACATATGACTTTCCCCATCCATTGTCACGTGTACCCCAAAGCGCCGGTAATTGGGTATGTTATTGTCTGATAATCTGTTCTGTCTTTTATTTATTCCGGGTAGAGCTTTTGTATTCCCTTTACTAGCAACTTGTTTGCTGATAGTTTGTTTGTGGTTCCAGCTTTCATATATAGTTGTGGATTTACTGGTATGGTGGGGCATAAGAGGATATATTAACGACTTCAGGAAAAGGAAGTTGAAGCTTGATCCGATTGCATACTTCAGTTTGTACAATGGGTCAATATCTCATTTGCCAACAGCCTATATGTGGAGTCCTCAACTTGTGCCAAAGCCTAGCGGTAAGGATGAGAATGTCTCTGTTGGAGGGAGAAATAAATTTACTTGATTTTAGGATTTAAATGTATCTATATAGTATGAGAATATTCTAATGTTTTCTGATCCCTTCTAAGTCTTACATTTGGCATTGCTGGCATTACCATCTTCTTGCATCGTTAGAGACCAGATGCATCTTAAGCTTATCACTCGATGCTTCTCAACAAATCCTTTGATGATTTTATTACCCCATATCTCATCAACTTTAGTTGCCTTGTCTTGGTTCGGGTTATGGTTCTACAGGCGTGTATTCAGTGGTTAAGAGAGTTGCATTTTTTCATATGTGCTAGTTGTTTTACAAGGTTGACATTTCTTGATCGGAGGGAGCTGTCTAGCATGAAATTTTTCGTAGACGGCTTTGGGCTACGGTCTTCGGGCAGAACCAAGACAAAATCTGGAAAACCTTCCTCCAATGGTGCTTTGGAGAGGGTGGAAAGAATAGGTGAATGAAAAGGCGGCTTCTCCAGATCCGCCTTGAATTGTCACCAGAGAACGATTTGTCTCTTGGTCACCAGCAATGAAGGAGAAAACTGGATGGCCGTTGAAGAGAAAGAGGAGGAGAACAAGTGAGAAAAGGGAAAGTGGAAGAGGGATCGAATGTTTCTGCATTAAGATTTGTTATAGTTCTATATGGGGACTAAATTGCTTAACTTGACGTTGTAGTAAGTTGGGATGTCCTTTTCCCTAGTTGCCAGACTTCCTTTCCCATATAATTAACCAAATTCCTATATGTAAACCCTCCTCTTTTTCATTTGTCGGCCATGGTGGACATTATCTTGCCTTGGTGGACGTTATCTCGGTGCGCTATTGCAGATCAAACCATCTTATGTCTGACTTTAACCAGTGCAAGCCTATGTCAGGAATTGACTCCTTCATGTTGCTCATTTTCACTTTTGGTCTTTACATCATATATGGTTTAATGTCAAGGTTCGATAAATTATGTTATAGCTTTGATTTCGATATTGATATAAGTTTTGTCTACTTGGTAATAGTTAAGAGCGTAAAACATTGTGTTACTGTATCATTACTGTGAGGTGCTGCTACTAGTGTCAGTTTTGGAGTACTATTGATCTCATAAAACAAGGGATATTAGATGGTATTTTGATTTTTCTCAAAATTAGTGAAACTAAAAATTGGAGTTCCCAGTGCAGGCTACTATTATGCAAGAACATTTATAATACTCTTTCCAAGTTGGCAGAAATTTGTTGTTTATGTGATTGGTGCGAAGAGCTTGTCATGTCAAAGACATATTGTTTTAGTCCAAATGATTATCATATCGGCGGTTTAAGTCCAATCATTTTACTCCATGCAAATTGCTATTTTGCATAAGTGAATGCTTTATCTATCAACCTGTTAGAAGACTGACTGACTTCATAAATATGCAGATTGGGGGCCCCAAGTTGACGTTGTTGGTTATTGTTTCCTAAACCTTGGGTCAAAGTTTCAACCTCCAAGAAAGTTTACGCGATGGATTCAAGAAGGCCCTCAACCTGTATATATCGGGTTTGGCAGCATGGTAGGGTGATTTCCTTAAAACTATACAATTACTTTGGTTGGTGCAGCGTTTCTCTCGGCTACATAATAACGTTGTACTATTTACGGGTCTTATCCGTCATGTCAAAGTTGAGTAGATCCTTTTCATTTAACTGATAGGTTTACAAAAGAAGATTTTGTTTATCCTTCTTGCCAAACTATTTGCAGTGTAAAGCAGTTTTCTAACTTAGCAATACATTGGCATTATAAATAGTTTATCAATGCATCAAATGTGTTCAGACTTACCCAACCTTTTTTGAATTAATGGAATCTCCAATCGGTCTGGCTTTGAGTCTTCTATGTTTAACCAGCATGAACTTAACCAAAGTTTGGTAAGTGGTGGGCTACATATTGTTTATTCAAGTTGGTCGTGGCCGAAGGCTTTTTGGCTTTAGAATAGGGGGTGGGTCATACAAGCTGCAAGAGCGGTTACACTTGTGCTGTGTACTTTTCCTTCTCGTTAAACCATTTTAATCATTTTGAGTCTGCGCATGCTTTGTTCACCAAGTTATGGTATTGCAACTCTACCATTGGTAAATTATGTTGTTTCGACCCAACCGCACGAGGTTAACGCATTGTTTGGGTTCCTAGTGTTGATGCTGGGGCATAAAGGAGCGAGGGGAGATTCCAACTACCTGACACATGGGAAGGGGGGATTTTGACTTCCCTGATCGAGGTGGCATGTGCTGAAATCCCCTTCCCATGCTGAAATCCCCTTCCCGTTTCGAGTCAAGAGATAGATAAATAGACACATCCCATTGCACTAATTGGGGGATCATGGTTATATAGTAGGATCAAGGAACCCAAATGATAACCTCAACTAGCCCTTTTGGGTGAGTCCTTGTCGTTGTGACTGAATTTATTTTTAATCTGTTCGCTAGAGTCTTGAAGGGTTATTGTATGGGAAGTTTGCATCATGTGAAGTATTTAACTATTTCACCATGATGATGGGGTTCCTATTTTGATGTTGAGTATTGACATAATACGTGTGTCTGCTGTTGTCTTCACATTTATTAGTGGTTGGTGTTAGGCGTCTTATTAATTTTTGTAGATTTTATCTGACGTACTGCTTGTTTAGCCTCTTGAAGATCCCAAAAAAACTACGGATATTATTTTGGAGGCATTGAAGAATACAGGACAAAGGGGAATAATTGATCGAGGTTGGGGGGACCTTGGTACACGTAAGTGTCTTCCCATTTATTTGTGCTTAAAGATTGATGGGTGTTTCTTGCTTCTTGCAATTTTAAAGCCTTATGCTTTGCAAAGACTAAAATGTCATTTCTTCTATACAATGTCTTTTACCTTGCATCCTCCTTTTATGCCTGAAAGAGCGCAGTTGGTGCCAAATGTTCCTAGAGGATAGTTGAATCTAAAAGCCTTGGAAAATTTCTGATTCAATTACCAACCGTTCGTTTTAGCTGCTCTCAGATTCAATGCATAACAACCGTTCGTTTTAGCTGCTCTCAGATTCAATGCCTAACAGAAGTAAGGAGATAACTGGGCAGGATCTTATGTAGAAACCTTTGGGTGATTATTTATCTCACCAGATGAAAATTGTAGTCCAACCAACCATGTTCACCAACAAATGAATCACGCATAGAAATTACTAACCCTTACCCCGTGTACTTAACTCTGAAAGTCCATCATAGATGCTCCTTGCTCTTAATCTCTACTTTTTGTGGCTCTGATCCTGTCAACCTCTTATGATTCAATACTTATTGAACAAAGCCCCTATCTTAATTTCTGTATCCTATGGCTCCATTCCCATGGACATGATTGGGGTTGAAGAAAAAGTGTTTTCGAGGGTTTTTTGAACTCTCAAGAGAAAATAGAGCTCATGAAAAATAGAGATGTAAAACCCTTTGCTAGATTACCAAATCACTAAATTGATCCACGGTATATAGATATTTGAAGTGGTGTAGGGAAGATTTTACCCTCTAGGTTTCTTTGTGCCTCTTTTCTCCCCTAAAAGTTCCCGAGTCATTAAAGTACAAAAATCCTACACACCAGACTAGCGGCCAGCGCTGTCTAGCGGCCATCAATCCAAAATATTTTGTGGAGGGTTGTGGCTCTGAAGATGGTGCAATGCAAATCTAAGGTGTCACTCTCAGGTTATATAGCTAATCGAATAGGAGCGATGAGCCTGCAATCTCCACATTCTAAACATCTTTTAATTCCTACTAGCATGACATTGCACCACTCACAAATGCTTCCCAAAAATCCAAAATTACAGACTCTGACAGGTTTGTCTTGCAAAAGTCGCTTCCTACTCTCAGCAATAACTTACCTGGTAACCAATGGAAGTACTTATTGGTGAAGTGGATATTATTACTAGATTGTTAATCACCAACTCATCTAAAAGCTCAGGTTGTTAGAAAGAGGCGTAACTTTATTATTTTTATTCTGAACGCGCCTCCTCACGTGTAGCCAGACTATTGTCTATAAGTGGGCTAAATGTGTAAATATTTAATGATTAGGTAGTCATTGAGGTTTGAACACATGATCCATTGCCTGCTCTAATACCATAGTAGATTGTTAACTACCAACTCATCTAAAAACTTAAGCTGTTAGAGAGAGACGTAACTTTATTATTTATATTTGCAACAGATATATTGCAGATTTATGTCGTTGCCAATGCTATACATTGATATAGAAAACTTGAACAAATAATAGATATGTCTCAAATCATGAAGATTTTGTATCAAGTTTCTAAGTATTAGTGGAGATGGTAATCTTGTTATAGAGTTTAATGTGGTAAATAAGATCTATTATTGACGTGCTTGACAAGGTGACTAATGCGCACCACAAAGTATGTAATTTGCACCAATGGTTAGATATTTGTCTCTACAAACCAATTGAAGCATACAGCCGATTGAACTTTAAATACTGGTAAAGTTGACATACTGTATGACAACCCATCAGTTCACCAGCCATATTGTACAACTATCATTCTGTTGAATGCCTTCAGATTTTAGGTTGCTCAGTACCCATATGACTTGTGAAACAGAAGAAGTTATGTAACTCTGACTCTTTATGACTTGTTCATGTGACTTTTTTCTTTTGAAATTCTAACCCATGCGTCACCTTTTATGGGTTCGTTAATATTTCACTTCAAAACTTTTACTGCAGTTCCAGAAATTCCTGACAGCATCTTCCTCCTGGAGGATTGTCCTCATGATTGGCTGTTCCCTCAATGTTTGGCTGTTGTGAGTTCTGTTGTAAACTTCCTTTCAATGTTAATCAACCCTTTCTTTTAGTTTATCACTTAAAAGTTTTTAAAATATATTGGGAAGGAGAAGCAAATGCTAGTGGTAGACTCTTTCTTAAAGGTGCATGTGAATGATGAAATGGGTTTCATAGAAATTCACAGACATGATAAAGTGATACAATCTATTATCTAGATAGTTCCATTTTGTATCTTTTGAATGGAGCTAAACATGGCAGGTAGTAATTTGCAATTTTATTATCATTTTAAAGTTACTGATCTGTGTGATATAGCACTAATGGAAACAATAATTATCGTAAATTTGCAGGTACATCATGGCGGTGCTGGAAC
Organism: Arctostaphylos glauca; assembly: GCA_019985065.2. Taxonomy (NCBI): domain Eukaryota; kingdom Viridiplantae; phylum Streptophyta; class Magnoliopsida; order Ericales; family Ericaceae; genus Arctostaphylos; species Arctostaphylos glauca. The sequence goes on along the minus strand of JAHSPW020000006.1, from coordinate 11,666,823 downwards.
CACGGCTACAGGACTGAGGGCTGGGGTAAGATTCGGTTTTATAATTTCTCATTAGAAAATATTTTTTGAGCAAGAAATTATCAGTACGATGTTTGAAGATTATTCAATATGCGTAATTTAAGTATCAAAAGACAGAAGTTCATTGTTTATTGGTTACTTATATATTTCTTGGCAACTAGACAGCAGTCAAGTGACTGCCTTGGCCATTGCCGCCATAACACCCCCCTTGCCTCCCTTTTTCTTCTTAATTCACACTTCTACATGCTTTTTATCTGAGTGTAGTTGGTTTTACTGATTGTTCACATCATGAAATGCAGTGTCCAACAACCATAGTCCCATTCTTTGGAGATCAGTTCTTTTGGGGTGATAGGATTTATCAAAAAAGACTCGGGCCAGCTCCGATCCCTATATCTGAGCTCAATGTTGAGGCCCTATCGGATGCGATAAGGTTCATGATGCAGCCAGAGGTAAATTATGTGTGCATTGCATGTATCTTGGCGTGCTCAAAATGATTCATCTGGAAAATATAGAATGCAAAACTTGTTTTAGCTTGGAAAGTGTAGCCTACATTGCATGGACTCAGGTGCGAGTATCGAATACAGCTCTATATCTAGGGGTCCAACACCTTCAACATAAACTTAGAGGATACATTGATCCGAATCCAAATTTGGATACGGGTGTAGGGAATAGGGATATGTCATGTAATTGTTGAATACTATATCTTTTATTTGAAGATCAGTCAAAAGGTTTACTTTTTTTTTTGGTGTGGAATTATGGTACACACACAGGTAACTCAGACAGTGTTTCACCTCTTGGGAATATCATAGCATGTATGTATGCCAGTATAGTCCCAATTTCAGAGAAAAAGTAGAGAGGCCATAAGCTCTGTTGGACATGGTTACAGATGATCTCATTGGGCTTCTCTTGTTTTTACCAGACCAATTCAAAAGAAATAACCACATATATCAGTTAATGATATGGGCGGACAACTAAGATAAAACAAGAAAAAGAGAACTGTATTTAACAGCTGTACCCCGGCTATATGCCACATATAGTTTCCTCTCCGAGTCTCGTGACAAATTCGGGCCAAAAATCTGGGTTTTGATTCTTCCTGTCTTTCTCCCTCTCTTTCTCTCTCTCTCCCTCTCTCATCTGCAAGTATAATGGGGCTTGAGATTTCATCGTTGATCAAGCTCTGATTTACTTTCCACTTGCTTTGATGTTCTACGATTTGCTTCAGATATGGGATAATCTCACTTATAGCAGGTGTGATCGCTCATCTCCCGCCGTGAATCTCATTGTTTTTCTTGGTTTTCTGGCGAGGTTCGTATATCTTATGGCAGGTGTGAGCCGTGTCTGGTTGTGAACAAGAGTATTCAGTGCATATCCCTCACCCATACCCATGTCGTGTTGTGACAGCATGGGTACTTGGCCCAAAATCAGGAATCCGTGCAATGTAGGTTGTACGAACTGGCTATAACTTTAGGGGACTGTTACTCTTTTTTCTTTGGAATTTTTCCTGTTTTCATTCCCACCCACCTGCTTTGTCAATGGCAATAGTTGAACGACACACATTGGACACTGTTGACATGCAAGTCACATGTAAGGATTAAAATTTTTGATCCACTTGCGGGAACCTTCTTCTTTTTTCTTTTTTTTTTCTTGTTGGGTTGCTTTATATATTCCACATAGAAGGTTGCTAGCCCTATGTGCTTTTCCAATGGATTTATCTTCCTTTTCCATGAAAATATATAAGTGTGAAGCCTAATCTGATTCTCGCAAATTCTCTGAAGAGGAGCCAGGATATATGAATAAGATTTGATATATGACCCTATAACCTATTGAACAACTGATGCCCTGCCACAATGAAAAAAAAAACAAGTGTGCCCTGCATCTAGTATTGACTTGAGAGAAAAAGAATATGCAGACTTGTGTTGCTTCATTCATTCTCTAACATGGTATGGGAGCAAGTGAGAACTCTTGTGCGCAAACCATACTCTTTATGAGATATTTGATGTACGTAACTGGTTTTGTCCCACAACATGCCCACTTACGGTGGAGAGCATGGCCGCGGAAGAGGAGGCTTGTTGAGAATAAGAAGAAATGGCATTTATTTGCATCTCTCGTAGAGCTAAGTTATGAGATGAATTAGTGTTTAAAAATGTGTGATACTTTTGGCTCCACAACTTGGTTTGCATTAGGTTCCTTGGACTCATTAGAGATTACTTCAGTAGTACCAAGTGGCATTGACATGGTACTCCCGGCTAATGTGCTACTATCACACACACAAAGTGACTCATCCTAACAACCCAACAAAGGTGACGTTGATGTCTCACTTGTAAAATTTGTCGCTACAAGATTGGTCGGGAGTACCACATGGAAATGCCACTTGGTACTCCGAGAGGTGAGATATTTTTTTTTATTTAGAAAACGGCGTGGGGGACACACAAAAGAAAGGTCTTTCTCATGACCCTTCATGTAGTTCAATACAAGTATTGGAACAGGCACCAGAGCGATCAGTGAGTTTCTGTTGAAGCTGAGATTTGGATGAGTGGTAATGGCAAGTTGCAGTTGTTTCGTAAGGGTTATGAAGAAGAGATGTGACCGAAAACTTATGCAATGAATGGTTTCACTTTCTTCATATTTAGAAATGTAATTCTGGATTATAGTCTTAAGTTCTGAACTGCCGTTTTTTATCTTCCTTTGTGAAACTAGTTTTATTGTTTGTTATGTGATATGTCTATGATGATAAAACTCTCTAGTTTTCCAATGCTTATGTCCTTTCTTTGCTTATGTTGCGTGAAAATGACATATTGATGAACTTTTGAATCTCCCAGGTGAAATCTAGAGCACTGGAAATAGCAAAATTGATAGAGAATGAAGATGGTGTTGCGGCTGCTGTCGATGCATTTCACCGGCATTTGCCTCAAGAGGTACCATTACCAAAGACATTGCCGCAGGAAGATGACCATCCAAACCCTCTCCAGTGGCTCTTTATTCAAATTGGAAAATTATGCTGTCTTCCTTGTGGTTCATAGGCTCTCTGCAACTACATATAGTACTCCATATAGATATGATTCATTTAGGTTTCGTTATTGTATGTTTTGCATCTATTTCATCTTTATTCATTTCATTCATGGCTCTGTGATATGGGTTTGAAAATAATTGTATCAGTATAGATTTTCCTTCCACACGACAAAGATTAGGGTTATTTTGTAAGGTTTGTGGGCATAGAATTTGGTAATTAGGCTTGTTTTGTTGGTTTAATTAAGTATTTTGTACCAATTATTGTCATTTTCTTGTAATCCTATTTTGACTCGATATTCTTTTCAATAAACAAAGGTGGCTGGTTCAAGGTTGTCTAATTCTATTTCGTTGAATGAAACTCATATTCCAAAAATTTCTCATGTAATAGGATAATATTATACACACTTCAAAAGAAAGAGGATAATATTGTATTGTTAATAAAAACAAGTTGTTTTAAATGCACGTGTATATATTTAAATGCCATTGTCTTTATATTTGTTTTATCTTCATTAAAATTATTCGATCCCTCTCTTTACAATATTGCTAAAACCTGTAATTTTTTAACTGTGGATTCATGAAGGGAATAAAATTCAGAGTCAAGTCTGTGGAAACAATGGGGTGTAGGTATGATTTAAATTATAGAAAATAAATACTTTTAGAATAAAATTGTCATGATTTTTCATGCTATGCAAATGCAAATATTTTGAGAGTTTAATAAGAATTATCCCGTATAGAGTAAGGTAGTTTTTGGCTTTGAACTTTCTTTTGTGAATGACTATTGGATTTATTAGCTAACCAGTGAACGCGATGTTTTGAATTGTTCAGTTGTTAATGCAAACCAAGTCAACAGTAGTCACACGAGATCTTTCCAAACACAGTTTAGTTCTTACGCGTATGCCCATTACGGTCCTGGGACATTCTTGGTATTCATGAATGTTTGTAGAGAAATCAGCCCTGGACATTCTCATAGAAGCTGTTCCTTCTCATTCATATAAGTGATTCTCATTAGACGTATCCTGCTATATTTTATTTGGATTTTCAAAATACGAGAATCATTAAAAACATAGTTTAACCTTGGGTGTTGTAGGCATCATTGTAGTGTCATAGGAATGGGTATGAGACATGGTTTCTACAGTGATTCTCCTAAATCACATACAACTTGGTTGTCTCTTTGAATCTAGATCTTGAGATCTCTAGTCAACTAGGTTGGGTTGCCGTTATAGTAACTGTAGAATTTGTGAATTCGGACTAAAATGTAATCAAAGAATAGAACACAACTTGAGAGAGAAAATCAAGCGAAATCTTTCTGCATTTCATTCTCACTGACTAAAAGAATCAACTGCCTTTTGGTTTTATACACAAGAAGACCACCGACTCACTTAACCGACTTATTTAACCGACTTAAACTCTGCCTAAACTATTTTAACAAACAAAACAACCAATCACACAGCCAAATTATTGGCTGTGTCCGTGACACCTGTTCCATCAGCTACAACTACATTAGAAACACTTTTCCCATTTTCTTTGTTTACAGAAACATAATCAGATTGGTTAACACCCCCCTTCAAACTGATGGTTGAGGCACTAACCATGAGTTTGCTCTTTAGAAATTGAAACTGGGCAACAGACAAAGCTTTTGTAAAAATGTCAGCGATTTGATGAACAGTTCCAACATGAGACAGAACCAATTGCTTATTCAAAACCTTCTCCCGAATAAAATGGTAATCCACCTCAATATGTTTTGTTCGAGCATGAAAAATGGGATTAGCAGCAAGAGCTATAGCAGACAAATTATCACACCAAACCAAAGGAGGTTGAGACAGTGGAAAACGAAGATCAACTAAGAGCTGCATAATCCAAGCAATGTCAGCTGCAGTCTAAGCTAGAGCACGGTATTCAGCCTCGGTGGATGATCGAGCCACAATATGTTGTTTCTTGGCACACCAGGAGACCAAGTTAGAACCAAAAAATACAGCAAAACCAGTAGTTGAACGACAGTCAAGATGGTCACCAGTCCAGTCGGCATCCGAAAAAGTAGTTAAAGTAAGTGGACCAGGAGAAAAGGTTAATCCATGATGAATAGAACCCTTGATGTAGCGCAAAATTTTCTTAACGGCAATGAAATTACTCATCCGGGGAGAATGCATATTTTGACATGCAACATTAACCGAATGACTGATTTCGGGATGTGTAAGAGTAAGGTACTGCAAACTTCCAACCAAAGTACGATACAGACTAGCATCCTCAAACAAGGGATCAGAAGGAAGTATACTTGGTTTAACACTTGAAGGAGAAGAACTTGGTTTGCAATCAACCATCCCAGCTTTAACCAACAACTCAGTAGCATATTTCTGTTGAGAAAGAAACAACATAGACCCATGGTGCAAAACTTCAATTCCAAGAAAATAGTGAAGCTGTCCCAAATCCTCCATAACAAATTGATTACTAAGTAATGCAATGAACTTAGACATCTGATGATCATCACTGCCCGTGATGATTATATCGTCCACATACACAAGGACAAAAATAAGTGCAGAGGAAGTCTGAAGCACAAACAGTGAGCTATCTGCTTTACTGTTAACAAATCCATGAGACAACAGAAACCCAGAAAATGTTGCAAACCATGCTCGAGGAGCTTGACGCAACCCATACAAAGCTTTGTTGAGCTTACAAACATAATGCGGATTATGAACATCTCTATAACCAAGAGGTTGTTTCATATAAACCTGCTCATCAATCACCCCATGCAAAAAGGCATTAGCAACATCCAGCTGACGGAGAGACCATTGATGATGAACAGCTAAAGACAAAACTATTCTAATGGTAGGTTGCTTTATAACTGGGTTGAAAGTCTCATTAAAATCCAAGCCTTCCTCTTGTTGATTACCATTTGCCACAAGTCTGGCCTTATATCTAGCAATGGAACCAGCAGAATGTCTCTTGATCTTGTAAATCCACTGACAGTTAATAATCTGACCATGAGCCGGGGGAGGAACTAAGGTCCATGTGCCTTGATCCACCAAAGCCTTGTATTCTTCAGCCATGGCTTGTTGCCAAACAAAATGTTTGATGGCCTCACCAAAATGTTTAGGTTCAGGCACAACTGCTGTAGAAACATCAGAAATAGAAACCAAAAATAGTGATGTCTAGGCTTTGAAATGCCTGATTTGGACCGGGTCACCATAGGATGACATGATTCAGAAGATCTATGAGAAACAAGAGGAGAAGAAGAAGGAATAAGAGAAGATGAATCATTACTCACTGGTGTATCAGAGGAAATCACATGACTCAAAGATGGAGAAGAGTGAGAAACAGAAACTGAAACAGGAGTAGACACTAAAGGTGGCAAAGATGCAGAAGAGGTAAGAGGGATCTGCTGAGGTAAATTGTGAGGAAATGCTGACTCAAATTCTGTAAATGATGTTAAGGGAATGGATAGAACAGAAGAATCAGAAACAAAAGATGGAGAAGAAACAAGAGAAGGATAAGGAAAATCATCCTCCACAAATTTGACATGTCGAGAAATATAGACTTTATGTGTTTTTGGATCATAACACCTAAACCTTTGGTATTATCACAGTATCCAAGGAAAATGCAGAGAGTGGATTTAGGAGTGAGCTTATTTGGAGTATATGGTTTCAACCAAGGATAGCATCCGCAACCAAATGGCTTCAAAATGGAATAATTAGGAGATTTCTTGAACAACAAAGAGAATGGTACTTGAAAATTCAGAGAAGAATGAGGTAAACGATTGACAAGGTAAACTATGGTAAGGAGAGCCTCTAGCCAAAATGTATTAGGAATAGAAGCATGTGTAAGGAGTGTTACAGTAGTTTCAACAATATGACGATGTTTCCTCTCAACCAAACCATTCTGTTTAGAGGTATATGGACAGGTAGTTTGATGAAGTATACTGGCATCTGAATACAATTGGTGAAGAAAATGATTGACAAACTCAGTCCCATTATCAGTCCTGACATGTTTGATTGTAGTATGAAAGTGATTTGTGACATAAGCCTTAAAGTGAGCAATGCAGGTTTTGACTTCAGATTTATAACGCAATGGAAACACCCAACAATATCTAGAGAAATCATCAACAATCAAGAGATAGTATTTGTACCCTTGAAAAGAAGGAAGAGGAGCAGGTCCCCACACATCCATATGTACAAGTTCAAAGGGAGTAGAGCTAAAAGTGTGAGAAGATGGAAATGGTAGTTTATGACTCTTGACAGCATTACAAGAGGAACACTCAACTATCAATGGTTTAGCAACAGGTAATTGATAGTCCTTTATTAAAGCCTGAAAAAGAGAAGAGCTAGGATGGCCTAACTTGTGATGCCAAACTGTAGCAGAAGTAGAAACCAAAGCTTGTGGTGAAGTGGAGCTACATGGGTTCAGTATGGGATATAACCCCTGATGGCATGGACCCTTGTGAACTACTTGATTGGTGTCCTTGTCCTGAATTTCAAAACCAGCAGAATCAAAGATAATACGACAATTATTATCTTTAGCTAATTGAAACACTGAAAGAAGATTGTGAGATATATTTGGTGTATGAAGTATTTTGCTTAATTTCAATGGAGAACACTGAGTGGTGAGTATACCCTGGCCAGTGTGACTAACTGGAATTGACATCCCATTGCCAACCATAATACCATCTGGTGTAGAACAAGCCTGTGGATGTGAGACATTGTTAAGATCATGTATAACATGATTAGTTGCACCACTGTCCAGATACCAATTGGGCATACTAGAAGATACATTCTGTGGTTGTGTCCATGAATTTTGCATATTCTGAGCTGAGGGAGCGTTGTATGTTGTATCAGGATACTGCCACTGCGAAGCATAGAGTACAGGACCATTATCTGAACGAAAACAAGAATACTGTCCTGGCTGTGGTGGCATATGAGTAAAGGAAGCCAAGTTAACTTGTCTCTGTCCTTGAACACTAAGTGGATTCTGCCCTTGAGAACTTGTATTTGGCATTTGTGGAGAAAAGCTAGAATTAGTAGTTGAAATTTGACCAAATGGTAAACTTCTTATCTGTTGTCTCTGAACAAATTCATTATTCCCAAAAACAGGAGCATCACTTCTCCACTTGAACTGATCATGCATATGATAGTTCAAATTAAGACGATGTCGACACGTTACTGCAGAATGATTTGTTTTCCCACAAATTTGACAACCTGCTCTATCTCCATATCCTGATGTATGTCCTCTTCCTCTGTTAAAACCACTAAACTGAGGAAAACTGTTGCCATAATATGGAAAATTTGAAGACTGAAAGGACTGTGGAAAGTACTAGATTTGTGGCTGTATCTGTTGAGATCCTGACACATCACTTTTCACTTGTGGTTGAGACATCACACCAGATGACACGCCAACAGATTCAGTATTTGATGAATTCAATTTCTGCGTTGCAACAAACACTGATGATTTATCCACTGAATTCATTTCAGTTTTCTTCTGCATATGTCTATCCTCTGCATTAAGGATATTAACCAACTCATCAAATCTAATTGTATCTCCTCGAGTTCTGATGGAAGTTTTTAGCTGATCAAATTCACTTGGTAGTCCATGTAGTGTGTAAAATACTGGATCATCCTCATCAACAATATAATTAGCAGCAGCTAATTTTTGTGAACAATCCCTAATTGTGTCAATATACTGATCTATTGTAGAAAACTTACTCACATTATATAATTTCTGTTTTAGATCATGAATGTGAGATCGAGTCAGCAAATTATATCTGTTCTCAACAGTTTTCCAGACTTGCCATGCATGTTCGCAACCAAGAACCAAAGACAAGGCATTTGAAGATAACGATGAAGTAATACACGATAGCAATTGACTATCTACAATGTTCCACATGACAAAATCAGGATTTGCAGTCATTTCTCCAGAAGAATTCAACAATTCTTCAACTGGACAAGCTACAGCACCAGTTATATATCCAAGATATCCATTAGCTTTTGTGGCATTTTGAACTTGCATCTTCCACATGAGATAATTGGATGAATCAAGTTTCACAGTGACTAAAGAATGAAAGTTGGACACTAGAAAGATCAGTGACTGAGGTAAAGTTACCAGAGTTGAAGACGACGACATTGTCATTGTAAATGTGCTTGACACAATTACCTAATTTGACGAACGAACTGTATTCCAAATGAGTTCAACCAGGATCTTCATTGTGACTTTCGTCTTAGGGCTCTGATACCATGTAGAATTTGTGAATTCGGACCAAAATGTAATCAAAGAATAGAACACAACTTGAGAGAGAAAATCAAGCGAAATCTTTTTGCATTTCATTCTCACTGACTAAAAGAATCAACTGCCTTTTGGTTTTATACACAAGAAGACCACCGACTCACTTAACCGACTTATTTAACCGACTTAAACTCTGCCTAAACCATTTTAACAAACAAAACAACCAATCACACAACCAAATTATTGGCTGTGTCCGTGACACCTGTTCCATCAACTACAACTACATTAGAAACACTTTTCCCATTTTCTTTGTTTACAGAAACAGAATCAGATTGGTTAACAGTAACTTTTAAGGTATGGGCTTAAGCCCATTCCCTGCGATGAACTTACAACTAAATCTCTTGGTAACCCTTTGGTTAGCGGATTTGCGAGATTATTTTTTAACTTTATATAGTCAATAGTAATAATTGCATTAGAGATTAGTTGTCTAATGGTGTTATGTCTTCGACGAATATGTTGAGACTTGCCGTTATACATATTACCTTGTGTTCTGCCAATTGTTTACTGACTGTCGCAATGTATGCAAATTGCTAGCACAAATTTAGGCCAGTTTGGAACGTTTTCCAAAAAGTGACGAAGCCACTTAGCTTCTTCATTAGCCTTATCCAATGCGATAAACTTGGACTCCATTGTTGATCGCGCAATGCATGTTTGTTTGGTTGATTTCCAAGACACAGCTGCACCACCGAGTGTGAATATATATCAACTTGTAGATTTCGAGTCATCGGTATCAGATATCCAGTTTGCGTCACTATATCTTTCTAATATTGCTGGATACTGTGAATAGTATAGTCCATAATCCGAAGTGTACCTCAAGTACCTCAACACTCTGATTATTGCCGTCTAGTGATCCCTCCCTAGATTACTAGTGTACTTACTTAGTTTACTGACTGAGTAGGCTATATCTAGTCTCGTACAATTTTATTAGGTACATTAAACTGCCTATAATTTGATAGTATTCTAGTTGATAGAAAATCTCACCAGTATACTTGTATAGATGCACTGTTAAGTCAATTGGTGTTTTGGATATATTATCATCATGCTTGTTGAACTTTTCAAGTATTTTCTCAATGTAATGCTTTTGAGATAAGATGATACCATCATATGTTCTAGTAATCTTAATTCCTAGAATAACGTCTGCTATACTTAAATTCTTCATATCAAACTTTATGTTTAACATTTTTTTAGTAGCTTTAGTTATTTCACTATTGCTACCAGTGATTAACATGTCATCTACATACAAGCAAATAATGACATATCCTTTGTCTGTATTCTTAGCATACACACATTTGTCACATTCATTGATTTTGAAACTATTCGAAATCACGACATTGTCAAATTTCTCGTGCCATTGTTTGGATGCTTGCTTTAAACATATAATGATTTAACAAGCTTGCACACTTTGTTTTCTTTCCCTAGAACCTTAAAACCTTCTAGTTGTTCCATATATATTTCCTAATTTAGGTCACCACTGTTAGACTACTTTCGTAGATTTGCAGCACCAGATAGGAGGTTCAAGGTATCGACAAAGACAAGTTTCAGACTCTCATTGGTAGAGTGTTAGACTACCTTCGTAGTATGAGCCTCTGGATGAGCATAGGGTTGTTGATTTATTTTTCTGGCACATGAAAGAGTTGCAACGTTAAAGTGGCAAATTTGCAGTAAAATGTATTGCATGGATTGCACATGTATTGGAGGGGGTGATTGTTGCAGGCCCATATCTGGGAGGCGGACTAAAATGCCCAAACCTACAGCCTAATAGCTATTGTTGACCTTCTTTGAAAATCCAATTTGAGTTTGTTCTAGAAGATCTCACTCATGCTTAAACATTTAATACTCTTTGTTATTTTCTTCTTCCTCTGGTGTATATAGACATAACATGTAGTGTATCAAGGTGTATCCTAGCAGAGCAAACAGAGTAGAGAGTAAGTTTGAGCAGCGGGAGCTCCTCCTACTTAGAAGGAGCATAGCTCCTCCTTTGGTGAGGCTCTAGCGAGGTAGAGAGAATGTAGTGGAAGGTGAGGGCAAAATCAGATTGTCTGAGGCAAAGAGGGTGAAAGAGAAAGTTGAGTTTTTTTGTGTGAATTCCTCTAATATTTTATATAAATATTATGATTCTGTTTGTGATTCACCTAATTGGACAACTACGTAAGATTTTTGTGTCTATGAGTTTGTGTGTGCACGTGTGTAACTGATCTTGAACAAATTTCAAAATAGCTAACCTTTCTACCAAACTTAAAAGGCAAAAATGAGATGCTCTAAACCCATTACATTATTTTGTTGCTAACTAGTTGTTCATGGCAGGAATAGAAAATGAAAAATTACCCCAGATAATGTTGGAAAAAAAGTTTGGACGGTCACCAGATTTAACTTCTTTGACACTGCTAGAAGAAGGTGGAGTTCCATCTGCAGCAACTCTTCCATCACTCATGAAAGAAGCTATTCACGTTATCAGCTGTAGCTACGAGTATAAACAAAATGGGGAAAAGAGGTATACAGCAATAGCTACAGAATTTTCAGAGAACTTTAGACCGCCATTGTTTGTTTATTTTTTTTGTTCAAAATCAGTTTCCAAAACACTTTTGTACCAATACCATTTTGTCAACTGATTTCTTAACTTATTTTGAAGAAATTTTGTGGAAAGCAACTTATTTTTCAGATATTACTAGAGATTTGTTTTCATATTCTAGAAAATCATTTATGCTAGGAGAAATCTTAGTATATATTAAGTAAATGTATGTTGCATACATACATATATATATAAAGCCATTGAGTTTTGAAAATAGGGCAATTTTGCTAAGGAAATAGCAGTCCAATTTGTTGGTTATATAGCTATCAGAGTGGAACTTTTTTTTTTTTTTGTAATTTTTAATTGGAAAAATATCCCTAATTAGCAAGAGATATGGAAATTAAGTAGGCCCTTAAAAATGCCCTAATATGCATTAAGTAGAGTAGATCTACTTTTTTTTTGTTTTCTGGAGGTGTTAGTATGAACGACAGTGTTTATATGTCTCAACTAGAGATGCAAATTAAATGGGACGGACCAGGAACCAATTCGACCATCTTTGTCCCCGGTTCCCAAACATAATATATATCTTCCTATATCTTTACCCTATTCTCTAATGAGGAATCACCTCGAACTTCTATCCTCACGCTGAACGACAATCAAATATCCCTGCCTCTTGCCCAATAAAAATTTCAAGACAAAAAAAGATTAATTTTTTTCAATAAAATAAGTACAAAAATAATTTCAAAGAATATATCTTTACTAGTTATAAGGATAAAAATATATAAATATGTAGTTACTCTGTACTTATAATAAAAAGGGGCAGAGATTGAATAGGTACGTCCACCCGCCTCCAATCCAATCCTTGAATTTTTTTACGCTTTTTGCCTCAAAATTCAGTCCAATTTGGAAAAAAATCTCTAAAAGACCAATCCGAATATAACGAGTATTGAAACGGATCAAATCGGATTTGATAAAATTAACATCCCTATCTTAAATGTCTTAATTGTCTGCCAAAGAAGAAACGTGTGAAATTGGTTGAAAGAAAGTAAACAATTAAAATAAACATCTAGATCCTCTTTTTATGGGTCTCATATCAAATTTTCATTTTTTTTAGTACTACGTTTGAATAAAAAATCTGCCAGGGGAGAATAAAATTTGTCATCCATGTTCTCTTTCTTATTTATAGCCAGAGAAAATTTTGAATATTTATTTATTTGTTTTCCTTTTATTTTCCAATTTTAAAATAAAACTCCTCCGCGAATCTACGGTGAATGTGTATTCTTCATCTCTCTCTTTTTCGCGTGATATTTGATACAAATATTTGTTGATCCTTGCAAAATTTGTTTTCCTTTTATTTTTTCAATTTTAAAATGAAACTCCTCTCCTAATCTATGATCAGATACAACCTCAGTTGAATGTGTATTCTTTATCTTTTTTTTTTTTGGCATGATATTTGATACGAATATTTATTGATCCTTGCGAGAGTTTTATATAATTCGATGATGGTTGAAAATGTTTTAAAAGTATTAATAACAATATTGTAGTAAGATTATTTTTTTGGGTGGCGTAATTGAATTATTTTATAGTTGCATGATTGCGCAATGTAGGGATATGAATTCTGATAAGTATGTGGGCGGGGCCTTAACTGTTGGAAGTGAATATCCGGGGGTATGTAGGTATTATGGGTATTATGATTCTTCGATAAAGACCAGGTCCCAACTGCCACCGACCACGTTCTCTTGGCCGGCTACTAAGTAAACGAAGAATAGAAAACCAATTCCTTGGATTTAACCTTCCCGGGAATTTAAAACTCATTTCACTTTCGGTTTTGTACTAAACGAGAACGGAATTGGGGAGGTTGTTATGGATATAGCAGGGCGTGCTGTGCGCCAAAACGATGTTATTTCATTGTTTGGGTATTAAAGCGACGTCGTTTTAGCACTGAGCATGTGTTACTGTGTGCAATGCGGAGTAGCCTCCCCTGGTTAAGATTCTTAATTAGACCGTGTGATCTTGGAGTCTTTGCCTTAAGAAAACACTTATAAATAGCAATACTACTTAGTTTTGACAAATCATCCAACCTTGGTTTGAGATAATCCTCATTAATTAGAGCTACCCTCGTTAATTATACTTCTTGTAAGCACCACCACCATGTCTGAAGAGAAACACCACCACCATCACAACCCCTTCCACCACCACGAGGACGAAGACAACAAGCCAGTTGACTATGAGAAAGAGACCAAAGAACACAAGAATAAAGAGCATCTTGGTGAGCTCGGTGCTATTGCTGCTGGTGCTTTTGCCTTGGTATGCCTCTTAAACTTCCTATATTTGCTCAACAATGCTATGGTCTTCGAAATTTTTTCCCAAAAATATTTCCGAATTCAAAATTAAGGCTCATGATTCATTTAAATTTAAAGGCCTACTTAAGTAAATTTAGTCCTTTCATTTTGAATTATGAGAAGTTTTCTTGAGAACTTTTATGTGGCTATGGACATTTCCTTGCTCAATAATATCAGTAGGGACATATATGTTGCGACACATGGCTGAAGTCTTTTGATCTGTTTGACTCAATTTGCTTATCTTAATTTCCTCTAAAAAGTCACTCGATCCATAACGTAACTACCATGGTACAAGGGTGGAGACCAATAATACAGTTGTAAGCCTAATCATGTTTCTAATTTCTTATTTAAAATTTGGCAGCATGAGAAGCACAAGGCAAAGAAAGACCCAGAGAATGCTCACAAGCACAAGATTGAGGAAGAAATAGCAGCTGCAGCTGCAGTTGGTGCAGCTGGGTATGTATTCCATGAGCACCATGAGAAGAAAGATGCAAAGAAACATGAGAAGCAGAACGACCTCTTCTGATTTTAATATGTTTCAACGACGGTATTATATATATATATATATATATATATATATATATATATTGTGTATTTTGATTGTAATCAGCAGCGATCACCATTTACTGCACTAAATAATTGAACCTTTGTGGAGGGGTTTATGTTTTATTAATTACTAGGTCTCTCTTTGTTATCAGGACCTAGTAAAAGAGCTATTATCAACTCTTGTTTCCATGTGATTTAAATATATAATTCTTTATGTATGGCGTAAATTTCTACGTATTTAGAAGAAATTCTCTCTCAAGTTACCCATACACCTTAATCACTTGAAGTACTTCAAATCTAGTCAGCTAGACAAGAAATTCGTCAAATAACTATTCATCTCTTACTGACAAAAGATTCTGACAATTAAGTCAATACGTATTTTAGTCTTCAATTTCATGTGCGTGAAATGAATCATAACGTCCCTTAACTTGGAGTGTACATATTGCATTGATATGGGGTTTCTCCCTCATTATCATTACATTAGAGCTATTTCCACATACTAATTCCTCGTTGACAGTCATATGTGTTCGAGATATATTAATCTTTCCACTGATTATACCTTACAAAATTTTAGTAAGAAGGGTAAAAATGGCATTTCACTTCAAATTTTAACAATGTCAACCATAAAGTAACGGCATGGGGGTCCTGAGAGAATAATTTGTAAAGTAAGAGAGTACAGTGCAATTGTCAAAACTACAGGGAGGTCAATGGATTAGTTAAAAACCTCAGGGAAGGTAGGTGAAATTTACCCTTAATGAATTTATCATAAACCTCAAGAGTGGTTAGTGCATTTTACCTCTTTCATTGGACCAGCTGATGTGACATCCATTGATGTTGCTTAACTTTTTTGTTATATAAAGCATCAATAATTCTCCAAAAAAATAGAATTCTGAAAATGACTCATCAACATTTTGAAAAGACAATTTTACACAGAGATTTAGAATTGGATATATATGATATTTGATTTTTGGATCCTCTCATAGGAAGTCTTCAACTACTTAAATACAAAGGCAAATCTTACAATAAAAAGTGTAATGAGACAGAAAAAACAAAAAAAAACCTTACAGAGAGTATCTTGGCATTGTGAATCTAATATTTTCTCTCTTTTTGCTGGTTTCCTTTAACGGATCCACGGTCCAACCACAGCCTTAACTTTACAAGTACACAGTTTAGTAGGTTTAGTCCTTTTATTTCAGCCAACAGATAACATTATAAGGTAATACAATATATATATATATATATATATAGAGAGAGAGAGAGAGAGAGAGTAAAAAGCTATATAGACCAACACTTTTTTAGACAAATATTAGACCAACATTTAAACTCTTTATTCCTGATTAAATTTTAATGATTTGAATCATTCAATGTGTTTAAAATATATTTTTAAGGGTACTTGTGAAAAATCAACTCAAAATATTACCGAAAAGACTTGATCCAAACAGTGGTTCATAAAACAGTTCATATCAGCATTTTTAATCACTACTTGATCAAGTCCTTTCCGATAATATTTTGAGTTGATTTCTCGCGAGTAACCTTAAAAACATGTTTTAAACACATTGAACGGTTCAGATTATTAAAATTTAATCAAGAATGAAGAGTTTAGATGTTGGTCTAATATTGATCTAAAAAAATATTAGTATCTTGAGCTTCCCATATATATATATATATATATATATATATAGAGAGAGAGAGAGAGAGAGAGAGAGAGAGAGAGAGAGAGAGAGAGTAAGTTTCTGTTGAGGGATCCCTCATTTTTGTTAAAATGAGAACCTCCTATTTTCTAATCAAATATTGATAATCGAAATCGTTCAATGTGTTAAAAAAATATTTTTAAGGATACTCGCAAGAAATTAGTTCAAAATATTACCGAAAATGACTTGATCGAAGTAGTTTTTCATAAAACTATTCCTGTCAGCATTTATGAACAACTGCTTGGATCAAACCCTTCTCAATATTTTCTTTAGCCGATTTCTCACGGGTATCCTTAAAAATATGTTTTAAACACATTGAACGGTTCCGATCATCAATATTTGACCAGAAAATGGAAAGTCCTCATTTTAACAAAATGAGAAATTCCTCAATAGAAACTTCCTCTCTATATATATATATATTGTAATTATCTATATGTGCAAGAGAGAGATAATTAAGTTTTCCTCTCATCAAACCTGCAATTCAGATGATACTTGCAAGGTTCAATGCATGTAGACACATTGTAGGTTGATTATATCTTACACACTATACTGTTGCTTCTCTCTAGAAAATGAGAGAGAGAAAAAGAGAGGGGGGCAAGGAGAGAGAGAAAAAAAATGAGTGGGGTGTTTTGTATTTATGAGATTAGTGGTCCACCTACTTTCTGGGGGGTTATCCTCTACATTTGTGTAACATAAACCTTTTGTATACAAAAATTGCTTTCCACCCATCTCCAATGATAAAAATTAGGGATGGCAATCTCGTCCGATCCAACCCGCTCCTACCCGTTCCCCGCCCCGAATGGATAGGGATTCGGGAATTTTTTTGGGGATCGGGTAGGATTTGGGGATAAATTTTTAAAAAAAATGGGGATCGGGTAGGATTCGGGATTAGGTGTCTCCACCCCGATCCCCGCCTCCACCCCCGCCCCTCCCTGTCCCGTGATTTTTATCCCTTTTACGTAATAGGTTTGTAAGGAGAAAGAGAAAATAACAATGTTTTGCAATTGGTGGAGGAATACAACAATTTTTGATGGACTTAATGGCAATATTCTTGAGTACATTTAGTTATTTTTGTTGGGATTGAAACTTATGGAACGATGTTATGTTTATTTTAATTAGTTATTGTTGTTATTTCTGAAATATTTTAGATTGTAAAAAATGAATGACTTTTGCTTAAAAGTTTGCATGTTTTTATTTACTCTCTTTTGTTATTTTTTTTGGGATGAAAATGAGAATTATTTCAAATTTTAAGTAATTACTAATGTAATTTTTTTATTTTCGGATATCCAATCTCCATTTGGAGATCCCCGTTCCCCGTTCGGGGCGGGGGTGGAGGGCGAAAATAGTCCCCGTTTGGGGATCGGGGTGGGGATGGAGATTAGATATAGATTCGGAGATCGGGGATGGAGACAGTAATATCCACCCCCGATCCAACCCGTTGCCATCCCTAATAAAAATCACACTCTCTTTGAGCAAATGTCACATCTTCTCTAAAATTTCAAAAATACCACTCCCTTTCTCTTCCTCTTTTTTTTTTTTCCCTTGAAATTACAAAAATACCACTCATCTCCCGCTATGAATTACAAAATTGTCACTCTCATCCCTTTTATTGTTTCACATTGCATTTTTAAAGAATTTATAATTAAAATAAAAAAATATGTAATAATAAATTATAATAATAAGATGTAATTTAAAAAAACTAATCAATTTAACTTTTTATCTTCATACCAATTCTTTATTTTTTTGCGAGAACTCATAAAATTGGAGGTCGCAATTAGATTTACAATTTATCAATTAAGCCACGATTAAAATTTTAAATTATTTTAACCAATAAACTTTTATCTTCACACCAATTATTTAGTTTTTTGAGAATCTATAAAGTTAGATGCTGCATTTATATTTTTTGAGTTAAAAACAAATGTTCAATATACGATACAAGTGAAACAAGATGATAGAAACGATGCACAGTATAAATTTTGAGCTATTGAGATTTTTCTTTAAAAATTCGATGTCACCACGATGATCCTCACCAAAAAAAAAAGTATGTAACATTTGTTTAACTTGTTTATTTGGTTAAATGTAGCTTTGAAATACTGATTATTGGAGTGGAGCATGAATATTGCAAGAAAATAAAATTATTTGTTAAAATAAAACGCACATAAAGTCATTTGTTAACGATATATAGAACAAAAACACAATGATATTTCAAACCAACAAAGAACATAATTATATGTTCTAATTATTTTATTTCAAAAGAACAGATAAAATTGTCCGTGGTAGTTTTCACTCTACTTTTTCTGTTTGATTAGAAAACGGCTAATCTATTTAGCTTAAATTTTTTAATTAATTTTTTTGTCTTTATTATTTTTTCACTAATTTTTTTTGTGGTTTGTTGGTTTGCCTCGACGAAAGAAATCTAAAAAGTATAAAATCATATCAAAAAGTTAAAAAAAATTCACTAAAGATGAAAAATAATACAAAATGCTCTATTTTGACTTTCATACATAATTTTATATTTTTTAGATTTTTTTGAGACGAATCAATATACCACAAAAAATTGATGAAAAAAGTAAATAAATAATGACAAAGAACATTATGCATTGGATAACTGTAAGAAAGTGAGAAACATCATGTAACAAAGAAAATAATCAATAAGGATAATTTTGTCTATTAAAAGACCTAACATATTAATTAACACTCTAAAAATAGTAAACCCTAACTCAAAAAACAAGTTAGCCCAAACTTAATAGACCAATTCACCCTCGTTTTGTACTTTTCTCTAATTTTCCGTTTTTATAAACCTCTAAATTGATCGGAATAGAAACTTAATTTCCCACTGATGGTAGAAAACTGGACTAAGATTTCGGGTTAATTGATGACTGGTAAGATTTGTGGACAAAAATCGTATCAAATATTTGGAATTATCTAATCCCATTTGGTTGGAGCGGAGGGTTATCTATACTATATATTAGATTTAGAGGTGGTGCATATGTATACTTGAATATTTGAAGTATGTGAGTGAAATGTGAAATGTAGGAGTGGAGTGTATGAGTGTCGAGTGAGTAGTTACTTAAATAATATTATTTTTATTATTTCATCTCTGGTGGTTATTTGATGACATATTAAAAGTGAATGTAATTTCTTTTACGGTGGGTGTGAGGACTTAGAAATTTTTTTCGTTTTTAATTTAATGATGATGTTAATTAGTATGTATATTTGTCATAGAATATTCAATTCAGGCTCAGATAGATCAGGACTTAATTCGAAGAGCTTATTTTGATTAATTTGGTGAGTCAAGGGCATTGTGGTCTTTAGACCCACCTTATATCTTTCTCCAAATTAGATTTTTGGGTGATTCTTCTCCAAAATCAAAAGCCTTACTCTCTACTCTAGCTCACTCTCCCTTCTCTCTACCACCCTCACCAATTTACTTCATCTCCTTTCAATTCCTTTGAAGTCTAGACTTATCTTGGCGTGCTGAACCCATATCCGGAGATGGATCACGATTTTGAAGCCTAGGGAAGGAGGATTCAAGTTGTAGAAGGCAATCCAAACCTAGGGGTTTAACCATCTTCGCCAAATCCAACTTCAAAACCTTGAGGTAAGGACATTGTACCTTGTTTATGTGTTTGGTGAAGTTTATTGTAGTTGAAATGTTTGATTTTGATGTATTAGCGTAGAAATTTTTGTTTTGGTTCGAAAAGCTAGAAGTCGCTTGAGCGATTGTCCAGCGACTTTGCTCGCAATCTCTACTAGAAATTGAGTCGCTCGAGCGACAGTGACTAATTTAGAAATTTTTGTATGATTTTTGGAATGAGTTTATTTTGGTTTTTGGGCCATTGTCGGTACCTTCTATCACAATTATAAGGAGAAATACTCGGTTAGCATAGTGTAAACTTGTTGGAGCTAATCACAAAAATTTACATGTTGTGGAATGATAAACGGTGACATGTGGACTATGATCGTACATTGTGATAAGGACATTGTACCTTGTTTATGTGTTTGGTGAAGTTTACTGTAGTTGAAATGTTTGATTTTGATGTATTAGCGTAGAAATTTTTGTTTTGGTTCGAAAAGCTAGAAGTCGCTTGAGCGATTGTCCAGCGACTTTGCTCGCAATCTCTACTAGAAATTGAGTCGCTCGAGCGACAGTGACTAATTTAGAAATTTTTGTATGATTTTTGGAATGAGTTTATTTTGGTTTTTGGGCCATTGTCGGTACCTTCTATCACAATTATAAGGAGAAATACTCGGTTAGCATAGTGTAAACTTGTTGGAGCTAATCACAAAAATTTACATGTTGTGGAATGATAAACGGTGACATGTGGACTATGATCGTACTATATGCAATGTACTAGACTCTTCTGAGAATGGCAGGATGTACTAGACTCCTCCGGAAATGTTAGAAATGAACTATACTCTTTCAGGAATATTAGGAACATACTAGACTCCTTCGAAAATTGTAGAAATGTACTGGACCCCTTTTGAAAAAAGTGCCAAGAAATGATGACATAATTCAAGTAAACAACTTAACGACAAGAATTATTTTTTTTTTTTGAAAGGCAAAAGTATATTAGAATAACATTGAGAAAAGATGATACAATTGTACTCTTGTTGGAGAGAGCCCAACTTGAATACGGAATCAGAACTAAATTACAACATAAATGACCTCAGGGTAGGTGGACCAAACCCACCCCCAATTACACAACCTCTCACCAACCCCCCTCCCCAATTCCAATCCCTCATACTCCAGGCCAACCCATTTCAGGGAAAGTAGCTCTTCGAAGCTTCCACCTCCGACTCCCCGGACGCCGGAGAACCTAGATAGAGTACGGCCTGGAGATGCATTGAACGAAACCCTCAACGTTAAATAGAATCTGATTGAAGTTGTTGGAGATCTGCTTATGGTGAGGGGCAGTGATGAGCGCACTATATTGAATAATAACGTGGCTCAATACGCTCAATTTGGCAATTATGCGTAGGCAAATGTTTCTATTTAAATGATATTGCACGCGTAGTTGTTTTTCTACCCTTTC
The DNA here is from genome assembly GCA_019985065.2 of Arctostaphylos glauca. Lineage (NCBI taxonomy): Eukaryota > Viridiplantae > Streptophyta > Magnoliopsida > Ericales > Ericaceae > Arctostaphylos > Arctostaphylos glauca. The sequence continues at coordinate 11,645,405 of JAHSPW020000006.1, read as the reverse complement.
AGGTTTTCGAGTGCTGAATGAATGCCAAAAGATTCTACCATGAATTAAGGCCTCGGAACCATTGGCAATACTGATGGAGTACCAATTGAAGGCTCGGGAGGAGCAAAAGTGGGTCCGGATCAAAGAACCAAGGAAGGAAGAACTGATGGTTGGGAATCAAAAGTCCCTCTATCGATAGAGGTTTATCCCTATCGATAGAGCCCCTAGTAAAGAACCAGGAAAAAGAAGCCCTCTATCGATAGGGATCACTCCTATCGATAGGAGGATCAATCAAAGAAGATCAGACGCATTCCCTATCGATAGAGGATCCCTTCCTATCGATAGAAGGCTTAAATCAAAAATGATCAGAAGACTCCTCTATCGATAGAGGACCATTCCTATCGATAGGAGGTTCAACCACAGAAGACCAGAGGACATCTCTATCGATAGGGATATCTTCCTATCGATAGAAGTTTAGCGAATTCATACCAGTAGACTTCTCTATCGATAGAGATATCCTCCTATCGATAGAGACCCAGTTTTATCAGAACCAGTGAGGACGATTTTGACGCGAACTCAGGGCCATTTTAGGAAATTAGAAGCTTCTTTTATTGCCATTTTAAGGGTAGTTTGGTACTTTAACTTTAGAAAGTTGTTAGATTATTTTATTAGGTTAGATTCTTGGCTTGTTAAAGGAGTAGCCTCCCTTTTTACATAGAGTTTTCATTTTCTACAGTAGAGAGAAATATAACGTATTCCATAGTTCTTACTGTTCAGAGCTCATTTTTACATTGTTCTTCATATTTCTTGCTTTGTTCTTCTTTATTTCTTCAATTCTTGTCAAGTTCTCCTCTCTTAAGTGTTCTTCCCCTTTGAATCTTTGGATTCTCTTGGAAGCACTTAAGTATTTCTGCCTTAAGTACTGTTTTTATCGCTTTAATATCTGATTTCCTTTCAGTTTTACTTAGTTCTTCCTTATTGTCTTTAGATTAACTTGTTTTATTATGTTTTCTTTCAATTCCATTATGTTTATGTCAAAGCATGAGTAGTTAATTTAGTGTGGGTTAAGTCTAAATGTGAGGTTTGTTCAAAAACCATGTTGGTCTCTATCTTCTCCAAATTTTAATGCCATTGATGGATCTTTCTAAGCTTTTTCTTTTGAAATAAAAATGAAGTGTTAAGTTCTTGATTAGATATAGCCATCCTTAGAGTTGGTATATTTAATACTTGAATCGATGTCCTTCATCTTTTAATCCTATTTCCTTTAAACTTGAAAGATCCGTCAAAACCATTTTTAGAATTAAAATCCTTGTTTTCATCGAAGAATTTTCCGATCGAACACCCGGGACCGGGAGTTAGATTGAGTTATAAAAGAGAAGAGATAGACCAACGAAAGTTTCGAATAAACCAAATCTTAGGACTTAACCCCACTCTTTAATCTAGTTTTAATCCTCATTTTAGTGATATAATTGCTTAACAGCACCAAACAAAACTTTGAGGTTGACGTCCGAAACGTCGAAAACACTAATTTGCGTATTCTCTGATTACAACGTTCTTTTCCCTGTGGATCGATACTCCGGACTATCCTTATACTCGTTTTAAATATTTTGAGGAAAGTTCAGTTTTATAAAATTAAACCACTGACTACGAGGCCGGCACACTCCTAACGACAAGCACTTTGCCGGTCCGGTCATGTTTTTGGCGCCGTTGCCGGGGAATTGAATAGTTGTTTTTAGATAATCGTAGATTTTTGCAAAGTGCAAGTTTCTTTGGCGGAAACCTTTAACCTACCCTTTTTGGTAAACCTAAGGTGTAACGCAAGCCAAAGGGACGTGTAATTTGCAGATTTTATTTTCTTTTCTTTTTCATTCACACTAGATTGATTCGGAGACTGTCTTTGGTGTATGAGTGTTTACACTCGTGACGCGACACATCGGCTAATCCGCCAAGACAATCCTCCTTTCAATCCAATGGCCGAACACCATGAAAATGATGCACCCATGGGTCGCACCATGCGGGACTACTTGCACCCCACTCACACCACCACCACCTCTTGCATACGCTTTCCAATCGATACTCCCGAAGGACAACAATTCCATGTCAAGCCTAACATGCTTGGCATGTTACCAACCTTCTATGGGATGGAATCGGAAAACTGCTATGTACATATTAAAGAATTTGAGGAAGTGGTGAATACTTTCACCAACGTGACCGCCCATCTGGAGTCGGCACGTCTTAAGCTCTTTCCCTTTTCTCTCAAGGAGAAGGCCAAGCGATGGTTTCTCTCCTTGAGAGCCAATTCGGTGACAAGTTGGGTGGAGATGCAGGTGGAGTTCCACAAAAAATGGTTCCCACTCCACCGTACCACCACCTTAAAGAAGAAGATTCAGAACTTCGAGGAAATACCCAACGAATCTTTCTGTTCATGTTGGGAGAGATACAAGGAACGTCTCCTCGCCGTCCCTCATCACGGGTATGAGGATTGGCAGATTGTGGCATTCTTTTACGAAGCCATCTCAGTCCGCAATCGCCAATTTATCAACCTCATGACAAGTGGGGAATTTCTGAACCAAGGAGCCTCCGCGGCTTTGGCTTATCTAGATGAGCTAGCGGAGAATAACCAATCATGGGATTATTCGGATCCCAATGACCGCTCCTATAAACCCCCCACTAGTCACGGAACCATGGGCAAACATGTGCCTAGGGACGAGGACGACATTAGCAAACGCCTCGATCACCTCTCTAGGAAACTAGAGAAATTGGAGATAAATAGGGTGAACGAGGTGTCTTCTGTTTCAAAGCCCGGGGAGGCTTGTGCTATCTGTGACACCATGGACCACACAACCAATATTTGTCCGACCATACCTGCTTTCAAAGAGGTACTCCATGGTCCGGACCATGCTGAAGTCCACGCCCTTCACCAAAGCCAAAAGCCTACCAATATGCCCTTCAACAACAACAACTACCATCCGGGATTGAGAAATCATCCCAACTTTAGTTGGAGGAACAATGAGGCGGGTGCACAACCCCAAGCACCCCCGGGATTTCAGGGACAATACCCGGCCCATCAAAACACTCAAGGGCCGGCACCACCGCGGTATCCACCAAACTCTTACAATCCTCCGGGTCCCTCCACGGGTCCCAACTCTTACCAACCGCCTAACCGGCGAAGCTTGGAGGATACCTTGCAAATGTTCATGCAAGGACAAGCAAATGTCAACGAACAGAACACTCAGGCCATTGGGGACATCCGCTCCCAACTCTCTAAGTTGACCACCACGTTGGGCACCATGCAGCACGAGAAAGGGAAATTTCCAGCCCAACCTCAAGCAAACCCCCAAGGTCAACATTTTATTCAAGGAGAGTCTCCTTCGGGGTCAATTGTGGAACAAGCTAAGGCAATCACCACTTTAAGGAGTGGGAAAGAGGTCGATAAGACCATTCTCCCGAAAACAATCCCCACTCCTCCTTTGGTGCCTACTCCACAACCCCATGATGATGAACCAAGTGATCTGCCCCAACCTACCCCCATTTCCACATCCACATCTGCTCCTATGGGAGAACCCACAAGCTCAACCTGCCCAATGCCGGCCCCATTCCCACAAAGATTGAGGCCTTTACCCAAATTGACGAACTCCAACGAGATATTCGAGCTCTTCAAGCAAGTGAAGATCAATATCCCGTTGCTTGATGCAATCAAGCAAATACCTTCCTATGCCAAATTCTTGAAAGACTTGTGCACAATAAAGCGCAAGCACAATGTGCAAAAGAAGGTATTCTTGACGCAGCAAGTGAGTTCAATCATACAAACCCCCATTGCACCAAAGTACAAGGACCCCGGATGTCCTACAATTTCTGTGAGAGTTGGGGGGAAGATAGTAGAGAAAGCCCTGCTTGACTTGGGGGCTAGTGTGAATTTGTTGCCATACTCGGTGTATGAGCAACTTGGGTTGGGGGATATGAAACCAACCTCGGTGACCCTCCAATTAGCTGACCGTAGTGTCCGGGTACCGAGGGGTTTGGTAGAAGATGTGCTTGTCCAAGTGGACAATTTTGTGTATCCGGTGGACTTCATAGTCCTTGATACTTGTCCCACGTCCAATCTGCAAGCCCAAACGCCCATCATACTTGGAAGGCCCTTCTTGGCCACATCCAACGCAGTAATCCATTGTCGGAACGGGCTGCTTAAAATGACGTTTGGGAACATGACCCTAGAGCTCAACATTTTTAACATTGGGAGCCAAATGGGGGATGATGATGACATTCGCGATGTGAGCGTTATAGACGCACTTGTTCAAGAGCACGTCGATTGTCATCTCTTTTCCGACCCCCTAGAGGCCATGCTTACTGTGGAAGAGACGGAATTCCTAGACTCTCCCGAGGTTGAGTACATTTACTCCCTCATGAAAGAAGAAGAGGTGCTGGGTACTGAAAAGTGGGTACCCACCTTTGAAAAACTACCACCGCCTACAGCTCGGGCTCTACCATCTTCTGTTAAACCACCCAAGCCCGAGCTAAAAAGTTTACCATCTACCTTAAAGTATGCTTTCTTGGGGAATTCTGAAACTTTCCCGGTTGTCATCTCATCTAGTTTAGACAATCCCCAAGAAGCTGCTTTATTGGAAATTCTGAGGGCCCACAAATCTGTTTTAGGGTGGACCATTGCTGACATTCACGGGATCAGCCCACTTTTGTGCACTCACCGCATCTATTTAGAGGATGATATTAAGCCATCTCGCCAACCTCAACGGCGTTTGAACCCAATCATGAGAGATGTGGTGAGGGATGAGGTTCTGAAGTTGTTAGATGTGGGTATCATATACCCGATTGCTGATAGTAAATGGGTCAGCCCCATCCAGGTTGTGCCCAAAAAGTCTGGCGTCACTGTTGTGCCAAATGAGAGTGGGGAGTTGATTCCCACTCGAGTAGTCACCGGTTGGCGTGTCTGTATAGACTATAGGAAACTCAATGCTGGTACCCGGAAAGACCACTTCCCTCTCCCCTTCATTGATCAAATGCTAGAGAGGGTAGCTGGTCATGCTTTCTACTGTTTCCTGGATGGGTATTCGGGGTACAATCAGATAGAGGTCTCTCTGGAAGACCAAGAAAAAACTACTTTCACATGCCCATTTGGCACCTTTGCATATCGTCGCATGCCCTTTGGACTTTGCAATGCCCCCGGCACCTTCTCTCGGTGTATGACGGGCATCTTTAGCGACATGATAGAAAAAATTGTAGAGGTGTTCATGGATGATTTTTCTGTGTTCGGAGACTCCTTTGAGTCTTGTTTGGAGAATCTGGAGAGAGTTCTTGTGAGATGTGAGGAGAAAAACCTGGTTTTAAATTGGGAGAAGTGCCATTTCATGGTCACTCACGGAATTGTTCTCGGTCACATCATCTCTTCGAAGGGGATTGAGGTAGATCAATCAAAAATAGAGCTCATCTCTAAGCTACCTACCCCTAAGTGTGTCAAGGATATCCGTTCTTTCCTTGGACACGCTGGATTCTATCGGCGCTTTATCCAGAACTTTAGCGCCATATCCCGTCCGTTGTGTCGTCTACTTACGAAGGACACACCTTTCGAGTGGACACCCGATTGCGAGGAGGCTTTTTCAAAATTAAAAATCAGTCTCACTACTCCTCCAATCGTGCGATCACCCGATTGGAACCTGCCCTTTGAACTCATGTGCGATGCCAGTGACTATGCTATAGGCGCTGTGCTCGGCCAACGGAGGGACAAGGTTCCTTGTGTAATCTCTTATGCGAGCAAAACTTTAAACGAGGCTCAAATGAATTACACAACAACTGAGAAAGAGCTGTTGGCGGTTGTCTTTGCTTTAGACAAGTTTCGATCCTATCTCATTGGGTCACCTATAATAGTTTACACCGACCATGCAGCTCTTAAATATCTGCTCACCAAGCCCGATGCCAAAGCTCGGCTCATTCGGTGGGTACTTCTGTTACAAGAGTTCGACTTGACCATAAAAGATAAGAAGGGGGTTGAGAATGTCGTGGCGGACCATTTGTCTCGCCTCGAGTTTGAGGATCATTCCTCTAACATACCCATTCCCGACTCCTTTCCTGATGAACAACTCTTGGCTGTTTCGAGTTGCCCGTGGTATGCTGATATTGCCAATTACTTGGCCACGGGACAACTCCCTTCACATTGGACTCCTCAAGATAGGAGAAAATTTCTAGTTGAGGTGAGGAGATTCGTCTTCGATGATCCCTATCTTTTTAAGTTTTGCCCGGACCAGATTGTCCGGCGGTGTGTGCCCGATGACGAACAAAAGTCAATATTGACCTTTTGCCACACCGAGGCATGTGGCGGGCATTTTTCCTCTAAGAAGACGGCTGCTAAAATTTTGCAGTGTGGCTTCTATTGGCCCCACATCTTTAGGGATGCCTTTGAATTCTGCAAGGCTTGTGCTTGACCGACTGGGTAACTGAAAATTAAGACTAAAAACACGTCCCAAGCGCAGGACTCAAATGTCAGTGTAGCAAGATAATCCGGAAGTACCGGAGTCGAACCACAGAGACGACTGACGGTGATAGACTCAAACCTAGTGAATTCTAATTTAAATAGCTCTTAGGTAGCAACCCCTTTGGTTTGATTTGATTAATTTAACGAACTAAATTAATTGAGTTTACTATGAATTAAAGGAGAGCACAGCCGTGGGGACTTGGCGTCCGGTATTCATCTAATTAACATTTACTTCGGGTCACAAGTAATGGTTTAGCTGATTTTAGATTTTGAGAAATCGGATTCTAACAAATGCGCACCGCTTGTTACCAATCCCTTGCGCATTCGGAATCCGGCAATGCCTGGGTTTTGTTTGTTAGAAAAGTGTTTCTTTTACCTAAAATTGCGTCAAACGAAATTAGTTCGACCCGAGGTAAACACCAATTAAATTAACCACGGATTTCAACGCCCCGCGGCCATGCTCAAGACGACTACTCACTCATTTTGGAAGAAAACGCAATAATGAAATAAACCCTAGATCTAGACATACTCATGTGAAATAGAAGTAAAAAAAAACAAAGATTAAATATGTTACCAATAACTTTGCAAGCGGAATTAACACGAGAGTTGCAAGGAACACTTACCCCGATGCTTGAAAACCAAAGAACTTGATGAAAGAAATTGAACTTGACAACTTTAATGAAGGCGAAAATAGCATAAACGTTACCGAAGTGCGATTAAATTAACTTGAAAGCTGGAATAATGGAAGAACAAAGTCTGGAAAAACAAATCTGAAATAGAGAGGCAGCTGCTAAAGAAAAAATAAAACCTAATTAATCCCAAACTTCTCTAACCCTAATACACCTAATCATGCATATTTATACCTAAAAACACTAGTTTTCTAATTAAAACGTAAGAAATTAAAATAATAATACGCGGAAGTGTAAGACGACGACGTTCAATGGCCATGATAAGCTCTCGGTAGCGCTACACCAAAAATGGGGTAGCCCTCCCGAATGGGTTAAGTATGATAAGCTCTAGGTAGCGCTACACCAAAAATGGGGTAGCCCTCCCGAATGGGTTAAGTATGATAAGCTCTAGGTAGCGCTACACCCAAAATGGGGTAGCGCTCCCTAATGGGTTAAGTCGCCCCTTTGAACCTTGGCCGGCGTTGACCTGTTGACCTTCTAATGCTTCTGTAGCGCTACAAGTGTTTGTGGGTATCGCTCCTCGACATTCTGGACGTTTTTGGGACCTTTTGTAACAGTTTTGGAGCGCTCCGAGACTTTATGTGTAGCGCTCCCGATGCTTTTAAATCTTTCCTTCGAGTAACTTGGCCACCACGTCTCTGTTCCACATCTCTTCTCCTTCGCGGGCCCACACAATCATCAAATAGCTCCAAAATTATCCCATTTTTCCTGCAAAATTACCATAAACACCAACACCAACCACGTGCACGAATTAACAGGAAAATAAGAATTAAACCGCTCATCTAATGCGCTAAAACCCCTACTTAGGCGCTAAAACACATGTATTTGACGCGCCTATCACATCCCCCAACTTAAACGTTGCTAGTCCCTAGCAACAAAAAGGATAAAACAAATAAAAACGGATAGATCTTTTAAACCCCCGGGCGGCCCCGGTAGGACGAGTGAAGTCTCGTGAGGGTTTTCAGCAGTGGTTACCCACAAAACACCACGAATCTTTTTCACGTGAAACCCAAAAATCTGTAAGACAGCTCAATGATATCTCAAGTAAATAATATAAAGCCATTGCAATAAGATAATGGACATAAGCAGTTCTAGATACTATCAAGTCAAAAAAATAAGTCATGGCATCTTAACTCAGCGTGTGTGAACATGGGCTTTGGTCACAAGTGAAAAACAATCAAAAATTCTCTCCGGACCGAGTCTCGACTTCAAATCTCACCGTGTCATGCACTCAACAAATGAAATCACTCAAAACAAGGTGCATATTACTCTCAATATGTGCAGGCAGAAATTATGTAAATGAAAGCAAAGTACCCTGCACAAGTTGACACAAAAAGAAAGCCTTTTATATGGTGGACACAAGATCTCATGAACGAAACACAAGTGTTGAAATTCTCTTCATATCCATCAATCCGCGCCCCATCACCCCTAGGATCAAATAGGTCTTTACTTTTGGTTATAACGTTAGGTAGGGGAGCAATATCTCAAGGCTAGGTAAAAATAACTTCAAGTGTCCGAGAATGGGCAATCAACAATCTAGGGCTAATGTTAAAATGTGTGCCCTCTACTCATTATCACTACCGCATCTCATCTTCCCTAACTTCTCAACATACTCCACATTAGAAACCTCCATCCCTTCTCAAAAAGTGATTTAGTAACTTCCCCCTTTTCATTCAAATTGCACCCAATTTTTTTTTTTTTTTTTTTTTTGGTACAACCATTTTTTTAACGATGAGGGGAAATCACAACAAGCACGCATAATTTTCATTCACACTTCCCTTCAATCAATATGTCACAAGTCCATCCTTTTCATTTAGTTTGCCATTCTCGAGACACAATATGGAAGGTGAAGTTCAACAAGAAAAAGGCATTGTGTATAAGGTGCAAATGGGCTTGCAAGGGATAAGTGAGTAAAAGAAAGGAACGAACAGGCTCAAAAATAGCAAAAAAAATGCCTATAATCCTTTCCTAGGGGTGAAACAACCATGTGTCAATCCAAACCCAAAGAGACAACACATCATACACGCAATTTCAACACTTGACAACAAGAATAATGAGATCACACAACGAATATGCTTCTTTTTTTTTTTTTTTTTTTTGACAAACAGGAGTTCATGTGACACCACTCCAAGAAATAGATAAGGCTCTAAACTCACATGGGCATAAGTCTCCACTAAACTAGCCATCGAGAACAATCAAGTCATAACTCACAAATAACCAACGCCCAAAGAAATGTGTAGTGCAAAAGTGCTAATAATAAATGCCATGACAAATTTCTCGCAACAAACTAGCAAAAAGAACTATAATGCCACCCTATGCAATTTCATATCTCAAACTCAATCAATCATGAGCCAATCTCACAGCCTTCAAGTCTCATGCAAAAAGATTTCCACCAAATTTATTTATTTATTTATTTATTTTTTATTTTTTTTTAACAATATAAAGAACAATAAAAAGAACAAAGTGATCCCTCCCTCCAACTTGAAATGCGCATGGTCCCCAAAGCATGGAGATCGCGAAAAGTAAGAACAAAGAGAAGGAAAGAGTGAACCTGAGGTGGCAGCCAACCACCATGACCTCGGCCGATGTTCGAGGAGTTTGTCGCCTTTCCATTTCTCGTCATTGCAGCTGCTCCAGGGCTTGCTCCTTCGGCCCCAAATATGGGGGCCACAGCTAGTCACACAAAGCCGCGCTGGGGGCTTCGGGCTTACAACCGCCACACATAATGGCACTCATGACTTAGAGCTCCTGAATGCCTCCATCTCCCCAGCGGTGAGGCCTAATCTACCAAGGCTGGTGTGGTAGCATGCTTACCCTGCCAAAAGACTGAAACCACAACTACCGAAAATATGCAAATGGCATTAGTCCTGCCCGGCTCGTGTTATCCGGGCTCCACAAAAACAAAATAAAAATACTCCAACACGCATTCACGCAGCCTCACGTGTCATACTTTGCTCCCCACGCCTTCCCTGAACGTGAAGGTAGGTGTGGGTGGCTATACAAGACCATCAAGAAATTTTTTTTTTTTTTTTGAACAAAATAAAGAACAACCGAAATAAATGACAGAAAGAAATAACATGAATGAAAAGATACACGATTTTTCTTCCTAATCGGGACCCTTATACAAAAAATTGTCAAAATGCTCGTGTACTTGTGCCCCTATCAAACTTACCTCCTCTACCTCCTCATCATCCTCCTCAAGAGTATTGACACTATACACATCCACCTCTAACTTCTCCTCGCCAACAGATAACTGAACCCTGCCAGTCTTGCAATTCATAACGGCATTGGAGGTGGCTAAGAAAGGACGACCTAGAATTATGGGAGTTTTCTCTAACACATCAGGATTCAGGCAAGTGTCTAACACAATGAAATCAGCAGGGAATTGGAACTCACCTACCTGAATTAAGACATCCTCAACTACCCCTTTGGGCACTCTCACACTCCTGTCCGCCAACTGCAGTGTGACAGGAGTAGGTCTCAGATCGCCTAGGCCCAATCTCAAGTATGCTGAATAGGGAAGCAAATTCACACTAGCTCCCAAATCCAACAGTGCCTTGTCAAAATTCTGACTTGCTATAGCTATAGGGATGGTAGGACACCCTGGATCCTTGCACTTGGCAGGAATCTCGGTCTCAAAGATGGAGCTTACCAGCTCTGTTAAAACCACCTTCTTCCTATCCTTAGGCTTTTTCGTGCAAAGGTCCTTCAATACCTTAGCGCACTGGGGAAAAGACTCAATTGCCTCCATCAAGGTGATAGGAAACTGCACTCTCTTAAAAAGGTCTAACATGTTAAAGTGCTCTTTTTGTTTATGTTTCACCGCCAGCCTTTGGGGAAAAGGCGCTGCAGGCACAGCTGGCGGTGTCAGAGTCGTGGGGGCCGCAACTACAGGTTTCACCACATCAGATGACTCCTTCCCTACTTCCACATTCTCACTCAAGTACTTACCACTATTAGGATTCGCTTGTGGTGCAACAACCAACTCCGGGGGTGGTGTTGGTTTTTGCTTAGGAATTATGGTCTTGTCGATCTCTTTCCCGCTCCTAAGAACGGTGACCGACTTAGCTTCTTCCTGATACGGGTTCTGAACATTAGGACCTAAAGAGTTACCCAAATATTGGCCCCCCGCCGTACTACCCTGAGATGGAAACCTACCCCTTTCCTGACTCAATTGACTAACTACCGCAGTGAGTTGTGACATTTGTGTTGTCAGGGCTCCTATCTGTTGTCTGGTCTCAGTCTGAAAGGTCATTTGGGACTGCATAAGAGAATTTATTGTGTCCTCTAGCTTATGGTCGCGAGCAGTCATCTGATTATAACCTGGGGGCGGACCACGGATGGATGGACCTACCCCCTTACCGGGCTGTAGTTGATACTGATAAGGAATAACTTGGCCTTGAGGGGGCCTGGTCGACTGGGCTTGTTGATATTGCTGTGGCGGAGGTAGCGCAGGGGGTTGTGCTTGACCTCCACTCACAGGTCTAGGTTCGGACCACCCAAAGTTAGGGTGAGAAGAGGTTCCTGCATTATAAGTATTACTATAAGGATCCCACACCCTGACTGCATTCACCTCTTCCTGGTTATATTGACTCGCCCCCTTGGCGGCTATAAAACCAGGACAAGCAGTCGCTAAATGTCCTTTACACTCACACCACACGCACACTTCCTCTACGGTCACCTCATGTACAGGTCTGGTCTGCTTAACCTCTAATTCCTCTAACCTCTGCGCCATCTTCTCAACCTGAGCCTGAAGATGCTGGTCCCGAATTGTGACCGGAATAACAGTGGACCCAGAAGGTCTAGATCGCTCAAACTCGGATGGTTCTAACGCCCTCTGCCTGTCGGCTTGGTCATCATAGAAATCCCAAGCCTCTTCCGCTCCTTTAGACAAAAAGTCATCCCCTTTACAAGAATATTCTAAGTGTTGGACAGTCTCAGGGGTAAGGCCCAGGTGGAAGAAACTGACTAGCTGAATTCTCTCAAAACCGTGTTGAGGTACCTTTAAGAGCAATTCCTTGAATCGCTCCCATGCTCTTAGAAAAGACTCATCCCGCCCCTGTCTAAACCCTTGAATTTGACGCCTAAAACTTTTGGTTTTACCCTCAGAAAAGTATTTCTTATAAAAGGCATCACGCACTTGTGCCCAAGTGGTAAGGGAACGAGGTTTAAGAATTCGAAACCAGGTAAGAGCACTATCTTTTAAAGTGGCCTCAAACAGCTTGAGGCAGGCAGTCTCATATTGGGTACTAGTGGCGAGGTTGCGAACTAATCCCTCAAATGTACGCACATGCTCGTAGGGGTCGTCACACTCTCTCCCATAAAAAGTGGGAAGGCTATTCAAAACACCAGGTTTCACCGTGTAGGCATTTCGTGCCTCAGCTGTTTCTGGAGGGAATACTATGGGTCCTGGGAGGGTAGTCCTCTCAGGGTGCAAGTACTGCCGTAAGGACTGAGTCGGAATCACTGGCTGGTCACCCATTACTTCTGACTCAGTTTCTAACTGGAAAAGCGGGTTATATACTGACTCAAAGGTTAATTCTATATTAAGACTATTAATTTGGATAGACTCTGACTGATATACAACTGACTCTGACTCTGAACTTAAAGATGATGAGCTATCAAACTCAGGTTGACTCGGTCCAATGTCTCTACGGACCAAACGATTTGTCGGGTCACGATAATATAAGGGATCCTGAATTGACGGCACTCTCCTTCGACTACCTATGACTACTAATTTAAGACTCACTAAATTTGATCACACGTCGCCGTCCCCGGCAACGGCGCCAAAAATGCTTGACCGACTGGGTAACTGAAAATTAAGACTAAAAACACGTCCCAAGCGCAGGACTCAAATGTCAGTGTAGCAAGATAATCCGGAAGTACCGGAGTCGAACCACAGAGACGACTGACGGTGATAGACTCAAACCTAGTGAATTCTAATTTAAATAGCTCTTAGGTAGCAACCCCTTTGGTTTGATTTGATTAATTTAACGAACTAAATTAATTGAGTTTACTATGAATTAAAGGAGAGCACAGCCGTGGGGACTTGGCGTCCGGTATTCATCTAATTAACATTTACTTCGGGTCACAAGTAATGGTTTAGCTGATTTTAGATTTTGAGAAATCGGATTCTAACAAATGCGCACCGCTTGTTACCAATCCCTTGCGCATTCGGAATCCGGCAATGCCTGGGTTTTGTTTGTTAGAAAAGTGTTTCTTTTACCTAAAATTGCGTCAAACGAAATTAGTTCGACCCGAGGTAAACACCAATTAAATTAACCACGGATTTCAACGCCCCGCGGCCATGCTCAAGACGACTACTCACTCATTTTGGAAGAAAACGCAATAATGAAATAAACCCTAGATCTAGACATACTCATGTGAAATAGAAGTAAAAAAAAACAAAGATTAAATATGTTACCAATAACTTTGCAAGCGGAATTAACACGAGAGTTGCAAGGAACACTTACCCCGATGCTTGAAAACCAAAGAACTTGATGAAAGAAATTGAACTTGACAACTTTAATGAAGGCGAAAATAGCATAAACGTTACCGAAGTGCGATTAAATTAACTTGAAAGCTGGAATAATGGAAGAACAAAGTCTGGAAAAACAAATCTGAAATAGAGAGGCAGCTGCTAAAGAAAAAATAAAACCTAATTAATCCCAAACTTCTCTAACCCTAATACACCTAATCATGCATATTTATACCTAAAAACACTAGTTTTCTAATTAAAACGTAAGAAATTAAAATAATAATACGCGGAAGTGTAAGACGACGACGTTCAATGGCCATGATAAGCTCTCGGTAGCGCTACACCAAAAATGGGGTAGCCCTCCCGAATGGGTTAAGTATGATAAGCTCTAGGTAGCGCTACACCAAAAATGGGGTAGCCCTCCCGAATGGGTTAAGTATGATAAGCTCTAGGTAGCGCTACACCCAAAATGGGGTAGCGCTCCCTAATGGGTTAAGTCGCCCCTTTGAACCTTGGCCGGCGTTGACCTGTTGACCTTCTAATGCTTCTGTAGCGCTACAAGTGTTTGTGGGTATCGCTCCTCGACATTCTGGACGTTTTTGGGACCTTTTGTAACAGTTTTGGAGCGCTCCGAGACTTTATGTGTAGCGCTCCCGATGCTTTTAAATCTTTCCTTCGAGTAACTTGGCCACCACGTCTCTGTTCCACATCTCTTCTCCTTCGCGGGCCCACACAATCATCAAATAGCTCCAAAATTATCCCATTTTTCCTGCAAAATTACCATAAACACCAACACCAACCACGTGCACGAATTAACAGGAAAATAAGAATTAAACCGCTCATCTAATGCGCTAAAACCCCTACTTAGGCGCTAAAACACATGTATTTGACGCGCCTATCACATCCCCCAACTTAAACGTTGCTAGTCCCTAGCAACAAAAAGGATAAAACAAATAAAAACGGATAGATCTTTTAAACCCCCGGGCGGCCCCGGTAGGACGAGTGAAGTCTCGTGAGGGTTTTCAGCAGTGGTTACCCACAAAACACCACGAATCTTTTTCACGTGAAACCCAAAAATCTGTAAGACAGCTCAATGATATCTCAAGTAAATAATATAAAGCCATTGCAATAAGATAATGGACATAAGCAGTTCTAGATACTATCAAGTCAAAAAAATAAGTCATGGCATCTTAACTCAGCGTGTGTGAACATGGGCTTTGGTCACAAGTGAAAAACAATCAAAAATTCTCTCCGGACCGAGTCTCGACTTCAAATCTCACCGTGTCATGCACTCAACAAATGAAATCACTCAAAACAAGGTGCATATTACTCTCAATATGTGCAGGCAGAAATTATGTAAATGAAAGCAAAGTACCCTGCACAAGTTGACACAAAAAGAAAGCCTTTTATATGGTGGACACAAGATCTCATGAACGAAACACAAGTGTTGAAATTCTCTTCATATCCATCAATCCGCGCCCCATCACCCCTAGGATCAAATAGGTCTTTACTTTTGGTTATAACGTTAGGTAGGGGAGCAATATCTCAAGGCTAGGTAAAAATAACTTCAAGTGTCCGAGAATGGGCAATCAACAATCTAGGGCTAATGTTAAAATGTGTGCCCTCTACTCATTATCACTACCGCATCTCATCTTCCCTAACTTCTCAACATACTCCACATTAGAAACCTCCATCCCTTCTCAAAAAGTGATTTAGTAACTTCCCCCTTTTCATTCAAATTGCACCCAATTTTTTTTTTTTTTTTTTTTTTTGGTACAACCATTTTTTTAACGATGAGGGGAAATCACAACAAGCACGCATAATTTTCATTCACACTTCCCTTCAATCAATATGTCACAAGTCCATCCTTTTCATTTAGTTTGCCATTCTCGAGACACAATATGGAAGGTGAAGTTCAACAAGAAAAAGGCATTGTGTATAAGGTGCAAATGGGCTTGCAAGGGATAAGTGAGTAAAAGAAAGGAACGAACAGGCTCAAAAATAGCAAAAAAAATGCCTATAATCCTTTCCTAGGGGTGAAACAACCATGTGTCAATCCAAACCCAAAGAGACAACACATCATACACGCAATTTCAACACTTGACAACAAGAATAATGAGATCACACAACGAATATGCTTCTTTTTTTTTTTTTTTTTTTTTTTTTTTTTTGACAAACAGGAGTTCATGTGACACCACTCCAAGAAATAGATAAGGCTCTAAACTCACATGGGCATAAGTCTCCACTAAACTAGCCATCGAGAACAATCAAGTCATAACTCACAAATAACCAACGCCCAAAGAAATGTGTAGTGCAAAAGTGCTAATAATAAATGCCATGACAAATTTCTCGCAACAAACTAGCAAAAAGAACTATAATGCCACCCTATGCAATTTCATATCTCAAACTCAATCAATCATGAGCCAATCTCACAGCCTTCAAGTCTCATGCAAAAAGATTTCCACCAAATTTATTTATTTATTTATTTTTTTTTTATTTTTTTTTAACAATATAAAGAACAATAAAAAGAACAAAGTGATCCCTCCCTCCAACTTGAAATGCGCATGGTCCCCAAAGCATGGAGATCGCGAAAAGTAAGAACAAAGAGAAGGAAAGAGTGAACCTGAGGTGGCAGCCAACCACCATGACCTCGGCCGATGTTCGAGGAGTTTGTCGCCTTTCCATTTCTCGTCATTGCAGCTGCTCCAGGGCTTGCTCCTTCGGCCCCAAATATGGGGGCCACAGCTAGTCACACAAAGCCGCGCTGGGGGCTTCGGGCTTACAACCGCCACACATAATGGCACTCATGACTTAGAGCTCCTGAATGCCTCCATCTCCCCAGCGGTGAGGCCTAATCTACCAAGGCTGGTGTGGTAGCATGCTTACCCTGCCAAAAGACTGAAACCACAACTACCGAAAATATGCAAATGGCATTAGTCCTGCCCGGCTCGTGTTATCCGGGCTCCACAAAAACAAAATAAAAATACTCCAACACGCATTCACGCAGCCTCACGTGTCATACTTTGCTCCCCACGCCTTCCCTGAACGTGAAGGTAGGTGTGGGTGGCTATACAAGACCATCAAGAAATTTTTTTTTTTTTTTTTGAACAAAATAAAGAACAACCGAAATAAATGACAGAAAGAAATAACATGAATGAAAAGATACACGATTTTTCTTCCTAATCGGGACCCTTATACAAAAAATTGTCAAAATGCTCGTGTACTTGTGCCCCTATCAAACTTACCTCCTCTACCTCCTCATCATCCTCCTCAAGAGTATTGACACTATACACATCCACCTCTAACTTCTCCTCGCCAACAGATAACTGAACCCTGCCAGTCTTGCAATTCATAACGGCATTGGAGGTGGCTAAGAAAGGACGACCTAGAATTATGGGAGTTTTCTCTAACACATCAGGATTCAGGCAAGTGTCTAACACAATGAAATCAGCAGGGAATTGGAACTCACCTACCTGAATTAAGACATCCTCAACTACCCCTTTGGGCACTCTCACACTCCTGTCCGCCAACTGCAGTGTGACAGGAGTAGGTCTCAGATCGCCTAGGCCCAATCTCAAGTATGCTGAATAGGGAAGCAAATTCACACTAGCTCCCAAATCCAACAGTGCCTTGTCAAAATTCTGACTTGCTATAGCTATAGGGATGGTAGGACACCCTGGATCCTTGCACTTGGCAGGAATCTCGGTCTCAAAGATGGAGCTTACCAGCTCTGTTAAAACCACCTTCTTCCTATCCTTAGGCTTTTTCGTGCAAAGGTCCTTCAATACCTTAGCGCACTGGGGAAAAGACTCAATTGCCTCCATCAAGGTGATAGGAAACTGCACTCTCTTAAAAAGGTCTAACATGTTAAAGTGCTCTTTTTGTTTATGTTTCACCGCCAGCCTTTGGGGAAAAGGCGCTGCAGGCACAGCTGGCGGTGTCAGAGTCGTGGGGGCCGCAACTACAGGTTTCACCACATCAGATGACTCCTTCCCTACTTCCACATTCTCACTCAAGTACTTACCACTATTAGGATTCGCTTGTGGTGCAACAACCAACTCCGGGGGTGGTGTTGGTTTTTGCTTAGGAATTATGGTCTTGTCGATCTCTTTCCCGCTCCTAAGAACGGTGACCGACTTAGCTTCTTCCTGATACGGGTTCTGAACATTAGGACCTAAAGAGTTACCCAAATATTGGCCCCCCGCCGTACTACCCTGAGATGGAAACCTACCCCTTTCCTGACTCAATTGACTAACTACCGCAGTGAGTTGTGACATTTGTGTTGTCAGGGCTCCTATCTGTTGTCTGGTCTCAGTCTGAAAGGTCATTTGGGACTGCATAAGAGAATTTATTGTGTCCTCTAGCTTATGGTCGCGAGCAGTCATCTGATTATAACCTGGGGGCGGACCACGGATGGATGGACCTACCCCCTTACCGGGCTGTAGTTGATACTGATAAGGAATAACTTGGCCTTGAGGGGGCCTGGTCGACTGGGCTTGTTGATATTGCTGTGGCGGAGGTAGCGCAGGGGGTTGTGCTTGACCTCCACTCACAGGTCTAGGTTCGGACCACCCAAAGTTAGGGTGAGAAGAGGTTCCTGCATTATAAGTATTACTATAAGGATCCCACACCCTGACTGCATTCACCTCTTCCTGGTTATATTGACTCGCCCCCTTGGCGGCTATAAAACCAGGACAAGCAGTCGCTAAATGTCCTTTACACTCACACCACACGCACACTTCCTCTACGGTCACCTCATGTACAGGTCTGGTCTGCTTAACCTCTAATTCCTCTAACCTCTGCGCCATCTTCTCAACCTGAGCCTGAAGATGCTGGTCCCGAATTGTGACCGGAATAACAGTGGACCCAGAAGGTCTAGATCGCTCAAACTCGGATGGTTCTAACGCCCTCTGCCTGTCGGCTTGGTCATCATAGAAATCCCAAGCCTCTTCCGCTCCTTTAGACAAAAAGTCATCCCCTTTACAAGAATATTCTAAGTGTTGGACAGTCTCAGGGGTAAGGCCCAGGTGGAAGAAACTGACTAGCTGAATTCTCTCAAAACCGTGTTGAGGTACCTTTAAGAGCAATTCCTTGAATCGCTCCCATGCTCTTAGAAAAGACTCATCCCGCCCCTGTCTAAACCCTTGAATTTGACGCCTAAAACTTTTGGTTTTACCCTCAGAAAAGTATTTCTTATAAAAGGCATCACGCACTTGTGCCCAAGTGGTAAGGGAACGAGGTTTAAGAATTCGAAACCAGGTAAGAGCACTATCTTTTAAAGTGGCCTCAAACAGCTTGAGGCAGGCAGTCTCATATTGGGTACTAGTGGCGAGGTTGCGAACTAATCCCTCAAATGTACGCACATGCTCGTAGGGGTCGTCACACTCTCTCCCATAAAAAGTGGGAAGGCTATTCAAAACACCAGGTTTCACCGTGTAGGCATTTCGTGCCTCAGCTGTTTTTGGAGGGAATACTATGGGTCCTGGGAGGGTAGTCCTCTCAGGGTGCAAGTACTGCCGTAAGGACTGAGTCGGAATCACTGGCTGGTCACCCATTACTTCTGACTCAGTTTCTAACTGGAAAAGCGGGTTATATACTGACTCAAAGGTTAATTCTATATTAAGACTATTAATTTGGATAGACTCTGACTGATATACAACTGACTCTGACTCTGAACTTAAAGATGATGAGCTATCAAACTCAGGTTGACTCGGTCCAATGTCTCTACGGACCAAACGATTTGTCGGGTCACGATAATATAAGGGATCCTGAATTGACGGCACTCTCCTTCGACTACCTATGACTACTAATTTAAGACTCACTAAATTTGATCACACGTCGCCGTCCCCGGCAACGGCGCCAAAAATGCTTGACCGACTGGGTAACTGAAAATTAAGACTAAAAACACGTCCCAAGCGCAGGACTCAAATGTCAGTGTAGCAAGATAATCCGGAAGTACCGGAGTCGAACCACAGAGACGACTGACGGTGATAGACTCAAACCTAGTGAATTCTAATTTAAATAGCTCTTAGGTAGCAACCCCTTTGGTTTGATTTGATTAATTTAACGAACTAAATTAATTGAGTTTACTATGAATTAAAGGAGAGCACAGCCGTGGGGACTTGGCGTCCGGTATTCATCTAATTAACATTTACTTCGGGTCACAAGTAATGGTTTAGCTGATTTTAGATTTTGAGAAATCGGATTCTAACAAATGCGCACCGCTTGTTACCAATCCCTTGCGCATTCGGAATCCGGCAATGCCTGGGTTTTGTTTGTTAGAAAAGTGTTTCTTTTACCTAAAATTGCGTCAAACGAAATTAGTTCGACCCGAGGTAAACACCAATTAAATTAACCACGGATTTCAACGCCCCGCGGCCATGCTCAAGACGACTACTCACTCATTTTGGAAGAAAACGCAATAATGAAATAAACCCTAGATCTAGACATACTCATGTGAAATAGAAGTAAAAAAAAACAAAGATTAAATATGTTACCAATAACTTTGCAAGCGGAATTAACACGAGAGTTGCAAGGAACACTTACCCCGATGCTTGAAAACCAAAGAACTTGATGAAAGAAATTGAACTTGACAACTTTAATGAAGGCGAAAATAGCATAAACGTTACCGAAGTGCGATTAAATTAACTTGAAAGCTGGAATAATGGAAGAACAAAGTCTGGAAAAACAAATCTGAAATAGAGAGGCAGCTGCTAAAGAAAAAATAAAACCTAATTAATCCCAAACTTCTCTAACCCTAATACACCTAATCATGCATATTTATACCTAAAAACACTAGTTTTCTAATTAAAACGTAAGAAATTAAAATAATAATACGCGGAAGTGTAAGACGACGACGTTCAATGGCCATGATAAGCTCTCGGTAGCGCTACACCAAAAATGGGGTAGCCCTCCCGAATGGGTTAAGTATGATAAGCTCTAGGTAGCGCTACACCAAAAATGGGGTAGCCCTCCCGAATGGGTTAAGTATGATAAGCTCTAGGTAGCGCTACACCCAAAATGGGGTAGCGCTCCCTAATGGGTTAAGTCGCCCCTTTGAACCTTGGCCGGCGTTGACCTGTTGACCTTCTAATGCTTCTGTAGCGCTACAAGTGTTTGTGGGTATCGCTCCTCGACATTCTGGACGTTTTTGGGACCTTTTGTAACAGTTTTGGAGCGCTCCGAGACTTTATGTGTAGCGCTCCCGATGCTTTTAAATCTTTCCTTCGAGTAACTTGGCCACCACGTCTCTGTTCCACATCTCTTCTCCTTCGCGGGCCCACACAATCATCAAATAGCTCCAAAATTATCCCATTTTTCCTGCAAAATTACCATAAACACCAACACCAACCACGTGCACGAATTAACAGGAAAATAAGAATTAAACCGCTCATCTAATGCGCTAAAACCCCTACTTAGGCGCTAAAACACATGTATTTGACGCGCCTATCAGCTTGCCCGCGCTGTCAAGAATTAGGTGCCTTGTCACGGCGGAACATGATGCCCCTCCAACCCATCTTGATAATTGAAGTTTTTGACTGTTGGGGCATCGATTTCATGGGTCCATTTCCCAATTCTTTTGGGAATCTTTACATACTGTTAGCCGTGGACTACGTGTCCAAATGGGTGGAGGCCATTCCAACCCGAACCAATGACCACTCTGTTGTGGTCCGATTTCTTAAAGAGAACATTTTCTCCCGGTTTGGGATGCCCAAAGCCCTAATTAGTGATCAGGGCACGCACTTCTGCAACCGCCCTATGGAAGCCTTGGTCAAGAAATATGGGGTCAATCACAAAGTTTCCACTGCTTATCACCCACAGACCAATGGCCAAGCTGAATTGGCCAACCGTGAGATCAAGCACATCCTAGAAAAAACGGTGAACCCAAATCGCAAGGATTGGTCTCTCAGACTGATTGATGCTTTGTGGGCTTACCGTACTGCTTACAAGACTGTGTTGGGCATGTCTCCCTACCGCTTGGTATATGGCAAGGCTTGCCACTTGCCGGTGGAAATGGAGCACAAGGCTTTTTGGGCTATCAAACAATTGAATTATCGGATGCCCGAAGTCGGTGCCCACCGCAAGCTCCAATTGGATGAGCTTGAAGAAATACGCCGGGATGCGTACGACAATGCCCACATTTACAAGTGTAAGGTTAAGGCCTTTCACGACAAAAACATTGTCCGGAAAACTTTCATCCCAGGCCAAAAGGTCTTACTGTACAACTCTAGGTTACATTTGTTTCCGGGTAAATTGCGATCCCGGTGGGGAGGTCCCTACATTGTGAAAACCGTCTCCACTCATGGAGCGGTTGAACTTGAGAGCCCCAAAAATGGAACCACTTTTAAGGTGAATGGTCACCGGTTGAAGCCTTACTTTGAAAAATTCGATCCTGAGGAATCCATAGAGGAGTTGAGAGACCCGGTCTATGACGGGTCCGATGTGAACCATGTGGACCCCAATCCTTTGGGTCCGTGAGCTTTATTTTGAAGTCTAGGAGACTATAAATCCTTGGAGTTTGTGATACCTCCAGTGTTTGCCGTGCTCGAACGGCATCAGATGGTCTGGTATAGCCACCTTGTCAAGCTACGTATGTAGTACCTTGAGGTTGGGTCTGACGGCAGGCGCGTGGACAATGAGAAATCTGTCTGAACCCTTTCGGCTTTAGTGTCAAGCTCCGTGGAGATTTCTTCAAAGCGGAGTGAAGGGGTAAAGAATTTGGGGGGACCCCCTCCAAAGGGAGTGGTAGCCTATTAGATGATGGCGCTGCTTCTCTAGATATTGTTGAACCCCATGCATACTGTCCTTCCAACAATAGGGAAACACAGTCTTTGACAAGGAAGAAAAGTAGTACTCGTGTCCTTCGCGTGAAGAAGTTGGTGGATTTATTGCTTACTTTCATTTATTGTTCATTTTGGACTAACCTGCTAATGAAATTTTATGTCCCATGTAGTCATGTTTGCTCTTAGTAGGTAGTTGGTGGTTCAGTCTTCGCAAGGTGTACACGCTACCACATCAGCCTTGGTAGTTTGGGTCTAAGTATGGGGTGAATGCGGCATTCAAGAGCCCAAAGTCATGGGTGTAGCTATGTGCTACGGTTGTTAGTCCAACAAAGCTCCGGCGATGATCCTATGTGACTAGCTATGGTCCACAAGTTGGAGCCGAAAGAGTACACCTTGGAAGCCCTTCCAATGACAAACAGTGCACGTGGCGAGAAATCCTCAAACTTGGTCGAGGTATATGGTGGTTGACATTCCACCTCGCAGGTATGATCGTCCCTCTTTTATGCTTAAATGGTGCGTTGTCTTCTTGCATTGAGGACAATGCAATTTTCAAGTTGGGGGGAGGGGTTAGTCCAATGTTAGTGTTAATTGAGTCATTTTTAGTCCCATTTTTTTTCAAATTCTGTTCCATTTCCCATGAAAGTAGAGTTGAAACCTATGCTTGATAATTTGGATATGTACAAGAGGCATGCATGCGATGTATTTGTCATTGAGCATCAATTCACACACATAAACATGAACTATTTGGAACACTTTGAGCTAAGTGTGTAATTGGGTGATTTGATCATATAGAGTGGAGATTTAATTTGAAAAGCATCCCGCACTCAATCTTCATATGAAATCCATGCCATGCTCAATTCATGCTTAACATCTTGCATGCATCAATTTGGAATCCATAATGTACGGAGAAAAGGAAATTAGGCTATCTTTGCATGATTGAACCACAAACGTGTCTCTTAATCCAAATTTTTGAACCAAGTCCGAGTCATCCAATTTTTCACGGAACAATTAGGAAACCGGATGTTAGGAGGTGTGTTGAGAGTGTTTGAATGGGTGATGAAAAGAAGAGGGGTCAAAAGATGAAGAATTTGGGGCCAAGCAGAAATCAGTCAGAAGGAACCTCTATCGATAGAGGAATGTTCCTATCGATAGAGCAACTTTTTCAGTATCCTCTATCGATAGAGGAGTATTCCTATCGATAGAGGCCAAGCCAAAAATTCGGACAGAAGGTTTCCCTATCGATAGAGAAAAGCTCCTATCGATAGGAGGAAGAAAATTTTCATCACAGAAGACTTCTCTATCGATAGAGATCACTTCTCTATCGATAGAGAACCCAGAAATCGGAAAAAACCCTTAAATACACCCGAACCATTTCATTCCAAATCATCCGAAATTCACACCTCCTCCCCCAAAAGTCACGATTTTTCTCCTCAAATCCACCGAAACATCACAACCCCTCCGAATCAAACCGAAATCACACCCTATTTCTACCCAAACATCCTCACCCACCTTCCTCCATCCGAATTTCGTGCCCTAAACCCTCAAGTCCGAATTTTCAACCTCAAACCTCAAAAATCAAGCACAATGGCTCGTACCAAGGTCCCCAATGTGAGTGAGGGTGAAGAACATCATGAGGAATCGAGTGATGAAGCCCGAAGGAGGGAAGACATTCAAAGGGGCAAGCGTAAGGCGGTTGAGGGTTCGGGGAAAAAGAAGAAATCAAAGGGGGACCCTAAGAACGCGGCCAAACGGGAATGGGAGAATTCAATGGCCACCCGCAAGGCCACGTGTGAGAGGATGGTTCATCGGAAACACATTGGCGAAGAGGAAGCGGTCCTCATTATTGATAATCGAGGGTTGAAGAAATGGTTCGAGCCCGTCAAAGGGTACATTCTACCCATTGTGAAGTCATTCTTCACGAATATGCGGCTTCCCGAGGGGCCCGTGGGGGAAATCACCCAAATCACGTCGACCGTACGGGGTAAGCGAATCCTCATCACTCCAATGTCCATTACATTTTACTTGGGGTGTCCTGCATTTGATGAGAGCATTTGCACCTTCCCACGTGAGGAAGAGGTGTATGACCCCCGCTTTTATGCGGATATGATGTTCATCGACCCAAACGAGTTCCATGGTCAATTCCCCATTGGGAGAATCAAGGAGGAATATAGGCTCCTCAACAAGATCCTGCATTACAATCTCTACCCCCGAGGGGTGGAGAACATTCTGGGGGCTAAGGAGGTCCAGTTAGTCTACTCCTTCATGCACGATGACGTGATCGATATTGGGAGATATATTTTCAGACAGTTGGTGGAATTCAGAACCAACACAATGCGTAGGGCGAATTTTCCCTACCCGGCAATGATCACCCAAATGTGCCTCACCATGGGAGTGGAGGAGAAATCCGGTGATACATGGACTGAGGGTCTGGGACCCATTTCTGGGGTCACTACAAGTAAAAGCAAGGCCCACTCCAAAGACCCAACCGCTGTGAGACCCCCACCGACAGTTAGAACCCACGTCCCTTCAGCTTCTCGGGTTAGTTCAAGGACTTCAGGCCCCTCTGTGGCAGTGCCTGAAGAAGGTTCCTTCAAGAAGAAGATGTGGAAGATGATGAAGAAAATCTTCTGTCGTCAGTCCGAGATCATGAAGACCCAGAAGAAGATTCTGAAACGACAGCAGTTCACCATGGATTATGTGGCTGCACAGACAGGGCGGCCATACATTTCTGAGGAAGAGGAGAGTGAGACAGAGGAAGAGGACAGCCATGACAGTGGGGAAGATTCAGGGGGAGATGACATCGTAGAAGCGAGTTTTTAGAGTAGAAGGAGGATAGAGTCGGACAAAACCAAGTCATTGAGTCTAGTTTGTGTTTTTTCTTTCTTTTTCATGTAGTATAATCTTCATGGTATGGTGCACCGGGTGCACATTGGGAGTCTCACGACACCAGCTAGGGGTAGATTACCTAAACCACATATAAGCCGGTGTCGCTTTTTGTACTTCAAACCTTGATATGAAAAAACCATGAATGTTATAAGCTTTTAAAGTCCCAATCGATTCTAATTACAATTTGGATTCTATCTTGATGCATGTTTGAGTAGTTACATGTTTTTGGCACTTGGCATTCCTATATCACATTGTTATGATCCATCAACACATACCAAAGTAATTTCATTGTGATTGCGCTTATTCCTTGAATGCATAACCACATATTCGGTGTGTATATTCGCGCAAGTTAGGGATGCAAAGTTTAAATTCATGAGAGTTCGCAATTTGTTTTGAGGGCAAACTGAGAGATTTGGAATCAAGGCTCGCTTTGGTTAACATTGCTTAAATAGATTGCTAAAGCTCACTTGTTCCTTATAGTTCATGAATGGTTGTGCGTGTTTAACATTGCTCATTCTTACTAAATGCGCCAAGTACACTTGAAAACTACGAAATCAAGCATGATTGATAATTAGACTTGCATGGGAAATAGTCTTTCTTTTCTGTTGTTTAGTGTGATGCGTTGCTAGGGACTAGCAACCTTCAAGTTGGGGGGTGTGATGAGCGCACTATATTGAATAATAACGTGGCTCAATACGCTCAATTTGGCAATTATGCGTAGGCAAATGTTTCTATTTAAATGATATTGCACGCGTAGTTGTTTTTCTACCCTTTCAGGTTTTCGAGTGCTGAATGAATGCCAAAAGATTCTACCATGAATTAAGGCCTCGGAACCATTGGCAATACTGATGGAGTACCAATTGAAGGCTCGGGAGGAGCAAAAGTGGGTCCGGATCAAAGAACCAAGGAAGGAAGAACTGATGGTTGGGAATCAAAAGTCCCTCTATCGATAGAGGTTTATCCCTATCGATAGAGCCCCTAGTAAAGAACCAGGAAAAAGAAGCCCTCTATCGATAGGGATCACTCCTATCGATAGGAGGATCAATCAAAGAAGATCAGACGCATTCCCTATCGATAGAGGATCCCTTCCTATCGATAGAAGGCTTAAATCAAAAATGATCAGAAGACTCCTCTATCG
This sequence comes from Arctostaphylos glauca, assembly GCA_019985065.2. NCBI lineage: Eukaryota > Viridiplantae > Streptophyta > Magnoliopsida > Ericales > Ericaceae > Arctostaphylos > Arctostaphylos glauca. The sequence continues at coordinate 11,618,968 of JAHSPW020000006.1, read as the reverse complement.
ATAGAGGACCATTCCTATCGATAGGAGGTTCAACCACAGAAGACCAGAGGACATCTCTATCGATAGGGATATCTTCCTATCGATAGAAGTTTAGCGAATTCATACCAGTAGACTTCTCTATCGATAGAGATATCCTCCTATCGATAGAGACCCAGTTTTATCAGAACCAGTGAGGACGATTTTGACGCGAACTCAGGGCCATTTTAGGAAATTAGAAGCTTCTTTTATTGCCATTTTAAGGGTAGTTTGGTACTTTAACTTTAGAAAGTTGTTAGATTATTTTATTAGGTTAGATTCTTGGCTTGTTAAAGGAGTAGCCTCCCTTTTTACATAGAGTTTTCATTTTCTACAGTAGAGAGAAATATAACGTATTCCATAGTTCTTACTGTTCAGAGCTCATTTTTACATTGTTCTTCATATTTCTTGCTTTGTTCTTCTTTATTTCTTCAATTCTTGTCAAGTTCTCCTCTCTTAAGTGTTCTTCCCCTTTGAATCTTTGGATTCTCTTGGAAGCACTTAAGTATTTCTGCCTTAAGTACTGTTTTTATCGCTTTAATATCTGATTTCCTTTCAGTTTTACTTAGTTCTTCCTTATTGTCTTTAGATTAACTTGTTTTATTATGTTTTCTTTCAATTCCATTATGTTTATGTCAAAGCATGAGTAGTTAATTTAGTGTGGGTTAAGTCTAAATGTGAGGTTTGTTCAAAAACCATGTTGGTCTCTATCTTCTCCAAATTTTAATGCCATTGATGGATCTTTCTAAGCTTTTTCTTTTGAAATAAAAATGAAGTGTTAAGTTCTTGATTAGATATAGCCATCCTTAGAGTTGGTATATTTAATACTTGAATCGATGTCCTTCATCTTTTAATCCTATTTCCTTTAAACTTGAAAGATCCGTCAAAACCATTTTTAGAATTAAAATCCTTGTTTTCATCGAAGAATTTTCCGATCGAACACCCGGGACCGGGAGTTAGATTGAGTTATAAAAGAGAAGAGATAGACCAACGAAAGTTTCGAATAAACCAAATCTTAGGACTTAACCCCACTCTTTAATCTAGTTTTAATCCTCATTTTAGTGATATAATTGCTTAACAGCACCAAACAAAACTTTGAGGTTGACGTCCGAAACGTCGAAAACACTAATTTGCGTATTCTCTGATTACAACGTTCTTTTCCCTGTGGATCGATACTCCGGACTATCCCTATACTCGTTTTAAATATTTTGAGGAAAGTTCAGTTTTATAAAATTAAACCACTGACTACGAGGCCGGCACACTCCTAACGACAAGCACTTTGCCGGTCCGGTCAGGCAGCCCCCAACACCCATCTAAACTTTAGGTTTTCCACAAGTCGACTCCAATTTGTCTCTGTCCTGTTGAATCTGGCTTGGTTTCTAGCCCTCCACACTGAATCCAGAAGCAGCCCAGGTATAGCTAGCCATAGTTCCTTAGCAGACTTACAGTGGGAAGTACCCATCCCCCACTCAGACCACCATTGTAAGAGGTCCGCCACTGACCCAGGGACCACCCAAGAGACCCCCCACCATGATAGGACTTTGCACCAGACGGTCCAGACCTGACGGCAGTGAATAAGCAAATGGTCTTGGGTCTCCACCTCGGAGTCGCAGAAGGAGCAGAGCACTTGGCCTGGGGCAATTAACCCCTTATTATAAAGTAACTCAGCTGATTTCACCCTACCACACCACGCAAGCCAGGAGAAGCACTGGATTTTGGGAGGACAAAGCCTAAACCACACACAGGCTGGAGGAGCCACGGGTGAAGATTGGGGAATCCAATTGCCGATCAGAAGACAGAGGGATTTGACCGAAAAGGTTTCTTCTGGGGCGCCTCTCCAAATAGCAGAATCCTTGTTCTCACTTCTACGTAGATGAAGTTCTTCCCAGACCTCAGACAGAGCTGCGAAATCTTCCTCCTCCCATGAGTACAGCCGACGTCTACATGTAAGACCTCCCCTCAGACTTGAATTAACGAGGATAGTTGATAATTTTATGTTTTTGTTTACCATTAGCCTGTATATCCTTGGAAACCTTAATGAGAGTGGGAGTTCATTCCCAATCCAAGAATCATTCCAAAAATCAATCCTCTCCCCATCCCCCACCCTGAGCCCAAAATTCCTCCTAAATATCATTGCCACTCTACTTTCTGAGCTTTGTAGGTTTGAGATGCCTCTCCAAATTGGCGAGGCCAATGCTGCACCCCCTACCTTTGGCAACCACGAATTCATCTCTTGTTTACTTGAATCGCATACCACTTGCTTCCACAAGCTATCTTGTTCACTAGCAAACCTCCACCACCACTTAAACAGAAGGGCATCGTTCATGATTTTCCCATCTCTGATACCTAGCCCACCCTGTTCCTTTCTGGACGTTAGTTTCTCCCATCTAACTAGGTTGATCTTCCTTTCACCCTCCGTTCCACCCCAAAGGAAATTCCTTTGAAGTTTAGTAATCTCCTTCGCCACCTTAGCCGGCATTTTGAATAGGGATAAGTAGTAAATAGGGAGGTTGCTCAGCACTGCTTTAATTAAAACCAGCCTTCCTCCAAACGATAGGAACTTCCTTTTCCATCCAGCCAATCTCAACTTAATTTTCTCCACAACTGGTTTCCAGGTGCTACTTCTGCCTGGGTTTGCTCCAAGAGGCAGCCCAAGATAACTGAACGGTAAGGTGGACTTCTTACAACTTAGGATCAGGGCACACTGTGCTACAAACTCCACCTCCCTACCAATACCACAAACAGTGGACTTGTGATAGTTAATCCTCAGCCCAGAAATTGCTTCAAATCCTCTTAGTAGCCTCTTGATGGTGATCACATCCTCAATCTCCCCTTCCAAGAACAAAATGGTATCATCCGCGAATTGAAGGTGGGTGATATTTCCAGACAATGGGCCCACAGATGCCCCCTTGATTAGCTGTAGGTCCCTGGCTTTAGTGAGCATTATACTTAGGCCCTCAACAGCCATAATGTATAGAAAGGGAGATATGGGATCCCCCTGCCTTACACCTTTTTCCATTCTGAACTGGGCAGTCGGGGAGCCATTAACCAGGATTGAGAGGCTAGAGGAGGACACGCATTCTTTCATCCAAGAGATCCATTTGGAAGGGAGACCCAAACTCTCCATCATAGACAGGACAAAGTTCCAGTTGAGATTATCATACGCCTTTTCAAAGTCTAGCTTTATAATTATACCCTTCTTCCTCCTGTTTTTCCAATGGTGAACCACCTCATTGGCAATCAGTATGCCATCTTGGATGCCTCTGCCACCCACAAAAGCCGACTGGAATTTGCCAATGAGATTGGGGAGTACCAATGCTAACCTTCTCGCCAACACTTTAGATAAGATTTTGTAGGGACTTCCTATTAGGCTTATTGGCCTGAAGTGGCCAAGTGTTACCGGATTGTCCACCTTAGGTATTAGGGTTATGAAAGCAGAATTAAGTTCTTTCAATAATCTCCCATTTTCATAGAACTCATGGAGGAATTGCATCACCTTATCCTTCACTATATGCCAGCACTTTTTGAAAAAGAATAGATTAAACCCATCAGGGCCCGGGGCCTTGTTCCCATCACATTTCTTTATTACCCCCCAGACTTCCTCTTCAGAAAAAGGCATGATAAGCGACTCCCCTGCAGCTTGGCTAAGTGATAGAGGAGCTGGAAATTCCAACTTAGGTCTAATCCCCCAACTTTCCTTATATGCATTCCTGAAATGGTTGAACACCACCTGTTTGATAATGGTAGGATCAAATGTCACACCTTCATCTGCCTGAAGAGAGTCAAGCAAGTTCCTCCTTTGTCTATGGGATGCCACCAGGTGAAAGAATCTAGTATTCCTATCCCCTTTTAAGTTCCAATTGAGCCTTGATTTCTGTAACCAGAACCACTCGTGGGTTTTGCTAAGCTGCCAATACTCCTTCTTAGCATTGACCAATTGCGTACGTTCTTCTCCTCCTAGGGTAATGTCTTCAGCTTTCAAATCCAACACTGATATTTTTGACTCCATTTCTTCCATCTTGAATCTAAGATTTGAGAATTCATCTCTGCTCCACTTCTTTAGACTGGTTCTAATGTCTTTAAGGGCTCGTGAAAGTTGAAATCCAGCCCACCCTTCCTTGCTACTTCCCTCCCAGCTCTCCTTTACCAATTTCAGGAAGTCTTTATGCAAACCCCATGCATTAAAGAATTTGAAGGGTTTCGGTCCCCAGTTCCTCTCATCTTCCTTTAGAATTATGGGGCAATGATCTGACAAGACTCTACTCAAACCCCATTGTTTAAACGAAAATTGCTCAATCCATTCCGGCTGTATTAAGAACCGGTCTATCCTGCTTCTTCTGTTCTCCTCCAACGACCCTGCCCAGGTATACTTTCTGCCAAATAGAGGAATATTAATGACTTCCATCTCATGGATAAATCTATTAAAATCATCCATACCCCTGTCCCTCCTTAGGCTCCCTCTTCTCTCCCCCAAATTTGTCACCTCATTAAAATCCCCTCCCAGGCACCAGGGATGAGGGAAGAGAGGTTTAAGCCCAAGCAACTTCTCCCATAACTCCCTTCTGTTGATAACTTCGTTCGGGGCATATACATTGACAATTACACAACTGAATCCATTACTGAATATGCCTTCCATGATTATAAAATTCTTTGAGGCCAAGAAGGAGGACGGGGTGAAAAGAGAAGGATTCCAGATACAAAGAAGACCCCCAGCCGACCCGCAAGAATCTACCTCCATAAATTCAAACATTTCATTCCCCCATATAGATTGAACCCAGGCTCTATTAATGTCAGCCTTTTTGGTTTCTTGTAGTAGAGCAACCTCAACATTATTGGACCTGAACAATTCTTTAATTCTCCTCCTTTTATCCCTACGACCCAACCCTCTAACATTCCAAGAAATTATGATCATATGAGACTTGAGAAAAAACCAGAACCTGTAATGGCCGAATATGGCTTAGGCTAGCCCGCCATTATCCTGAATCTGTGGAGGGTTGACTCTGCTTGAATCCAGGTCCTCCATGCTTGCAAGTCTTTCCACAACCTCAGCTTCTTCCCCATTGTAGGAAATCCCAAGCCTCTTGCATAAATCCCAAGTCAGTTGAGCTTCTTGTAAGATGGCTCTATTCCTGTTCATAAAATCATTAGTAGATAGCGAGCTTGGTGATTTAGCAGCAGTAATGACAGCTGCTGCCGCTGGCCTGAATACTGATTGCTTCGGCCGTCTTCTCCTCTTTACTTTCTTCCCTCTTTGGAGCAAATGGCTAAAGGACCCCAGGATTTCTGAGACTTGCTTTCTTTTCCCTTTCCCCTTCCTGGGTTTGGAGTTAGGACCACCAGCTGTTTGTGCTGATAGAGGAAATTCCCCAGGACTCGTTAGTGCCCTGGGTTGAATAGAATGAATGAGATTAGGAGAACTATTGGGTATGTGAAGGTCCAACTCTAGGCCCTGCGCTTCTGGGCCAATTGCTTCAAGCCCAGTTTTCATTTGGTCCCGAGTTGGGCTGACCCACTGTGCTGATATGACATTTCCATTTTGAATTGTGGTGTCCCGCCTATCTGCATTTTGAGCCCCCAAATTGCCTTTATCATTAATGCCTGTATTGGAATTGTCAGCGGGGTCTATTACTCCTATCATGCTAGAGTCTTTGACAGAGTTCTCTACCCAAGAGGGAGAAAAAGAGTTGACTTCCCCAAAACTATCAACTGATCTGTCCGCTTTCTGCCTCAGCTGGGTATCCTTCATCATGCAAGATCTTTTCTGAATATTTTCACTGAGTTGACCCCCTCCTTTCTGCTCCAAATTAGTCTGCAGCTCCCCTTCATTTCTCTGTTGAAGCTCCTCCTCCTCATTTTCTGGCTTTCCATCCGTGCTGAGATTACACTTCTGGTTCTCAAGAGATTTGGTCATACAGCAGCAATGGAAGTGCTCGGTGATGCCAACTTTAAATAACCTCCCTCCGCACTCTAGCGTAATAGATTGATTAATGGACTCAAGGCATGATGTTAAAATTTTAACTTTCCCATAAACAAAATGCTTTTCCTTAATCGTGTCCTCATCCAAAGAAAGAACTTCCCCCCAAAGACTCCCAATGTTTGAGAACGTAGAAGGATTCCAGAGCTGAAAAGGAACGCCATAACAAAATAGCCAAACTACACGCTTAGACTGTACATCCGCCTGGGGGTTCCATTTGGTGAATCTGGAAAACCACAGATCAAGAGCCTTCAACTTTTCCCCCTTAAAGGTAGATTCCATAACAGCAATAGATGAGAACGTAATGATGACATTGAGCCCTCCTGCCTGCCGAACCGTAATATCCTGCCCCAGCACGTCCTTAACTCTGTCTGTAATGGAATTCCAGAACCTGAGAGATCTTAACTCCCCAATAATACTACTCCACACCCAGTTACTTCCCCTCTGTTCAGCCTTGATTGAAAGGTTGGACATGAAACTTGGTTCGTTCCTTGCACCTCTGACCTTCTCAGCATAGGACTGCCCTCCCGGAGACCATAACCCATCCAAAGTCCTGGTTGTTTCACCTTTCCTTTTCACCATTTCAAAAGTCTTACTTGTTGAAGCATCTCGTTTCAAGTCCCCTCCCTGAGGGTATTTCTGCTTCCCCTTTTGATTAATCCCTGGAATGGGCTTCCCTGGGAATGTAGCAACCTTCACGTGGAGCATATTTCCCCTTACCACTGTTCCATTCATCTCACTGATAGCCAGCAAGGCATCTTTTTTCGAATAATACCTGACAAAACCAAACCTTGTATTTGAGCTTGACTTCTTGGCTGGAATGACAACTTCGTGCAGGTTTCCGAAAGACTTGAAGATCTGGGCGAGCCATTCCCCATCCATGTCGCCAGGCAAATTATCGACATACAGGGAAATTGTGCTTAATGGAAGATCCTGATGAGTTGGAAGCCGTAACTCCACAGGGCTGCTAGACCCACTCTTCTTCCTTCTAGTGACATAGTTCCATGCATTCAGATTTTTAACCTCTAGATGTGTCTTCTTTCTGAATCTCCCTCCCCTTTCACCATCTCTCGCCCTTTCTCCTTCACTCTCTTTCTGGCTTTCCATCTCTCGCCACTAACGACAAGAATTATGAGTCACTTTATGCAATAAGTCTTGATCAAGAAATTGATTAAAGGTTCTTTGAATCGTTTTAGTGTTCGTTTTAACTTTTCATAATGTGATGCATTCATTTCCTTGATTATGTCATATCTCTTGAATGTTTTAGATTCATTGCATCATATCACACTCACGATATATTGGTATCGAATGTTTCTACTGGGCTTGTAACTCATCCCGTCTTTCATTTCAGGTACAATACTAGCACAATAGATCGAAGTACATGGCATGCTTGGTGTATGTGTTTTGAGGACTTAGTAGTGGAGTTACTCATCATCTTTAGATCAATCCTTTTGAGAAGGATGTACTCTAATTCTATTTTGAACTCTTTTGTCTTAATGTAATCTTTCAAAGTACTTATGTTTTGTAAATGGTCATGTAGGTCGAGATAACCTGTTTTTCAACTTTGTGACAATATTACCCACTGAATTCATGGAATGGATGGGCTTTGGGAATAGTTATTGTTTATTGTGAGATTTTATTTATTATATATATTTATGTTTAAAGCGTTGGAATTGAGGGCGTGACAGTGGAGATTTTAACGGAAAATACTTTTGTGACGGAGCTTTATTTTCAAGTTCACACCAAAAAATGAGAATTGGGGAGGCTGATGTGCATTGCGCACAGCAGCTCGTGCGGGGCGCCAAAAAGACGTCATTTTGGCATGTAAAACACTAATTGAAAATTGTTCGGTTAACATCCAACTGTTTGGACAGTATTTCGCGCGCAAAAACGACGTCACAGCATGCCCTGCAGTGTATTACGCATAGTAGGGCCCCCTGATCCCAAAAAATGATAGCCCATAAGCTACCTACACCTCTCTCACCGCCTCTCTCTCTCTCTCTATTTCTCTCCCCAAGAAAATTCAAATTGTCCCTCTGATTTGCACATGCATCGCATGTGGCCCGACCTCTAGTAGATTAGATAAAGGGGCTATCCTTTTTTGGAGTGAAGTTGAAAATGAAGCTCCGTCACAAAACTATTTTCTGTTAAAAGTCCCTACTATAAAAACAGATTACACACATTTTGAATATACTATGAAATAACGGCCAGGGATAAAATAGTAAACCAATATTATTTGTGTAGCTATCCCCTACTTTCTTACTATTTCTTCCCACTACCCACAACTTCTTTACTATTTCTTTTCATCTCTATCTCTTTCTCTCTCGACAATGAAAGTCAATTTGCATACATTGCATGTGTATTGGCCGCTAGTTTTCGTAAAGTACCTATCTGTTGGCCTTCAAAAATCTAATAATGAAATGTGAATTGTTGGGGCATATTCTATATAGTCTAGTAGCATGAACAACTAAGGAAATTAGAACTCCATAATTAAATATATAAATAATATTCATGTGGGGAACACCTCACCGTCCAGTATCATTTTTTTTTTTTTGCTAATACACCGTCCAGTATCATTGGGTTTATGACTGCACCGAATGGAGCCTTCATGAGGAAAACCCTCCGTCATTTGTGTTTTCTTTGGCACATTTTTGTTTTTGTTTTTCATAATCGAGTTATCCGACCAACTTTAGCATTACTTATAATCTAATGTCTACTAGTCATCGGGAGACTAATTTTGCTATCCACTTATGTGGGCTTCATTTAAAGCTAAACCTTTTGCCCAGGGACGAAACCAAGATTCAAAGTTTAGGAGGGAGTGATATTTTTTTTTGGAAAAAGAGAGGGGACTGACTATAATTTGGCGTGCCAAAATGTATTTTTTTTAAAAATTTATACGTAGGTCTTAATTTTTTTGAATTCAGGCTATAGTGAGTGAAAATTATAAAATACATCATGAACGCATTACCTGGATAGTCAAACTAAATTTCTTTTTAACTATAGTGAAGTTATTTATCATAGGGTAGAAGTAGGATAATTATGTTATCCGGTCTATTCATAGGCGCATAATAGATCGATACGAACAGCACGAACTGTCCCAGAATAAAACCTGTTAGTGCTGCTATCCTCTTCTCGCTTTCGTTTTCTGTAACTTGGGCTCTTAAAACTAAGAAAATACCGGGACCTACGGAGAATGTGGTCAGAAATCCATAATAGAGTCCGACTCCAACGACCGAATTCTTTATCCTATATTGAGTATCATTAATTTTGTGGAAATAAATTTATCATAAAGTACAGATAAACAATAAGCCACAATATGGTACAGCCTATATATTATTACGTACACTATTTAATAACTTTATCATTTTTTAATAGATTTGATAAATTGAAAGTAAATTTATCACAATAATGTTAACATATATCATGAAAGTCAATATATGTACACTTTTTCATAACTTCTATACATTGTACCACAACCATAATACACCAAATTTATTATGAAATAAAAAAATAATTATTACAAACTTAATACAACTTATACGTAAACACTTAAAATGTATAGTGACACGCAAAAAGTAACAACTGGATTAAGATCTGGGGTTAATTGACAACTGGTAAGATTTGTGGACAATAATCGTATCAAATATTAGGAATCATCTAATCCCATTTGGTTGGAGCAGAGGGTTACCTATTCTATATATTGGAGGTGGGGCACACATTATGCGTGGTGCATGAATATTTGAAGTATGTGAGAGAAATGTGAAATGAGGAGTGAATACAAGAGTGAGGTGTAGGAGTGAGTAGTTACTTAAACAATATTATTTTACTATTTTATTTTCGGTAGTTATTTGATGACATATTAAAAGTGAATGTAATTTATTTTTATGATAAAGACTTTATAACGTAAAATACTTTTGTGACGAATCTTCATTTTCAAGTTCAAACCAAAAAATAATAGCCAATAAACTACCCACAATTTTCTTACCAGTGCTTCTCTCTCTCTCTCTCTCGAAAATTCAAATCGTCCCTCTGATTTGCACACGCATCTCATGTGGCCTGGCCTCTAGTAGAATAAATAAAGGGGCTATCCTTTTTTGGAGTGAAGCTGAAAATGAAGTTCTGTCACAAAAATATTTTTCATTAAAGTCCCTGTGTACACATTTTGAATATACAATAAAATAACCGTCAGAGATAAAATAGAAAACCGATATGATTTGTGTAACTACCCCAAACTTTCGTACCACTTTGATCTTTCCACCACCCATAACTTCCTTACCATTTCTTTTTATCTGATCTCTACAATGAAAGTCAATTTACAAATGCGTTGCGTTTGTCTCAGCCGCTAGTTTCCATAAAGTACCTATCTGTTGACCTTCAAAAACTAATAAACAAGGAGTTTTTAAAGAAATGGTAATTGTTGGGGCATTTCCATATAGTCTAGTAGTTCAACAACTAAGGAAATTGGAACTCCATAATTAAATACATAGATAATATTCGTGTGGGGAACACCTCACCGTCCAGTATCATTTGGTTTTATGACTACACCAAATGGAGCCTTCATGAGGAAAACCCTCCGTAATTGGTGTTTTCTTTGGCATATTTTTGTGTTTTCTATAACCGAGGTATCTGGCTAGCTAGTCTTGAAAAATTACTCCCAATCTAATGCTAATTAGTTTTCAGAAGGCAAATTCTACTGTCCATGCACTTGTGAGGGCTTCATAATTTAAAGCTCCTATATGAACTAACCTCATAAGAATTGATAGCATCTAAGAGGTTTTGAACTTGAAACCTATGAACAATATAAGCATCACACAGAAGGTGAAAACTGAAGTCTCTTGAATACTTTGAATAGGTTTATATGTAGTCGATCGGAGCCCAAAAGATCGAAGAAGAAGAATATAAAAACTAATTTAAATTATCTTTGGAGTTCTTATTTTTCAGTCTCATTCTCTAGTGTTTGTTATTTGTTAGTCTTACTTACTTAACCGAGTTATCTTTTAATCGCGAATGGAAAATAGTGCAAAATTGCCCTCAACTTGAAAACCGATTGAAAAAAGGGGAGGATTTCTATGGTTAATTCCCCTTAAAATTCGCAGATTTTTTATCTTCAAATTTGGATTTTGTGATTCTCGTCATTGTATTGTTGAGGCTCTCAGTTGTCGACGGAGAATGTTGATAAAGCTTGCTCTGGTCAATCAAAATCGTAAAATACATACTAAAATACCTTGATAGTCACACTAAGAAAATTTTAACTATAGTGAAGTTATTTATCATATTTACGAATGTAACTTTATTATTAATTTTGCAAAAATAAATTTACCAAAAAGTACGGATAAAAAATAAGCCACAGTATGGTACGACCTATTATTACATACACTCTTTCATAATTTTATCATTTTTTAATAGATTTGATAAATTGAAAGTAAATTTATCACAGTAATGTTAACATATATCATGAAAGTCAATATATATATACACTTTTTCATAACTTCTATACATTCTATCACAACCCTAATACACCAAATTTATTCTGAACTAAAAAAACAATTATTACAAACTTAATACAACTTATACGTAAACACTTAAAATGTATAGTGACACCCAAAAATTAACTAACAAATCTTAAGATGAGAGCCGATCACACACACTTAATGAATAATAATCTATCTACACCTACTGGAAGAAAAATAAGATTCAATAATTTGTAAAAAATAAGTTTGTTCTTCACTAGATAGTCAGATGAAGCACCCTTCGATAGTTACGTAATTAATCTCCAAAACTAACTCATTCAAAATATGAATTTCAAATCACTGAAAAATATGGACCGATTGATTTGTAGAAGCATATTGCGCAGTCAATTTACTGAGTGTATTTTTGATTCGGTGATAGCGTGTACATCTCATCCGTGCAATATATTTTTTGGTAAATGTGAGATTGATTCATTTTTTTTTAACCAACAAGAGAGAGGGTGATATTTATCGAGGGTGAATGAAATTAAATTCCAATTTCCTCAATTATATGAACAAACTTATTTAACTACTCACAATCATTGAGTTAGTGAGTTTAATTGGACAGATAACTACTTTGTAGAAAGTAGACAGTGAGATCCGTGAATCACGAAATCCACACCGTCCACCACACCAATCAATGCCACCGTTGATACCGCAAGATCTGGACTCGTTTATGTCACCACCACTTTTAACTATAAATACCACCATCCACTATCCTTCCACTTCACCATATCTCAACCTCTATCATTCAACTTCTTTTTATCACTTCCCATTCTAATCACGCAGAAAATGGCTGAAGAGAAGCACCACCACCTCTTCCACCACAAGAAGGACGAGGATAAACCCGTCGACGCGGTTGCCTATTCCGAGACAGCCTATGGCAGCGACGGTGTTGGAGACTATTCCGAGAGCACAACCGTTGTGGCTGCGGAAAAAACACACGATTACGAGAAAGAGAAGAAAGAGCACAAGTCCCATGAGCACCTCGGTGAGCTTGGCGCTGCTGCTGCTGGCGCTTTTGCCTTGGTAATATATATATATACTACTACTCCCTTTCTTTTAACCCTGCTTCTTTTAAAACCCTATAAATTTGTTCTATACTTGAGATGAATTTGGTTTTGTTTTGGCAGCATGAGAAGCACAAGTCAAAGAAAGACCCAGAGCATGCTCACAAGCACAAGATCGAGGAAGAAATAGCAGCTGCAGCTGCAGTTGGAGCGGGTGGGTACGCATTCCATGAGCACCATGAGAAGAAAGATGCAAAGAAAGAAGAGGAAGAGGCCACTGGGAAAAAACACCACCTCTTTTAATCTTAAGGCCCTTGGTTTTAATTGTGGTCTATGGACTTTATTAATTACCAGAGTGATCGAGCAACTACCCTAAATAACTACTTGTGTGTTCGTTTTTAATTTCTGGATTTCGATTCCTGTCTCTTCCCCTAGTGATCGAGAGGTGTAATTTTATGGGTCTGTTCTTGTGTGATGGGGGACCATGTTGTTAATTAATGATGATAATAATAATACTGTTTGAGACTATTCATCTTTTTTGGTTTTGGCCTAGCTAGCCCTCTTCTGCTAGTCCTCTCCCTTCTATTATTATTTGTTCTAGTCCTTATCGGTTGTTTACGTGTATTTAGTTGAGTTATGTGTAATTTGATCCGAACACTTTGAGTTAGAAGAAAAAAAATTCTCTTTCGGAGCTCTTGTGTAGTACCATTTATGAAGTGAAAGAAATTGTAGAAATTTCCAACACAAGAGTAAGGATCATTAAATATATTTTTATAGACAAAAAAGGAATTTATTAATTTTATAAACAAAAATACAAAGATTAAAGAGATCACGACTATCACAATAAAATAAACAAGGATCTCACACAATCTTGTACCAACAAAAACCTAAAAAAGAAGAACAGTAGAGTTGGCTAGTGACCAACTAAAAGCACACAGATGAAGCATGGGAATTGGGACAGGCCCCCCCCCCCCCCCAAAACCAAAACCATGGCCCAAACAATAGTAGCCAAGCGTTTTTCTTCTGAAGAATGTTACGGTTCCAGAAAAATATCCCCGAAAATATTCATGATTTCAAAATCAATGGTTATGATTCATTTGGATTTAAAATTCAACACACTCAACTAAATCTACACCATTCATTTTAAATTATGGTAAGCTTTTTTGAAAATGTTTATGCAACAAAAGACTTTTCCTTTTCTTCTTCTGGAATTCCAAACAAATAGGGGAGTGCCAGGGTTTCACAAAAGTTTTCCCGAAAATATTTTCTAATCCAAAATCAAATGGCAGGATTCATTTGGATTTAGAAGTATATACACTTAACTAAATCTACATCAGTACTCATTTTGGATTATGGAAAATTTTTTCCAACCAAACACTTTCCCGAACAAATAATTGTTCTACAAATCAAGTATCTCATTTTTATTCTTCTAATTTTAAAGAAAAAGATAGTAAGTGTCTGTCGGCGTGTTTACGGCGCTTAGAATTGTCTTTTTCCACCAATCTAGACCGAACAGGTTGATATCCATATAAAACTTGGTCAGCGTTTGTATGATCCGATTATGGTTGAGATTTTGTCACTAGTCACTCATTTATTAGCGATTAAAATTATAGAAATGATATAATTAATATAATAAGAAAAGAGATATAGTACAATGCGAGATTTATTATAAAGGGGTAAATAATTATAAAGAGCTTGTTTGAATATTTTTTGAGGAATGAGATATAGTACGCATGAGTATGTGGATAACATGTAATTAATAATGACAATTTTATAATTAATAATTACATTTTCGTAAATAGAAGAAGGATATGGAAGGGATTAATACGGATAGGGAGCAGAGTGTCCAAATTTTATCCCCTTCAGACAGATAAAATTTAGACTCAGAAAATTATATCTGTAGTCCAAAATACTAACAAACCTCAAATATTACTACACAAATTACTATATTTGGAATCTAAATTTTATAACCACATTTCACCCTTCACAAACAAGCCTAGAGGTATAAAATAATCTTTGATTAGATCAGTAATAAAATAATAGGACAAGGGATGATGGAACATTCTAATACTTTTTCCGTCCTAATTTGTTTGTCTAATTTTGACATACGTGTCTTTTAAAGAATTATCTATATTGAGTAATTAATAATATATTAAATATTATGAAAATATTATTTAATAAAACTAATTGGGATCTATCAAACAAGATTCATATTAAATATAAAAAGAGTTATAAACTAAAAATTAAAAATTATTTTTTAAAATATCTCTAATAGTAAAAGTAAACAAATAAATTTGGACAGAGAGAGTATGTATGTAGGCAAGGGCAGGGCTTCAACTGTGGAAGTGAATATCTGGGGCAAATATACCGTTGACGACGCTATTCCCGGGTACTTCCAACTGCCATTCAAATGGGCCCCATCACTCCACACCTTGAGTGAATATCCGGGGCAAGTATACCCTTGCCAACGCTGTTTCCGGGTCCCAACTGCCATTCAAATGCACAAACACCACCGCTCCCCCACCCCACCCCACCACCATTGGAATTTAGTTTGATTTGGTCCCCTCTGTCCCCTATTCTGTTTGGATTGGAGTTTTAAGAATTTTTTTGAAGATCGAGTTAAATGTGGAGGTGAAATTTGAAAAACAAACGGAGAACGGGTCAAAAGTGAGTTTGAGTACCTCTGTCAGGTTTCTCGATCCGTTTTTAAATAATTATTAAATATAGAGTTTGTCTGTGTTATTAGTTATTCCTCCTTCTTGTTCTGGACCTACCTTCTCTAAGTTGTTCCTTATTTGTTTCATATAACTTAGTTAACAATTTCGATGGGTACATCCTTATGAGCACTACATAACAGGTAATTGATTTTTTAATTAAAAAAACGAGGCGGGTATGGGTGGGGATGGAGTGTCAAATTCATCCCTCAGCAAATTTTGAATTCAGGAATTAAAGGTAGGGATGGACAAATTCGGTCACGATCCGCCTTATTGTAGGATTGATCAAGTGAAAAGGAAAATAGTATTGGGTGTCTTAAACCAAAAAAAAAAAAATTCAAACGGACAACTTTTTATATTTATTTTTCTTATAAATCAGAGTATTCAAATCAATTTATTATACATGATCTTAAATTTGACTGCTACTAAGTAGTCCAAAAAATTACGCAATCTGTTACAGAGACGGTAAGACGATACTAAGATAGAAAAAACCCTGTTAATAGGTAAATATCTCTGCTGAAAAGACTAGCTAAACATTATCAGCTTGGTTAATCTTTACCTGACCAACTACCTAATATTACACAGACCCATCAAACAATACCGAAAAAGATTTTACCGATAGTCAGCGCCTCAATCAATTACTTGTTGAAAAAGACAAAGGAAAAAATGACTAACTTAAGGATATTGATGTTAGTCAAAAATGCGTAAATTAATCCCAATATCTGATTATGGAAAAAGAGAAGAAAACACTATGGGTGTTGAACAAAAGTTAGTGGGCAACAAAAGTTCTTGGGGATATGAGTGGCTTATCCGTTGTGGCAACAAAGAGAAGACTATGGGTTAAGACAGGTAAAAGGATATGCTGGTGTCTCTATTAAACCAGCTTTTTCGGCGACTGCTTTTTATCACTGGACTTTAGTGTACTTCTGAGTTCTGTCCAATTCCTAAATTCAGTTACTTCTAATGAAGACAAATCCAAACGGTATAAACTGGAAAACGATAATTAATTAAAGAGAAGAAAGATTTTCAAAAAAAAAAAAAAGGCTAAATTAATAATCAGTGCAAACTAGGCCAGTTGGCATTATTAATTACTAGCGTCTGTAATACACACGATGAGCGTATAAATACGATTTCATAATTTTTGTAGTTGTTATGTATAATAAATTTTTTTCTCAAGTATTTATTGGATTGAAGCTTTTTTTTTTTGTAGAGTAATTTTTTTATGGCAATCTTCCATCTTGAATTTTTTTAGCATAACTTTTTTGAGATATAAAAATACCTCTATTCATTTGCTTTACCTCAATGCCAAGAAACCCAATATCCGTTATCTCAAATTCCTTGACCATTATTTTCTTTAATTCTTCAAAGGACTTGAAATTATTTTTTGTGAAAATCAAATTGGATAATTTGAGGAAGAGAGGCCACTGGGAAAAAACACCACCTCTTTTAATCTTAAGGGCCCGTTTAGATGGGGTATAAGGAAGGGGAATAATTTGTTGGAGGGGTAAAAGGGCTAACGTGACACATTTGACATGGTTTGCGAGGACAAAAATGCAGGGAAATAACTTTTCACATCAAAAATAATTTCCGCTAGAGGGATAGAATGGTATAATTTTTGGGCACCCCTCCCCCTGCCCAAAAGTTATCCCTAGGTATTAGCCAACAATAATACCCCTTCTTCTTAATTACAATTACAAAATAACTTTATCCTCTCATTTTATCTTCTATCCAAACCAAGTACTATTTTATTCCCATTTTTTAATACCACATCTAAACTATCTACTTTTTTATCCTCTCTCTGTAAACATCACATTAACGTGGGCCAACTTTCCAAAAATAATACCCACTCTTATCTTATTCCTCTCAATAACTCATCCCCGAAAATAATCTTTAATTCATTCAGACCCTAAGGCCCTTGTTGTAATTGTGGTCTATGGAATTAATTAGCTGAGTGAACAACTACCCTAAATAAGTACCACGTGTTCTTTCTTCTCCTTGAGTTCTAAACAAGTAATTTATACTAGAAATCAGTTATTTCATTTTTATTTTTCTAATCATATAGAAAAAGATATAAAATTTAGCTTCGCTTATATTTTTCGTTTTCCACCAATCTAGATCGAACATGTAATAATCCATATTATAAGACTTGGTCAAAGGTTTGTATGATCCGATTATGGTTGAGATCTGAGTACAACAGATATGGAATAAAAAAACAGGCAGTTGATTAGATCGGTAATGAAAAAACTAGGAAAATGACGGATGGAACATTCTCTGTGGCTAGTGGCAGGGGCTTCAACTGTGGAAGTTAATATCTGGGGTAAATATACTTTTGCCGACACTGTTTCCATCTCCCAACTGCCATTCAAATGGGCCCATCACCAGCCGAGAAAGGTGGCCAACAAAAGTTCTTTCGGATATGAGTGGCATATCCGTTGTGGTGACACACAAAAGATTATTCATAATGTAAGGAAAGTCTTTGATCTTATAAAAGTTTTTACAAAAAAAATTTATAATTCAAAATGAATAGAGTAAATTTACTCAAGTATTTTGGTTTTTAAATCTAAATGAATCCTAATTTTTTACTTTAAATTCGGAGATATTTTCGGGAAAACTTTTCTGAACCGCAGCACTCCTTGTAATGTAATTATTGGAGGCAGGCAGGAGGATATATTGGTGTCCGTATTCAACCAGCTTTTTCGGCGACTGCTTTTCACACATGATTTAGTGTGTTTCTGTCCAATTTCCTAAATTCAGTTACTTCTAGTGAAGACAAATCCAAACGGTCAAAACTGGAAAGAAAAAAAAAACTTAATTAATTAATTAAAGAGAACAAAGATTTTGACCCCAAAAAAAAGAAAAGAAAGAGATAGGGTAAATTATTAAACATTGCAAACTACACGGGTTAACATTATTAATTACTAGCATTCGTGACACACGCGACGTGTGTACGAACACGATTCACGTACAAATATGATTTCATAATTTTTGTAGTTGTTACGTGGAATAAATTTTTTTCTCAAGTACTTATTGAATTTATGAAGCAATTTTTTTGTACAGAACTTTTTTGCCATATATTTGAATCTGAATATCCATCTTGTTTGAAATTCAAATTTCAAACTTCCATAATAATATCTTAATTTTCTGAAAAAATGTATATAAACATATACGGGATAAAGTCTTTCTTTATAAGAATAGATGGGAAAATTTGTCCATTAACACATCATTACGAGCAAATTAAAACTTTAATAAGACAATAAAATCATTTGTTCGAGGTCCATCACCCAAATCAGGACCGTAATGTAATTACTCTGAATCTTTTGGGTGGGGTCGGAGCCCGCGAGTCCCTTAATACTTTTGCCACTTAATATGATGAAAGAAAGGAAAAAAAGAAAAGAAAAAGGAACTATATATTGGCTTATCTGGGTACCTATTAACTAGCCAGTATGCATCTGGTTGATTGTTCAAACCAATCTGGAGGATAATCTTAATTAATCATGATAATTGTCTTGTGAACTTTATAAGATAAAAGTTGCATGTGTTGGGTCTTAATTGGACGCTCTAAATTAATTGTCCAAAATATTGGATCAAATCTGGAAAAGCAATCTAATTATTGTACTCAGTAATTTAGTTTTTATATACTATATCAACTCTGGTAGTAAATCTTCTTCAAGGCTTGTTTCTTATCTACTATAATGATTCATCTTGTTGAGCCCTGCGAGAAGAACTATCATGACAGAAATCAAGTTGATCCGCCTTCTCTAAACATTATTCTGAAAGACGTTTCTCTTTTAAAAATAAAAAAATAAAGTTAATTACACTTAATCTCCTCCAACTATGACACTTTTTCACGTTATCCTATTTATTTATTTCTGGCTACAACTTACTCTTTTTAACTATAGAAATATGACATAATACTCTGTCGTTATTTTTTTCCTTCTAACACATGTACTCTTAAAAATACTTATTATGACTGAAATATCCTACACAAACAATATTATACATAATATATCATTTATGAATTAAGTTAGTTAATATTAATTTTTATTTTATTTTATTTGCATTGTAAATGAGTTTTATGTATAATAGTCAGGTGGGCAAACCTGGAGAACGAGTCAGATGAAGATGATTATCCGGGGATGAAACCCACTCCGAGTTGAATACGCGGTGAACTTAGAAAATACCAAACCAAATGCGGACAAGCTCGCGCGTCCTTCCAGAACTTAAATCTATACGGAAAGTGACCAGATTTGTAGAGCTTATAAATCTTGGGTTCAGACTGTGACCGGATTTGTAGAGCTTCACAAGTTCGATTATCCAATTGTTTCCTAAAAATATGTGTAAAGTTCAGATTGATGTGGGGAATAGAGGAAATATGTGGGATCCAGAAGATAATACATTAAATAATATGAAATACTAAGATTAGTTGTCATGTGTTTGGATATAGAGGGATAAAGATAGAATAAATATGAGATAAACAGATGTGAATTATTTCCTACCATTGGATGAATAGGGGAATAGGGGACTAGCGAATTCCCAAATACCATCCTTTCAATGTTATTACTGAATCCTATAAGGGGTAATAAATGGACAAATCGTTCATCGTTGTCCAATTCGCCTGTTATTCTGACTCTTGAGTACCCAAAAATAGATAAATTGTCACCCTGAATCGAAACGTAATTATCTCAAGATAAATATGCACAAATGACCATTTATCTATTGATATCTAATAAATATAAGTTTTGACATGATTAACGTCTCAACAAGTTGTAAAAAATAACTTCATCACAATTGGTCCAGAATGAGGCTCAAGATCAAAACTGGGCTGGTCCAATTTGTTTCAGAAACTGAAGAGTATCCGGTCCTACAAGAAACTCTTTCAACTGAAATACTATTAATATATTATACATAGTATTTGACAAATCAAAGGCAGCGCGCCTAAGGAACCGCGTGATGATGGAGTGTTTGCCTTAAGATCACTTATTATAAATAGCAATACCAGTTAATGTATTTTCTACAACATCATCAATCTAAACCTTATTCATTACGAATCATTTACAACAGCTTCTTTATTATATTCTTCTCCAAAGCACCACCACCACCATGACCGGAGGAAAGCACCACCACCATCACAACCCGCTCCACCACCACAACGGCCCTAAAGATAACAAGCCAATCGACTATGCCAAAGAGGCTAAAAACCACAAGCATAAGGAGCAACTCGCCGAGCTCAGTGTCGCTACTGCCGGCGCTTATGCCTTGGTATGCCTCTTACTTATACACTTACTTGTCGCTTTCCGATGATTAAATTTCTCTCACTTTTTTTTTGTTTATAATTCTTTGTGTTTTTCTTTAACCGTTGATTGAATAATCAACGGATGTTATATATAGTTATGTGTCTGATCAAATTTGAAACTTTTGTTCAAATGAAAATTTTGCAGCATGAGAAGCACCAAGTGAAGAAAGACCCAGAACATGCTCATAGGCACAAGATTCAGGAACAAATCGCAGCAACAGTTGCAGTTGCGGCCAGTGGGTATGCACTCCATGAGCGCCACGAGAAGAAAGAAGCAAAGAAACTTGGGAAGCATCACCACCACCTCCACTTTTAACTTGTACTACTATTTTGTAAACCTTATTCATGTAATTAGCAGTGACCAGAAACTGCACTAAATAATCAAACTCCTTATTCGTTTATTTTTTATTATTAGGCGTCTCTTCGGGATCATGACTGGCCTATAGTAAAAAAGGTGTTTTCTATTTCATTGTACATGTAATCATTTTTGTGAGAATATATATTTCCTTTCATATGTTATACTATAAGGTTTAGATATTCCTTGTACATCCATCATCTAGTGAGTGATCTGATGTAGATATATGTTGTCTTTAAAGACAAAATCGATGGGGTTGAATCTAAAATACCGCCATGTTCGAATTGAGGGTTCATTTTATAATACTTATCTCAGCTAATCAATCATTTGAATTTAAGGAATCACAACCCATTAGTTAAAACTTATACAGAACAATAGTAGCTATTATCCGAATTTTAAAAGTATAATAGGTAGCCCACCTAACGTGTCTTTGAAAAATCTTCTACTCGCCCATCCAAAATTTTCACGAAAATATTTAATAACCCTTTTCCTGAAATTGATGCATTTACCAAAAAAAAAAAAAAAAGTCTAAGTGAGTTCTATTCCTTTTGTCTTGTGAAATATATATATAATGGGAAACAGCGGGTATGCATTGACTACACAAACCTAAACGTCGCATGCCCGAATGACTGTTTTCCATTTCCACTAGTAGATCAATTGGCAATTTGTGGACTCCACTACTTGGCATGCCCGATAGAGCTTTATGAACGCATACAAGGGTACCACTAGATAGCAATGTACGGCCCAAACCGGGCAAACCGGGCAAAAGCTGGCTCCAGCAGCCCGCGTGGACTCTTTTGATACAAAATCATGCAATTCGGCCTCAAAAACGCTAAGCCACCTACCAAAAAAAAATGGTCACCAGTATGTTCGGCAAACATCTCGGTGACACTATAGAGGCTTACATAGATGATAAAGTAGTGACGAGTCTGCAAAAGGCTGATCTCCTTACCGATTTCCAAGAGCTCTTTAACATCGTCATGATGCACAAGCTGCGTTTGAGAGTCGACAAATGTGCATTCGATGATAGGTAGGATTACTTGCTCAACTTTGATTTAAAGCTATTTAATTTGTCGTAGTATCATATATTAGTTGACGTTGATAACATATGTGATGTTCATTATGTGCACATAGGGTTCACGTGTTCTATCGGTAGAATGGGTGTTTCAACCGGGAGAAGTAGTTTTGAAAAAGTCTTTCAGAACCAATTTCAACCAATAGAAGTGGTTTTGAACTTGTTTTCAGAAAATATTACAGTAGCATTTTCACCCGGTTGAAGGGTTCTTTCAATCGGTTGGGCCTAATTTAAAAATATTTCTAGTATTGATTTTAACCAACAGAGGCACAATTCAACCAATAGAACTTGTTTTAAACTTTTATTTCATAAACATTTTAACCAGTTGAGAAGGGTCTCCTACCGTAATAGAAATCTCTGTTTTCTTAAACTTTGCTATGGGTAAGAATTTTTTTATTGTGAACATTGTGAAATGATTTTGAAAGGACATTGTTGTATGTGTACGATCTTATATTGATGGTTGTGGTCCATATGTATGGTCATGGTCGAACCATAATTGTCCTTTTGTATGGTCATGGTCGAATCATAATTGTCGTCCCAAGGACGGTGTCTTGGTGATTCCGGCTGTACAAGCCTGTAAAACTAATGAAAGCCCATCATGTATCGGTAGACTTGCAGTGAAAGGGCGTAAATCTAATCAATGTGTCCCATGTGCAAATAGCGTTGTGGTGAAAGCCCGTAAATCTCACGAAGGTGCTCCAGATGTAAGTATTTATGCAGTGAGAGCTCATAATTTATTGGAGATAAGAACGGAATGTCATAGGTTCTCGCATAGTACGCATTAGTCGCCAATTGTGCTAGGGTCTCATGAGTTGCATATTGTTTTTCACTTGTGTATTAGTATGATGAATACATTTGTCAAATGTATACTCTTGAACAAACTGAAAACCTATATATTCTGACACGGGATAGGTTTTCAATTTCATGAAACAATTATTTAACTTGTTGTCCAATACGAGTTTTAACTCATGTGTTGTTCTTAATTCTTTTTCTGGAGATGCTGAAAATTCAAGGGATTAGTGCCTTGGAGGCTAATGTTGATTGATAGGATTTTATTTCGTAGTTAGATGACGTATTGTTGGGTAATTATCGGCGGATTTGATTGAAAAATTATTTTATTTTCAGACTTGATGTAATGGATGTACATTTTATTTGTATTTAATATATGGGGAACGGTTTACGGTTTATTTATGCATAATTCATGCCCTTATCCTTTAGGTAATGGGTGTTGACACTAGGGGTGAAAATAAAAATTAAAAAACCGGACCGGGCTGATAGTTTGAGGATTGAAAAATCCAGTCAGGTCCGGCTTTCGTTTAGAGGTATGGGAAAACCAATTTCTCGGTCTGATTTCGGTTTCGGAGAATACAAAACCGGTCCAAACCAAACTGGACCGGATGGGATATAAATGTAAATATGTTATATTTTTAAGTTTATGTGTTATAACTTATAACTCATTATTTCATTAGTCATTTAATCAAGTAAGATTTAGGACCATTATCGTGTACTAAAATGAAAAATCACTATTTACATAAAGTGAATGAAAATGAAAAAAATCACCAGTCCGGTAATAAAAAATAAGAGTAAGTTCGAATTGTTCAATCTTTTAGGGTACTGTTCAATACATTTTCATTTGAAAATTTTTATCTCAAACCGTTAATTTTTCACTTCTTTTTTTTTTGTTGGCCCGAAATGTTACTCAAAAAATCAAAAAGTTTAAACCTGACCAAGACTGGCTCAAACCGATTGAAACCGGACCAATGCAATTGGTCCGGTTTCGGTTTACAAAATTTTCAAGCGGAACAACCAGTTCAGTCCCATGAATTCCACCAAACCGGACCGGTTACACTCCTGTTTGACACGCTTAGCATGTTCAAGTGTAACATTTAAAGATTTGGATTATACATTCAAATGGTCAAACGTAGTGTTAGTAATTTTCAATTCAGTAGTTAATCTATTAACTTAGTTTCAAGAGACGCATTTTCGTCAAAAAGACTAGATTTGATCAAAATTAAATGCAACTTTCTCTTTCAATTAGTTCATCATGTTCTTCAGAAATAGATTTCAGAAAAAAGTCCAATTCACTTATTAGTCTCAGACTTATTTAATTCCAAAGTGATTGATGCACATTTTTCTGACTGGCTTTGATTGTACTCATAAGCTTGACATTGGTTTGGTCGATATTCAAACTTTCCTCACTCTCATAGAAATAGAAATGTTCTTCGAATTTAGAAGAAACACTACGCAATGAGGCAGCTAGTGCAACCACACTCCACTTGTCGCTGCTATTTTCACCCTCTCTATCTTTACTCCAATTATTTCTTTTCTTTTAGAATAATCAAATTTAACTTTTTCATTAATTACCCCTTTTATCTTCACAAAAAATTAATTTTTTAATTAAAATTGAAGCCATCTGACAGCGGTTCCCTAGGAAATGAAAATGTCAAGGAATTTATATCCATAATAGTAAATTAAGGATCAAAATTATTTTCAAAAATATTTATTTTTCGCTCTGATACTAATTGAAAAATCGTGTTCAATAATTGATTTACTATTATCCGTTTAAATTCATTTGATTATCTGAATTAATATGTAATTTAATTTATGTGATCATACAAGAGAAACAAATAAAGAACGTAAAAATGCATAACACAGTTTCACGTGGAGAATCACCTAAGGAAAGTAAGCATTACACTCAAATCGCAGAATAACAAAGTTTCTCATAATCAAAATTAGACTATTTTATGTTGATTTAGGATCTCTTTGCTGACTCCTCGTAAATTTCTCTAGTAGATTTTTCTTCAAGATTCTACTCCTCGAACCAATGATCTGTATGTAACACTCCTCCTTAGATCATTTTTCAGGATACCTCTAAACTCATTCTTATCATCTTTTAAGATACCTTTGAACTCTTCAAACAACTTCGCATGATGTAGAAGAATTTGAAGAACTTAATTTTTGAGAAATACTTAATCAAGAAGATGATTAAAATACATTTTCAACTCATAAGCTCTGGCAAGATTTTACCCACACAACATAATTTTATCTCTTAGTAGAAAAAACCTCTGGCAAGATTTTTACCCATATATACTTAGTTTTGGATTATTCATATTATAAGGAGGAAATTGCATTTCACTGAGTAAATTATTTATACAAATAATTAAATTATCTACACCATTAAAACAAATTGTCCGTCTTATCAAAAAAAAAAAAAAAACAAATTGTCCTTAAAATAATTCGATTGTGCAACTGTCGGCTGATTATTATTTTTTTACTGTTTTTGTAAGAAATGTATAATAGTCAACTGCGGAAAAGCCGGCAAATGAGTCGGATGAAAAACCCAACTCCGAGTTGAATACGCGGTGAAATTAGAATTACCCAAGCAAGTGCGGAGAAGCTCGGGGGTCCTTCCAGAACATAATAACTGATACGGTTGAAAAGGGCATTTTCGAGAATCAAATATCAACTTCTTCAACGGAAAAATTTATCAATTAAAAAAAGGGTAATTTTAGAAGCACTCCCTCGATTTTAGTAGAATTACACTTTATACCCCTTTATTTTATAAAATCGCACCCTCCCTTACATTTTTATTCTGTGTACTATTCAAGTCCACTTGCCATAATAGTATATCATTTATTTGTTGACAAAAATACGTTGATGCTTTATTTCCATAAAAATAAAAAGGTAATTTCATACATTAAACTCGTATCATGGTCTTAATTTTGTCAAAGAATTTTGTTTAACAAGTTCTCTTTCATAAGTTTTACGTTAAATTTTGTTGGATTATTAATTTATCTTGGGAAGAGGAACCTAAAACATAAAAAAAAAAACATGAAAGTTCTTAGGAAACTTCGCTAATCTCAAAAAAAATTATTTTTATCTTTTCAAAACTTGTTAAAATTTTGCATATTTTAATTCGTCTCATCAAGACTACAAAATGATGAAAAGAAAGATAAAAAAAAATCGCATATCAATAAATCAACAAGAGTATAAAGAACAAAAGTAAAAGTCATTTTTTTAAAAATAATTTTTTTTGATTTATTGACATGTGATTTTTCTAGTCATTCTTTTCATCATTTTGTAGCCTTGATGAGACGAATCAAAGGTAAGCAAATCTCTAACAAGTTTTCAGACAAAAATAATTTTAAAAATAAAAAATATTGGGGTTAGCGAAGGTTTTTTTTAAAACTTTCATCTTTTTTTTACATATTAGGTTTCTCTTTCCGAGACGAATCAATAATCCTATACAATTGAACCTCTCCCCAAAAAAATTAAACCCAATGGTTATTTAATGTATGAACTTATCTTTTATTTTTTGAAAATAAAGCAACTTTACAAAAAAGATCAGAGAGGCGTTTTTGTCAACAAAGAAGTATGACACGGATAAAGTGAGATAAAGATGAAATAAGTATGACACGGATATGTGGATTATTTTTCATACAATGACATAATTGAATATAGGGTACTTGTGAATACCACTTTCTATGTCATTAGTGAATTAAAAAATTATTTTCCATTGTACAATTTCTCCCATTATCTCGAGTGTCGAATAAGAGTAATCAAATCCGAAAATCAAACATACTCCTTGCAGACGAGGCGAGATGAACAATCATGCTAAAAATTATATCCTCATATTATGATTTTTGAAACCATTTATTTGATAAAAAAAAATGACATGATTGAGGTCTCAATAGATAAATGACTTTCTCAACATTGGTCCGGAATAAGGCTCAAATTGAAGATGAAAACTGAATGGGTCCAATTTTAACTAAAAATTATCTGGCCCCTATAAGAAATCTTTCAACTATAATATTATTAGGCATTCTATTTGACATATCAAAGGCAGATTAGCTAAGGAACCGCGTGGTGATGGAGTCCTTGCCTCAAGATTTCTTCTTATAAATAGTGAACATAGTTAAAGGAGTTTCCACAAATCATCAATCAAAACCTTAGTCATTACCTAATCAATTACAACAGCTTGTTTATTATATTCTTCTCCAAAGCACCACCACCACCACCATGACCGGAGGAAAGCACCACCACAACCCGCTCCACCACCACAACGCTTCTGAAGACAACAAGCCAGTCGACTATGCCAAAGAGGCTAAACACCACAAGCATAAGGAGCACCTCGCCAAACTTGGTGTCGCTGCTGCCGGCGCTTATGCCTTGGTAAGCCTCTTAACTGTGCACTTACTTGTCGCTTGTCGATGATTGAAGTTCTATCAATTTTTTCTTCGTATATAATTTTTTCTGCTTTTGTTTAACTATTGGTTGAACAATTCATGGAAGTTATATACAGTTATGTGTCTAATCAAATTTGACATTTCTGTTCAAATGAAAATTTTTTGCAGCATGAGAAACACCAGGTGAAGAAAGACCCAGAGCATGCTCACAGACACAAGATTCAGGAAGAAATTGCAGCAACAGTTGCAGTTGCGGCCGGTGGGTATGTGCTCCATGAGCGCCATGAGAAGAAAGAAGCAAAGAAACTTGGGAAGCATCACCACCATCACCACTTCTTTTAAGTCGTACTACTATTTTGTAAACCTTATTTATGTAATGTCTATGTAATTAGCAGTTATCAGAAACTGCACTAAATAATCAAACTTGTGGTTGGTTTGTATTTGATTATTAGGCCTAGTAAACCTGGAGTTTTCTATTTCTTTAATTTTTCATGTAATCATTTTTGTGAGAATATATATTTCCTTTCGTATGTTATACTATGAGGTTAGATCCTTGTATATCTACCATCCAGTG
Source organism: Arctostaphylos glauca (assembly GCA_019985065.2). Classification (NCBI taxonomy): domain Eukaryota; kingdom Viridiplantae; phylum Streptophyta; class Magnoliopsida; order Ericales; family Ericaceae; genus Arctostaphylos; species Arctostaphylos glauca. The sequence continues at coordinate 11,591,265 of JAHSPW020000006.1, read as the reverse complement.
AGTGATTTGATGTAGGTAAAAAGATATGTTATGCCTTTAATAAGGATGAACTTGGAGCAGATGAACCCAAAATACCATCAACATTGTCATTTTATAGTTGACGCGAATGTAATTTTTTCAATCAAAATGCAAATGAAATGCATATTTTACACAAATCTTGAACAGCATAAAAATTGTAAAAGGCCTTCTTCTTTTCTTTTGGTTTTTGCATTCAACCAAACAAAGACTTACCAAGTTTTTTTTTTCCGTTCTTCAAGGAAACGTGAGTTTAAGATTGTCCTATACACACCCATAATATAAATAAAGCACTAACAAATGTCTCTATAATTATAAAATTTTAACTAGTAAAAAACTATGAAATGACTTGACAAAAATGACTCTTTGTTCTTTAACCAAAAATAGAAAGATGTTTAGTGTTTTGGATTTTTAACTAATTAAACATGAGTGTAGTAGGTCGGATGTGCACAAGGTGGGCCTTCGGCTCACACACATGCTCAGCCCATCTTTGCGGGGGATGGGTTGAATTGAGCCCAGTGCTAACCATTTGATATCGGGCTATGAGGTTTGACGAGTCCATTCTGCATGCCCCAAGCCCTTTCGACGCACGATCACAGATTACGCCAAGCCTCCTCATACAAGCGGTGTTTAGGAGGCTTAATGGGTAATTCCTAAGGAGACACTGTTCTGCAATGCTGTCGTGGGCATGGTGCTCAGGGACTAAGCAAGGCATGTTGTCCACATTGCGGGCAGTTATCTAGAACGTGGGGGTGCTACAATTTCCAAATCTGGCTTTGTAGCATCTGATGCACGTACATGGGACTCATGGTGAAAGCACTATGGCTTATAGTCTACAACGCGATATTTCTAGCACTGTGTGCTCTAGCAGGCTCCTCTATAGGACAAGGTTCTTAGGTACATCCGAAAGACTCATTCTAGCTTAGTTGGTTTCTTTCTCTCAAAAAAGAACTGAATTAAGCATCAGAGCGTCTTTTAGAGGCCCATGTCCGGTTGACATTAACTTAGAGTTTGTATTTTGCAGCTTAGGTGTGGATCACAGTTGAGCTGAACTAATGATGTAAGGCAAATTCAGAGTCCATATTTTGGTGACTACAGTGGGAGTCCTCTACAACTTCTCCACCAATCAAAGTGTCTTATGTTTCACACATTGTGACCACAGTTCACTTGAAAGACGATCGGTAGACTCGGGTGAGGATAGTGAAGACGACAGTTTGTACCCTCACCCTCTGACCCTTATGTCAACCTTCACACTTAGTCCTATGTCGAGTGCCTAGAGGCTCGGCTAAGCGAGAGAGATTAGCTTCTCCAAGCTAGGAAGGACAAATTTGAGCAATCAAATGCGGAAATCTTGCCCCATTAGGCTAGGAAGATATAAAGGAACGAGAGGCTAAAAAAGCGGCTCTGGACCACCTCCCCTGAGAGGACGAGGCAACTGGATGTTGTCAAGGAACCAATTGGGTGATTTTAGTGATGAGGCTGAGCGTCTTGACGGTGATTGGGGTTGACAAAATGCTAATAGCCTTGTGCCCAATTGGTGTTTAGGCGAAATTATTTAGTAGACAGTGAAAAACAAGTACCTATTCCTATCAAAATGAGAAGCAAGCCTCTATCAAAGAAAGCTATTGCATGCTGGCCTCTTGTATAGGGTTCCAAACCTGCACACCCTTAAACTACGCACCAAGGTCCATAGCGAGTTTCTATGTACATGATACTAGGGCATTTCTTGGTCAATATTTGCTACTCGATATCTCCTCCCAAGCCCGATTTGAGGGAAATAGTGACTCGTGAAAGCCAAGTGGATTACTGGGGAAGACAATAAAGGGACCCTTCCCCTCGAAAAGAATGTTACCCTTGGCCGATTCACGGAGACAACTGATCAATAACAAGTGGAGGGAGACCGGCGAATGTTGCGGCCCAGTTGACCATGTCTCACTCTATAACATCATGTATCGATAGCTCATCTCTTCTCCATTTCCTAAGGAAATCAAGTTCATCAGCCCACCATGGGGTTTAATCGCTTTAGTTCCAAAAATATGACCCAAAGACTTATGTCTACACCTACATGCATGGTGCACTTCAGGTAGATAATATCACCCTACAACAAGGATGACGCACTTATGTGCAAACTATCCCCCTAAAGCCTCGAGAAGCTCAACTTGATATGGTTTGACAAGCTGTCGAGCAACTCTATATTCACATTCAAGGAGCTGGCGCTCGCCTTTTTAGCTAGATTTGTGATGAGCACCGAGTAGAAGAAAGAAGTGGACTCCCTGCTGCTTTAGATAGTCAATCGAGGAGTCCCTTCGTCAATACATAGCTCAGTGCTGGGAGCTGTTAAACACCCTTCAATATGAGTTTAGACCACATAAGCCAAATAGCCAAAAACTTGATGTTGTCCAACCAGTAGGCATGGGCAACATCATGTGTCGGATCGACAAGCATTGTTGTCCAAAAGAGGCATAGAGTGAGCGGAGACAAGTCGAGCAAACCTCCCAAAGTCAGGGGAAGGAAACGGAAATGAAAATGGGATAAAAGAGCGGCAACATGGTGGCCACAGGGCAAAAGAAGAATGCTCAGGGAATAGAAGAAAAAGGATCCTCGTCTGTGGTCTCATACCACGAAAATAAAGGGTATATCAATGCTGAAAAGACTAAGGCTAGCGCACCTTGAGAACAAGACATAAACGGCAACATGGATGTCAAAACGATTAACATCATCCTCGACATGGTTCCTTGCAACAATAGGGGAAGGAGACGATCATGCGATGATAATTTGAATGGGTCCTCTTAGCCTTCTTGGATTTTTGTACTCGAGAGAGGCTCGGCAATAGTGGCGACTGATCAGCTAGGAGCTATGAAGTCCTTACAGCTCGAGGTTTACCCCAAAACGATGTGGCCGAATCCTCTTTGCTTGCAAGGGCCATTGCATGAAAGAATCCTTTTCAGGTCTTCAGGATTTGTGCTCTAGCGCTTCCTGCTTCGGTTAAACTTTGTGGCTGCAAAAAATAAAGGGATAGAAATCAACAATAAGATCAAGAATACAGATATGAAGAACATAAAAATGGAGCATACTAACATGGTTTCCCCAGGGAACGTAAAGTGTCTTTTCCTTCATGGCCTATGGGGCCAAACTCCCAATTTCCCACTACTTTCTCGGGTGGAATTTGACAGGTCAAAGATGATACATTCTTAGTTTGTGCAGATATTCTTGAGGTAGTCGATTCCCGAGTTCGCCCAAATCATGTCGTAATAGTAGTAGATATAAAGATGCAAATATTGGTGCCTAAAATCCTATTTAGTGCAGCTATTTATTGTGAGACATCGACCAAAAAATTGGGCCTTTATCAATTATGTGGGGTTTATCAATTTTAAATTGGTGGTAATTCAAAAATTATTGTGAGCAAAGAGATTTGTTTTGAGAATAGTGTTAGGAACACAGAGTTATTTAATGGAGATAGTCTTGTGTAACGGTTAGGATAGTTGAATATTACCCCTTTTTAATTTTAAGTGTTATGTGGTTATACAGGTTGTTACTGTGTAAGTGCAAAGCAACAAAGTTTTTCCCCTTAATCTCAGTAAGTAGGTTATTCATTAGTCAGCCCAAAAGCTGCTTAACGGTAGCTTGATGTACATCCAGAATAATCAACCGTAAATGTCTCGGATCTTTCACGACTCGTGAGGCTGAGCGTGTGCTGTTTTCGAGTCGGGCTTAAAACAATTATGTTGATTAAATACAAGAATTTGAAATGTTGTGTTCTTTGATTAGGAACTTGTGAACAACCAATATACCTGAGGCAATTAAAAGACGAGTCTTGTTATGTCGTTCCTACGTGAGCTTTAAAATATGTGTTAAAACATGAATTCATTTTTGAAGGAAGTAGGTGTTTTGAGATTGAAGTGTGATGCTTAGAACCAAAGTAATCAATCCCGTCCCGTACCAACCTCTTAACGGTACTGGATCACTGGAGTACCTTTCCTGTCAGTGTTTCGGGTTGTTTCAGCCAATATCGGTCGATACTAACCGGTACCATACCAGTCCATATTTTTTAAAAAATTTCAATTAATATTTTTCTTGAGTAATTAAACATAAATTGAGGCTAAAATCATTATTTTTTATGTTTGGTGATTTGTTTTTAAATTGTGATATTTTTATTTGGGAATTGGATGCGGGTGAAATTCCTGCCATATATGTTTAATTAATATGTTTTTTTGTTAAAAATATTATTTGAAATATGTATATTAATTTTAGCGATAAACTCCAAACAGTATGCCGGTACACAACAGTACCGGTACGTAACGTACGAATACTAAAACTGATACGTTTACTGGTATGAGATTGATAATTTTGCTTGGAACATGTTTAAATGCGAGATATCTTTTTATCGAATAACCCATGCATTAACAAAACAGATTTTATACAGTGACACGTTGGAAAGATCACGTCAATTACAAAAAAAAATTGCCACGTTTGTCTCATCGCATTTAATGTGATAGTACGAATTCAACCGACCATTAAGAGAATATTCGCTCAAGCAAGGATACATCTGACCAGCGGGTGCGGAGCAAAATGCCAAAACATAAGCTTTGACTTCATTATCTATTCAGATGAGAGCTGTGAAAGCTAGGAGCAATTGAATGTGGTAAAATTTAATTAACATAATTAGGATTTTTCTAAACAAATAAACATGAAGCCAGGTCGGTCGCACAATGCTCATGTACACAAGCATTGTGCCAAATACACGATTATGTTCGTCGATCTAAGAAGGACTATTAAATAATTGTGACCGAATTCTAGCAACAATGGATATGTTTCAAACTCGAACAGTTCTAGACAAGATCTAAAAGGATAAGGATGAAAAATTATAGCGCAATCTGAAAAAACCAATCTAATTAATTTTCTTAGTAGTTTAGTTTCTATCGAGTTCAATTTGTTCACTCTCCGTCATTTGGATCATTTTAAAATTTTGTTGCAATGATCAAAATCATCTATTTTATTCTGATTAGTTTGTTTAGTTGTCACGAAAAAATTCAGCTCAATAGGATATCGATAACTATTTTATCTAAAAATATAGTTTTTAAACTTTAAAAATGAAAAGTTCTGAAGTAAAAATTAAAATTTTTAGTCAAGCACTTATCGATATTCGATTGAGTTGAATTTTTTTGTAATAACTAAAGAAGTAAATCAGAACAAAATAGATGATTTCGATCCTCAAAATGAGATCTCAAAGTGCTCTTAAACAGTAGAGGGTAAATAAAGTTTGTTCATCCTAAGATGAGCAAAATTAAACTCGTTTCTATCCTCTAAATCGATCGCCATAATAAGTCATATTTAAGGCTTGTGTATTATCTCAATCAAGTGTCGTTGGACTCGAACCGTATCTACACTTGCATTTTCAACTGCACGAAGATGGACCAATTTTGGTACTTTTTCAATTATTTGAATTTTTTCATTTTATAAAAACTGTCACTTAATAAATTATTTATACAAATAACTAAATTAATTTGACATCAATATCTTCACGATTAAAACACAATTGCCCTTAAAATCAAGAATTCGATTGTGCAACTGCCGGCTGATTTTTATTTTTTATTTTTTATTTTGTAAATATGAATAATAGTCAACTGGGTAATTAAACCCGGGAAAGAAAGGGTCGGATTAAAAACCCCATTCGGAGTGAAATACGCGGTGAAATTAGAAATACCAAAGCAAGTGCGGAGAAACCTCTTCCTTCCAGAACTTAATGATCTATACGGTAAGGGCATTTTGGAAAATCAAATATCAACTTCTGCTGCTGAAAACCCCAAGGGGTTGCTCAAGTGGTAGGACTGACAAGCTGTAAACCCCAGATGCTGGGTTCGAAACTTGGCAACCGCAAAAACTTGGGGCCACTGGAGGGTATTCCCGGTCGTTCACTTCAAGGCCCCGAGGACTAGTCGGCATTAGGTGGGGGGCTCCCCCAGGCAATCCCAGCCTGGTCCCCAAGCCGCTGGACACCTCGGTTATCAAAAAAAAAAACTTCTGCTGCTGAAAATTTGATCAAATAAGAAACCAGAACCCTATCCTCTCCGGTTCTCCTTTTTTTGATGTTTTGGGCCCCATTCGGTTTCACACTTTTGATTGTTATACATAGTACTTGACATATCAAAGGCAGATCAGTTAAGGAACCGCGTGATCATGGAGTGGTTGGCTTAAGGTCACTTATTATAAATAGCAAACGCAGTTAATGTAGTTTCTACAAATCATCAATCAAAACCTTATTCATTACCTAATCAATTACAACAGCTTGTTTATTATATATATATTCTTCTCCAAAGCACAACCACCACCATGACCGGAGGAAAGCACCATCACAACCTGCTCCACCACCACAACGCTCCTGAAGACAACAAGCCAATCGACTATGCCAAAGAGGCTAAACACCACAAGCATAAGGAGCACCTCGCCAAGCTTGGTGTCGCTGCTGCTGGCGCTTATGCCTTGGTATGTCTACTTCCCGGTGATTAAATTTCTATCAATTTTTTCTTTGATTATATTTCTTTGTGTTTTGCTTTAACTGTTGGTTGAGTAATCCATGGACGTTACATATAATTATGTGTCTAATCAAATTTGAAATTTCTGTCCAAATGAAAATTTTACAGCATGAGAAGCACCAGGTGAAGAAAGACCCAGAGCATGCTCATAGGCACAAGATTCAAGAACAAATTGCAGCAACAGTTGCAGTTACGGCTGGTGGGTATGCGCTCCATGAACGCCACGAGAAGAAAGAAGCAAAGAAACTTGGGAAGCATCACCACAACCTCCACTTTTAACTTGTACTACTATTTTGTAAACCTTAGTCATGTAATGTCTATCTAATTAGCAGTTCCAGAAACTGCACTAAATAATCAAACTCCTTAGTGGTTTGTATAATGCTAGAGGCACAACCTCCCAACCACAACCACAACCACAACCTCCAAACCAACCACTCTCCCTCTCACACGTGGAACACCCAACCCCCCCCCCCCCCCCCCCCCCTCCGGTCCTTCTCCCTCCCTCCTACAACCTTCTCTCTCTTATATTTATTTTTTTAATTCTTATTCTTATTTTTTAGTTTTTTATTTATTAATTATTTTGTATTAATTTTTTTATAAATTATTAGTTCGTCTTGACGAAAAAAATCAAACAAGTAAATTTTCTTTGTTTAAAAGTAAATTTTTTTTTACTGGAGACAAAAAATAATTATAAACGTGATTTGTTTTGACTTATTTTTTTACGAATTTTTTTAGTTTTTTAATTTTTTAAAATGTCTCGTCTAGAAGAATTAATAATTAATAAAAAATTAATAAGTCAGACAAAAAAAGTCCAATTAAGTAAAAATATATGATTCTCTAAATTTAATTAGTTTATCTGATTAGTTTTATCTAATTAGATTTATTTTTACCTAATCAAACTATACTAAATGTTACAAAAAATTATGTCTGATTAATTTTGCCTAAACATGTCACCTATTTTTTATTAGAAACAAGGAATAAGTCTAAACTTGATATTATTAAGTCAGACAAAAAATAAGATCTGATTAGGCAAAATTAATCAAACTTAAGTTTTTGTAACATGTAATATAGTTTAATTAGGTAAAAACAAATCTGATTAGGTAAAACTAATCAGATAAACTAATTAAATTTAGAGAATCACACATACATGCAAGAAATAAGTATTTTTAGAAACGAAAAATATGAATATAACATGAAATAAGTCTTTTTACAAACGAAAAATATAAATATAACACGTGACATGTTATTTTTTGCCTAATTGGACTTATTTTTTGTCAGACTTATTAATCTTTTATTAATTATTAATTTTTCTAGACGAGACATTTTTAAAAAGTAAAAAATTAAAAAAATTCATAAAAAAGTCAAAACAAGTCACATTTATGATTATTTTTTGTCTCTAGTAAAAAACATTTACCTTTAAACAAAAAAAATTTACTTGTTTGATTTTTTTCATCAAGATGAACTAATAATTTATAAAAAAAATTAATACAAAATAATAAATACAAAAAAATTAATAAATAAGAATAAGAATTAAAAAATTAAATATAAGAGAGAGAAGGTTGTAGGAGGGAGGGAGAAGGACCGGATGGGGGGGGGGAGGGGTTGGGTGTTCCACGTGTGAGAGGGAGAGTGGTTGGTTTGGAGGTTGTGGTTGTGGTTGTGGTTGGGAGGTTGTGCCTCTAGCATTATTGTTTATTATGAGGCCTCTTTTTGTGATCATGACCTATAGTAAAAGAGGTGTTTTCTATTTCTTTTTTCATGTAATCATATTTGTGAGAATATAAATTTCGTTTCATATGTTATATTAGATCCTTATATATCCACCATCTAATGAATTGAGGTATGTAAGAGGATATGTTATGTCTCTAAGGACGGATTGGGCACATAACTTTGGTTATTCTTATAAAAGCGCTTACCGAATTACATACAAGCCCCTCGGCTTGAATAATTCCTGTATATATATCGAAAAGTATTTTTGTACAATTAAAATTATCATTCTTATTTTCATGCTAGGTTGTAGCTAAGAATCATAATATGAATTAACTCTCATTTCAATTTTCACGTTTGGTATATGATGCAGTGCTCAAGGAGGATGCCTTCTTTCGGTTGCATCCCAAACTTTCCTAATTTGGCAATTTGCGGACGAGCTCAGAATGGGCCCAATTTCGGAGGACTGACCTAAAATCACGCTGCGGTGAAGACTCACCACCTTAAGTCATGACGCATGGTGGTTTTTGGCCAAATTCCTTCGTTTAAGCCTTCAATTGGACTTTTTTGCCGTTTTAGGAAATAATCTTTATTTCAATTACTTTTAGCTCGTAATCCCGAAAGAGTTGATTCTTTCGCGATTACTCTTTCCCTTTCGTCTTCTTTTCGGTTTTGGTAATTTCCCCAATTTTTGGGATCTTTTATTTTTTAGCCCCGAAATTAGGGTTTCCTAGGGTTTTTGGAATTCCCTATATATAAGGGCGTGTAGTACTCATTGGGGGGCAGTTATTGATTATTATTGAATGAAAGCATTTAGAGAACAACTTCTCTAAGATTTATCTTATTCGTTTCTCCTCTGTGTTCACTGTCGTTCTCGAGTTCGTACGCTTCCCTGCATCAGTATACTAGGATCTTATGGTAATAGAATGGAATTGCTCAAAATATTACCAAAATATCTCTATATTTATCATCTAATGATTTGAGGTAGGTAAGAGAATATGTTACATCTTTATGGACAAACTGGGCACATAACTCTAATCATTTCAATCATTAGAATTTATTGAACGATAGTAGCAATTGTCCAAAATTTTGAAAGTATAATAAGTTGCCAGCCAAACTTGTCATTGAAAAATCTTCCACTTGCCCACCCAAAATTTTCATGAAAATATTTTGTAACCCTTCTCCTATAATTGATGCATTTATAAAATTAAAAAAAAAATCATATGGGGTTGGGCACTTGTTATATAACTCTTGCCTAGAGGCACTGTCAAATAAAATTAGGTCAAAAAATCAAACCCAATAGTATTATGATAATTGTTTTTTAAACTATGACATCATTTATAGATTCATGTGTAGATTTTTTTTTTAACTTTATACTAGCAAAAACCCATGCTATGCACGAGATGTGTAACGTCCCAATTTCTCTGAGTATTAAATAAATTATTTTAAATCTAATTTATTAAATTAAATAATAATTAAAAGAAATTCAACATTTATTAAAATGAAGATAGACATAGTGTTTTTTAATAGCGAAAAAGTATTTGTGAAGAATAAATCAGCCAGGAAACCCCTAGAGGTTGGTAATAAACCAACCAAACACAGGGCACCAAAAATAAAGAGAAATTACAACAAAGATAGAAAAACTAGGAATGAAGCTAAGTATACATAAAAACAGGACTCATACAAACTAATTGTGGTGCACCATCCCTCGTACATTATACATAATGCCATTGATAGAAAGCTGTGAATTTTTTTGGTGTTGTACACAGACCCCTTGAATCCATTTGAGCTTAACATGGCCGTGCAATATATAGGACCCAATTTAAGTTGCCCCTATAAAAGAGTAGGTTATTTCTTGCCATCCAAATTGAATACACGATCACCGTAGGTAAGGAGTACCACAAAGACATTGTGAAAAGTTTGAATTCCTCCTAAACCTCCAATTTAACCACCATAAAAGCAACCCCTCAGCTATTTTCGAGATAGCCCAAGGTATTCCCCAGTATGATAGGAAATGTCACGCCCGGGTTTTTAAGCAAGATAAACATTCATATTTTTATGTAAAATCTGCCAATTTCATAAAAATACTTCCAAATTATCATACTTGAAATCTAATTAAATCCGTAAGTTTCAAAGAATTACAACCCAAAAGAAGGCACTCCCGGCCCGATAACCAAATACAAGTTCAAGTGTTACAAAGGAATTGAGTTTGAGTACATGATTCCACAAAAGGGGAGTTATTTTACATCTTTTCAAAAGAAAGGGTTTAAAGATGATATATAACTCCTATCATGACATTCCTTCAAAAATGTGCAGTTGCCATGCATCCATGCAAGCCCAAATCATGTCTCTGAAGCCGTACCTGAAAGAAGGAAAGGGTGAGCTACAAAGCCCAGTAGAGATGTCTATGCCAATATTATATGAATATGCAATGGTTTGGCATGATTCATGAACATTCTATAATAACACGCGTATAACAATTAGTTTATCACCTCGCCTTTCGGTGACTCGACAATATTGAAATATTTTAATACATCTCCCGTTGGAGGCTAAATGTCGTATAACCGGCACATCTCCCATCGGAGAGCCAAACATCATACAACCGGCACATCTCTCGTAGGAGAGCCAAATATCATACAACCGGCACATCTCTCGTCGGAGAGCCAAATATCATATAACCGGCACTTCTCCCGTTGGAGAGCCAAACCTCGTATAACCGGCACATCTCTCGTCGAAGAGCTAAACAATATTTCGTGTCAATGCAAAGCAATCACCACGATACAATAATTTCCAAGTCATAGTCGACAAGCCAAAGAAATAATACATAAATGCTTAATCGCCAAATGGATTCCCGATATCACTTACTCGTCATTTAGGTATGACTGAGAATAAGTGCAAGTAATACCTTTAGAGGCCCACAATTGAAATATTTAATAATTATTTCAATTAAAAGAAAGTTGGTCGAAACAGGCCCTACTACCGGTAGTACAATATCTACTACCGGTAGTTCAAATGCTACTACCAGAACTACCGCAGGTATTACCGCAACTACTACCGGTAGTACCAGCGCTACTACCGGTAGTAAAACCTACTGCCCAAAATCCAAAAACTGGAAAACAACAGTACTACCGGTAGTACTGACCCTACTACCGGTAGTAAGACAATCTGGGCGAAAATTTCCAGATTTCTCACAGATTTTCAATCTTCCATTTACAAACTTTAAAATCAACAACAAAGCTCATCAAACACCAAAAACAAGTCATAAACACATAATAGAGGCAAGAGATCCCTACCTAAAGCGTCGGATCGAAGGATTTGAGCTTCCAAAACAAGCCCTAACCTCCAATGGTGGAAAACCTCGAACCAAGTCCTTCCAAGCGAAAAGAACGCGATCAAGCTTGAGATACCTTCCGTGTACGAATGATTCTTCAAAGATCCGAGAGAAAATTTGGTGTAGAAGCAAGGATATGTGGAGAGGTTGAAAGAGAGGGTGTGTGTCGGGGGTGGAGAGAGAGAAAGAGTGGAAGAAAATGTCTTCTCTTTCCCCAAAATCTGATATAAACCCAATTACACTCCAATTACACCCACACCCCTCAAGTTAAAGACATGCTACCCTCAAACCCTTAGTCCAACTTTCACCACACATAAATCCCAAGTCATTTTATACAAAAATTTTAATAACCCACCACGTAAACCACATTCCAAAAATATAATTTATTTATTTTATTTATTTATTTATTTATTTTATTTTTTTCCGGGTTCTCACAGGAAATAACACCAAATGTTCCAAACTCTACTGCAATGAAGCAACAAGCGGTCTTGGGATTCAATTTGTGTGTTGCAGAATTTGCAAAATGCATTCTGTATGTTGATAATTCCCCTGAAGCTCAAAAGTTCCCCTGATTTCACCCTTCCTTTCCAAGCCAACCAAGTGAAGAATTAAGCCTTAGGTGAGCAACCCTTAAACCATCCACAAAGTTATGATGTTTAGAATGGTTGCTGATATCTAAATCTTCCAAAGTTTAGTGCATAGATTTGACTGGGTAGTTAGCTACAAATTTTCCTTTCCAAACCATGGTATATATCCTTGCTATCATTAAAGCATATACCTTAGCTAAGCCAGATGTTTGATATAATATTGAGATCCTCCATTTCCCAACTAAAAAGCCTCCTTCTATATTGGTTTTCTTCCAAATGTGAGTTTAGTCCCCTTAATGCAGTCAGGTTCACCTCTTTGTTTGCTGCCATTTGGAACAATCTTGGGAAAAGGCTGCAGAGAGGTTGAGTTAGTTACAGAGGTGAAACTGAAATTACGAAAATATCCTTCTAAGTTTATATGTGATTACAAAATAAAATAACAAAGTAGTATGACAGTCAAGTGCCGTTGAAATCTTCATCTGAAATGCCTGATTCTTCCAACTCGGTGATACCTCTATTTGGTCTCATTCATCGGGCATGAAGTGCCAGTTACAGAGAAGTTGCTTCATAAGTGATGAAACTCGGTAAAAAAATATACAACCAAAGACACGTGTACAATGGCAAAAATAATAAACAGAGAATATAAATCAGCAAAAAAGCAACACATAGGTACTTTATGAGTATTGCTTTCGTATAAAAAGATACCTATCACAAGAAAATACAAAAAAATTGAAGTTTTTTATTTCAGTCCGATTCTATCCAGTCCGGTTTGTAAGATTAAAAAAAATAACCAGACTGATTTAACAAAAACATCGAACCAAACAATGAAAATATTTAAAATTAATATTATATTTCATGAGACAATCAAAATGAACCTGACCCATTCAAACAAGGTTCTTGAACGCAATCATAACCCACCATCTTCCATTCAATTGTGCAACTTTTTTTGGACCAATTTGGTATATGTTGTAATGGCCTTCCACGCCTGGTTGTTAACGATAATTTATTTTTTTATTTTATTATATTTTTTCATTTTTTATTTTAGTTTTTTTATCTCTAGTATATTTTTTTGTGGCCCACAGTAGATTTCAAAAATTGTTTGATTTTAAGTCAAGTTATGTGTCAGATTTACAGATTTAAAAAATAATTTAATTTCAAGCTGTATATGACCATATAATCAAGAAATAACAGAAAATGGTTGAGAGAGAGACATAAAATTAATCTCAAAATTTAATGAGAAAATCAAACATGAAATTGGTCTAAGCATAAAATATCCCGATATTAATCATGCGCGAATCAAATAGAAAATTGTGCAGGATTCAATACTAAATTAGTACTAATCTCATGAGTCTTACTCCTTTGATCTTTTAGTTTCCGAATCAAATGAGATCTAAAGGAACTCAATTGTGCAACCGTCACTATTCTTGTGGCGCTTCAATCTTTGTGAAGTTTCTTCGAAGTTTAATTTTTTTAAAAAAAATTGTCCCTTTTTATTTTTTTTACACTTTCTTTTTTGGAAATATGTGTAATAATTGTCAACTGGGCAAACCCTGAAAAAGGAGGAGTCAGGCGAAGGTGAAGGTGAAGCCCAGTCCGAGTCGAATACGCGGCGAAATTGGGAAATACGAAAGCAATTTCGGTGAAGCTCCCGTCCTTCCAGAACTTAATAGTCTATTTATGCGGAAAGCCATTTTGAAATATCAACTTCTTCAACAGAAAATATTTACGAACCGTTTTTTCATGTGTTGGGCCCCATCTTGTGTTCAAGCTGTGAACGGTATTCAACATCTTCACACGTTTGCTTCTCGAATTATTTTTTAAAAATTTATACATATATGAGATATTAAGTACAAGGTAAGGATATGAGGATTACTGTATTTTTTATCACTGAATGACGATGGATATAATTAGTGAATCCTCTATATACATATATGAGATATTAAATGAAAAAATTGTCAACCTTTATCCAATCCATCCCATTGTCCCGAGCGCCTGCCTAGATACAGCCCACGATGAATGAGAAATATTTGAGTCACTATATATGTTCCCTCACCCCTTGATCAAACCTTTCGTATACGGAACCAAACATGCTCCTTGAAGAAGATGCGAGATGAATAATCACGGTAAAAAATTATATCCATTTAATATGATTTTTGAAAATATTTATTTTGGAAAAAAAATTGACACCCTTAATTGAACCATACGTGATAAATACGAGACAATCATCCATCTATTGATACCCTATTAATATAAGTTTTGACATTGATTTAAGGTCTGAACAAGCTTCAAAAAAATAAATGAGCACATCGACATTGGTCCGGAGACAAAATCAAAGGCTGCACACCTAAGGAACCGCGTGATGATGGAGTGGTTGCCTTAAGATCACTTATTATAAATAGCAATACCAGTTAATGTAGTTTCTACATCATCATCAATCAGAACCTTATTCATTACCTAATCAATTACAACAGCACAACCACCATGACCGGAGGAAAGCACCACCACAACCCGCTCCACCACCACAATGCTCCTCAAGACAACAAGCCAGTCGACTATGCCAAAGAGGCTAAACACCACAAACATAAGGAGCACCTCGCCAAGCTCAGTGTCGCTGCTGCCGGCGCTTATGCCTTGGTATGCCTCTTACCTATACACTTACCTGTTGCTTTTTTTTTTTTCCTTTGAACGGCAAAGAAGAAGATATTATAAATAGAAACGAAAGTACAATGGATCTAACAACCAAAGGATGGCAAGAGACCAACCCGAGGAAGAAGAAACAGGAGATGAAAATAAATCCAAATTTAGCATAGACACCCTTGACCAAATTATACAGAAGACACCAAAAATATCAACTCCTCTTCGAAGATGTATGTTCAGTGGCAGCAGAACCTCCACATCAGTTGATCCTCCGCATCCGCCCCCTAATCAAAACAGGGCATACCACCACAGCAGTTCATCTTCCCTCGACTTAGTAACTGAATTTAACTGTCCTAAGAATGCTTTTTGCGTTGTACAAGAAGTCATTGATGGAGATGGGGCAGTCGGGGCAGCCCTGAGTAATCCAAGATGCCAACCTGAGCTTGATAATATCCGCTAGAACCTCCCAATCAATAGCTTTATCATTGAAAAACGAGTCATTTCTTGCTTTCCAAACATGCCATAGAACAATGTTAGGGCAGACACTTACCTACCTGTCGCTCTGGTGATTAAATTTCTATCACTTTTTTCACAGATGTTATATACGGTTATGTGTCTGATCAAATTTAAAATTTTTGTTTAAATAAAAATTTTGCAGCATGAGAAGCACCAAGTGAAGAAAGACCCAGAACATGCTCACAGGCACAAGATTCAGGAACAAATAGCAGCAACAGTTGCAGTTGCGGCCGGTGGATATGCACTCCATGAGGGCCACAAGAAGAAAGAAGCAAAGAAACTTGGGAAGCATCACCACCACCTCCACTTTTAACTTGTACTACTATTTTGTAAACCTTATTCATGTAATGTCTATCTAATTAGCAGTTACCAGAAACTGCGCTAAATAATCAAACTCTTTATTCTTTATTTTTTATTATTAGGCCTCTCTTAGAGATCATGACCTATAGTAAAAGAGGTGTTTTCTTTTCTTTTTTGATGTAATCATGTTTGTGAGAATATATATTTCCTTTCATATGTTATACTATGAGCTTAGATCTTTCTATATCCATCATCTAATGAATTGAGGTAGGTAAAGGATACGTTATATATGTCCTCAAGGACGGATTGGGCACATAACTTTGGTTATCCTTACAAAAGCGCTTGTCGAATTACATACAAGTCCCTCGGCTTGAATAATTCCCGTATATTGCTAGAATTAAGTGTCCACTTTGCCGCTTCAACTTCAAAAAGTACTTTTCTACAATCAAAATTATCATTCTTATTTCACGTTTGGCTGCAGCTAAGAATCATAATATGAATCAATTCTCATTTCAATTTTACGTTTGGTATACTAGAATCTTATGGTAATGGAATGGCATGGCTCAAAATATTTTCAAAGTATCCTTATATTCATCATCTAATGATTTGAGGTAGGTAAGAAAATATGTTATGTCTTTATGGACGAACTAAGCACATTACTCTAATCATATGTATTTCAGTCATTAGAATTTATCGAACGATAGTAGCAATTGCATGTCCAAAATTTTGAAAGAATAACAAGTCGCCCGCCTAACTTGTCTTGGAAAAATCTTCCACTTGCCCACCCAAAATTTTCATGAAAATATTTTTTAACCCATCTATAATTAACTCGTGCCCATAGGCACTGTCAAATAAAATTAGGTCAAAAAAATAAACCCAATATTATTATCATAGTTGTCTGTTAATGTTAAAATAATGTATAGCTTTTTGTTTTAATTTTATACTAGTAAGAACCCGTGCTATGCACAAGATGTGTAACATCTCGATTTCACGGAACATTAAATAAATTATTTTAAATATAATTTATTAAATTAAACAAGAATTAAAAGAAATTCAACATTTATAAAAAGGAAGATAGACATAGTTGCACAAGTGAAATTGAAATTTTGAAAATATCCTTTTGGGTTACGTGATTATAAAATAAAAGAACAGAATAGATAGGTATATGACAGCCAAGTGCCACTAAAATCTTCATCTAGAATGCCTAGTTTCTCCATCTCGATGATACCTCTATTTGCTCTCCTTCATAGGGCATAACATGTCAATTGTAGAGAAGTTGCTTCATAAGTGATGAAACTCAGTGAAACAAAACATGCCCAAAATATAAACACAAAGACGCATGTGTACAATGGTAGAAACAATAAACAAAGTATATAAATCAGCGAAAAAGTAACACATATGTACTTTATGAATCTTGCTTTAATGTTTCTAGGATATTTACCCCTAGGGAATCCAAATGATCTTATACATCGACTCTAACATATGTCATCAGTTGAAGTTGATATATATTGATCAATCTTTACATGACTAGAAACTGCAGTACTAAATAATCAATTGTGATTGGTTTGTGTTTGATTATTAGGCCTATAGTAAAACTGGTGTTTTCTATTTCTTTTTTTCATGTAATCATTTTTCTGAGAATATATACTTCCTTTCATATGTTATACTATGAGGTTAGATCATTGTATATCCATCATCTAATGTAATTCAAACCTAATTCTTTAGGGCCTCGTTTGTTAAACTTCTTCGTAGGGTGGGATTCGTTAGGAGGATTAGATTAGTAGTAGAAGCTTATTTCAACATTGTCATTTTACAGTTGATGTGAATGTATTGTTTTCTATCAAAACATACTAACGAAATGCTTAAATTCTACAAATCTTGAGTCCTTGACCAGCATAAAAATTGTAAAAAGGTCCTTTTTATTCTTTTTGCATTCAACCAAATATTGACTTATCAAGTATTTTTTGTTTTTGTTTCTTCAGGAAACGTGAGCTTGGCCCTGTTTGATAAACATATTAGACCATGGGATGGGACTATGAAACCCATGGGATTGCTAAGAGAGTGTTTGGTTTGTCCAAATGTGATGGGATTATTAGCACAACACCTTTACAAACCCCTCACTAGTGGGGATTGGGAATACCAAGTGGAACATGGTATTGGTAAGCTTCTCCTTTGTCCCTCTTGTAATATTACCAAAATATTCCCATGATATATTCTTTGTACAATTCTAAGAAAAATAGACATAATTTTTGTAATTGATTTTGAATTTTTTTGGTTTATTGGGGATTAACATAAGTAAACAAAAAGCTTATTGAGTTTTTGTGGTTGATTTTGACATGATTATTAATATTAAGGATAATTTAGATCAATCTAAATAAATACTGTTTTTATTAAAAAAATTGTATTTGTTATTTTTTCATCAAACTTTTTAGGTTTGTTGATTCAATTTGTTATTTTTCGTCTTTTAGTAGTATATGATTGGCCAAAATATTAACTTTTTGAAAAGTGTTGCACTTATTGCACACTAAACTAAAGTTGTATACCAAAAATAATAAGTCATAACGAAAATTAGTGTAAATGACCAACCTATATAAGTTATCAATCAAAAGATTAAAAAAAAAAAAATATGAAGGGCAAAATTGAAAATTATGATTTTTAGTCCCATCCTTTCTCTTACAAACAAACACTTTCCATGGATTAATAGTCCAATCCCGAATCTTAAACAAACATGGTTATTATTTCAGACGTGGTATTAATAATCACTTGGTATTGTGAATCCTATCCTAATCCCACCACTCTACAAATCCCATGATTTTGAAGCAGCTTATCAAACGAGGATTGTTCTATACACACCCTATAATACAAATAAACCTCTAACAAATGTCTCTATAATAACACGTCTTAACTAGTACAAAACCATAAAAAGCCTTGACAAGAAAATCTTCCCCTTTTTTTCTTGAACGAAGAATAGAAAGATGTTTGGTGTTTTGGATTTTGGATTTTAAACTATGTAAACATGACTGTGTAGGCCGGATGTGCGCAAGGGTGTGCCTTCGGCCCACACGCATACTAGATCTGCCTATCTTTGGTGGGGATGGAAAGGATTGAGCCCAATACTGACCATTTGATATTGGGCAGTGAGGTTGGACGAGCCCATTCGACGTGCCTCAAGTCCTGCCGGTGCACGACCACAGAAAAATCTCAGACCGAATCCGAAATTTCGGTTTACGATTTTTTAAATCAAAATCGAACCGAACTGAATTATTTTGATTCTGTTCTGTTTGGTTTCATTGATTTCGGTTCGATTCGGTTCGATTTGATTTGGTTATGTGACACCCCAGCCAGGCCGTGATGCCAACTGTGAGGCCGGCGTCCGGGAGATGGTGTCTCAGTGTGACGTCTGGATGGATGGTCAAGGGTCCCACATCGCTTGGTGGATGTAAGTTCGGTGGTATATATTTATAAGATTATAAATCTTTTTTGTACAAAGCCTTTTAAAGTCATGATGGTGCCAACACCAAATGGAATTTCACAGTTAAGCATGATCACCTTGGAGTAATCCAGGGATGAGTGATCTACTGGAAAGTCCATGGGGTTGGGCGATAAAAGCGGACAATATTGTACAATGCAGAAGCGGGTCGTTACAAATGGTATCAGAGCCTGCACCAACCGGAAATGTGGGACAAATTTGGACCCACACGAGGACGTGTGTTCCTAAGTGGAGGAGATTGTGACACCCCAGCCAGACCGTGATGCCAGTTGTGAGGCCAGCGTCCGGGAGATGGTGTCTCAGTAGGACGTCTGGATGGGTGGTCAAGGGTTCCACATCGCTTGGTAGATGTACGTTCAGTGGTATTTAGAAGATTCTGAACTTTCTTTGTACAAAGCCTTTTAAAACCGTGATGGCACCAACATCAAATGAAACTTCACAATTAAGCATGCTCATCTTGGACCAATTCAGGGATGGGTGACCTACTAGAAAGTCCATAGATTTGGACGGGAGCGGGTCATTACAGGTTAAATCAAGCCAAATGCTAAAAAAATAATAATAATTCTTTGATTCACAAATAAATATTTGAATACTAATAGGTCAAGCCCAATATAAAATAACACATATTATCAAAAAACATAAATGATAAAAATGCGTAGTACGGAAAGATAACTATTAAAAAATACAAAAAGTTAAGATTTTTTTATTCCGGTCTAATTCTGTCCAATCCGGTTTGTAAGGCTAAAAAACTAAATCGATTTTTTTTTCAATACATCAAACCGGACTGAATTGGACCGATTTTACTAAAAAATCGGATCAAGCAATGATAATTTTAACTTTGATATTATGTTTTCATGAGACATATTTCAAGATGAACTTGACCCATTCAAACAAGGTTCCTGAACGCAGTCATAACCCGCCATCCTCCGTTCAACTGTGCAATTTTTTAGGACCAATTTTGTATATATTGTAATAGTCTTCCAGGCCAGATTGTTAACGATAATTTATTTTTTCACTTTATTATGATTTTTAATTTTTAATTTTAGTTTTTTTGTCGCTAGCAAAAAAAATTTGGCCTATAGATTTTTGCTAAAAAATTGACTGTAGATTTCAAAAGTTATTCGATTTTGAGTTGAGTTATATGTCATCTTTGCATATTTGAAAAATAATTTGATGTTAAGTTGTATATGACTTTATAATCAAGCAATAACAGAAAATGATTGAGAGAGAGACATCAAATTAATTTTAAAATTTAGTAAGAAAATCAAACATGAGATTGGTCTAAACATGAGAGATATTACGATATTAATCTTGCACGAATCAAATAGGAAATTATGTAAGATTTAGGACTAATTAGTAGATCGGGACAAATAATCCACTACTGCTAATCCTAGAATTTTTAATTCTTCCTATTTTAGTCTCCGAATCAAACGTGGCCTAAAAGAACTCAATTGTGCAAGTGCAACCGTCATTATTCTTGTGGCGCTTTAATCTTTATGAAGTTTCTTCAAAGGTTAATTAAAAAAGCTGGCGATAAAAAAAACATTGTGCAATTGTCGATTTTTTTTTTTTTTACTTTGTTATTTGGAGATATATAAAATTGCCAACTGGGCAAACCCTGGAAAAGAAGGAGTCAGATGAAGGTGAAGCCCAGTCCGAGTCGAATACGCGGCGAAATTAGAAATACCAAAGCAATTTCGGAGAAGCTCTCGTCCTTCCAGAACTTAATAGTCTATACGGTAAGGGCATTTTGGAGAATCAAATATCAACTTCTTCTACTGAAAATTTGATCAAATACGAAACCAGAACCCTATGCTCTCCGGTTCTCCGTTTTTTGATGTTTTGGGCCCCATTTCGGTTTCGCACTTTTGATTGTTATACATAGTATTTGACATATCAAAGGCACAGCAGCTAAGGAACCGCGTGATGATGGAGTGGTTGCCTCAAGATCACTTATTATAAATAGCAATACCAGTTAATGTAGATTCTACAACATCTTCACTTATTCTACAAATCATCAATTATACAACAGCTTGTTTATTATATATATTCTTCTCCAACCACCACCATGACCGGAGGAAAGCACCATCACAACCCGCTCCACCACCACAACACTCCTGAAGACAACAAGCCAGTCGACTATGCCAAAGAGGCTAAACAGCACAAGCACAAGGAGCACCTCGCCAAGTTCGGTGTCGCTGCTGCCGGCGCTTATGCCTTGGTATGTCTACTTCCCGGTGATTAAATTTCTATCAATTTTTTCTTTGTTTATAATTCTTTGTGCTTTTCTTTCACCGATGTCATATATATTTTTGTGTCTGATCAAATTTGAAACTTTTGTTCAAATGAAAATTTTGCAGCATGAGAAGCACCAAGTGAAGAAAGACCCAGAGCATGCTCATAGGCATAAGATTCAAGAAGAAATTGCAGCAACAGCTGCAGTTGTGGCCGGTGGATATGCACTCCATGAGCGCCACGAGAAGAAAGAAGCAAATAAACTTGGGAAGCATCACCACCACCTCCACTTTTAACTTGTACTACTATTTTGTAAACCTTATTCATGTAATTAGCAGTGACCAGAAACTGCATTAAATAATCAAACTCCTTATTCGTTTATTTTTTATTATCAGGCTTCTCTTAGGGACCATGACTGGCCTATAGTTAAAAAGGTGTTTTCTTTTCTTTTGTTCATGTAATCATGTTTGTGAGAATATATATTTCCTTTCAAATTTTATATTAGATTTTTTTTTTTTTTTGTAAGGCGAAAAATGATTGTACTGATAAAAAAAAAAAAAAAACAGGAGCACATTACAAGATACCAAAGAAAGTGCCATAAGACATTGGTTGTGGAGAGCTGAGAGCTCAACCAAAATGCACAAACTGCTTTAGCAAGGTAGGCCAGAAAAAACAAGCACTGGTCACCACCCTATCCCATCAACTGAAGGTCCGAAAATTTTAAAAAAAAAAAAAAGATAACACGGTAGCATAGACAACAATAGCCAAAGCAAAAGCCTACTGAAAATTATACGCCAAGCTCAGCCCCTGAAAATAACAGTCCTTAGAATACCTTTGGAGTTATACATGAAGTCATTGATGGTGAAAGAGCAATGGGGAAGGCATTGCGTTGCCCAAACAGCCAGTCTAAGTTTGATTATTTCCAGAAGAGCCTCCCATTCCACAATTGTATATCCATCATCTAATGAATTGAGGTATGTACTAGGATATGTTATGTCTCTAAGGATGGATTGAGCACATAACTTTGGTTATTCTTGTAAAGGCGCTTACCGAATTACACACAAGCTCCTCGGCTTGAATAATTGCCGTATATATATCGAAAAGTATTTTTGTACAATTAAAATTATCATTCTTATTTTCATGCTGGGTTGTAGCTAAGAATCGTAGTATGAATTAACTCTCATTTCAATTTTCACGTTTGGTATACTAGAATCTTATGATAATAGAATGGAATTGCTCAAAATATTACTAAAATATCTCTATATTTATCATCTAATGATTTGAGGTAGGTAAGAGAATATTTTATGTCTTTATGAACGGATTGGGCACATAACTCTAATCATTTCAGTCATTAGAATTTATTTTTCAGCCCACCCAAAATTTTAAAAGTATAATATGTCACCAGCCAAACTTGTCATTGAAAAATCTTCCACTTGCCCACCCAAAATTTTCATGAAAATATTTTGTAACCCTTCTCCTATAATTGATGCATTAATTATAAAAAAAAAAAAAAAATCTAACACCGATTTTCATTCCTTTGTCTTGTGAAAGGGTTGTGTGTATATACACACATACATACATGTACTTGCTATATAACTCTTGCCTAAAGGCACTGTCAAATAAAATTAGGTCAAAAAATTAAACCCAATACTATTATGATAATTGTTTTTCAAACTATGACATCATTTAGAGATTCATGTGTAGATTTTTTATTTCATTTTATACTAGTAGAAACCCAGGCTATGCACAAGATGTGTAAGGTCCCAATTTCTCAGAGTATTAAATAAATTATTTTAAATCTAATTTATTAAATTAAACAATAATTAAAAGAAATTCAACATATTTATTAAAAGGAAGATAGACATAGTGTTGTTTTAATAGCGAAAAAGTATATTGAGAAGAATAAATCAGCAAGGTAACCCCACAGAGGTTGGTAATAGATCAACCAAACACAAGCCACCAAAAAGCTGAAGAGAAATTATAACAAAGATAGAAAACTAGGAACGAAGCTAAGTATACATAAAAACATGACTCCAACAAATTAACCGCAATGCACCATCCCATGTACATTATACATAATGTCATTGATAGAAAGCTATAAATTTTTCTGGTGTTGTACAGAGACCCCTTGAATCCATTTGAGCTTAACATGGTCTTGCAATATACAGGTCTCAGTTTAAGGTATCCCTATTAAAGAGTAGGTTATTTCTTGTCATCCAAATTGAATACATGATCACCGTAGGAAAAGAGTACCACAAAGACATTGTGAAAAGTTTGAATTCCTCCTAAGCCTCAATTTGACCACTATAAAAGCAGCCCCTCAACTGTTTTTGGGACAGCCCAAGGTATTCCCCAGTATGATAGGAAATAACACCAAATGTTCCAAACTCTACTGCAATGCAGCAACAAATGGTCTTGGGATTCAATTTGTGCGTTGCAGAATTTCCAAAATGCATTATGTATGTTGATAATTCCCCTGAAGCTCAAAAGTTTTCCTGATTTCGCCTTTCCTTTCCAAGCCAACCAAGTGAAGAATTAAGCCTTATGTAAGCAACCCTTAAACCATACACAAAGTAGTTATGATGTTTAGAATGGTTGTTGATATCTAAATCTTCCAAGGTTTAGTACATAGATTTGACAGAGTAGCTAGCTCAAAATTTTCCTTTCCAAACCAAGGTATATATCCTTGCTATCATTAAAGCATATACTTGACTTAAGCCAGATGTTTGATATAGTATTGAGATCCTCCATTTCCCAACTAAAAAGCCTCCCTCTATATTGGTTTTCTCCCAAAGATGAGTTTAGTCCCCTAAATGCAGTCAGGTTCACCTCTTTGTTTGCTGCCATTTGGAACAATCTTGGGAAAAGGCTGCAGAGAGGTTGAGTTAGTTACAAAGGTGAAACTAAAATTACAAAAATATCCTTCTGAGTTTATATGTGATTAATTATAAAATAAAATAACAAAGTAGTATGACAGCCAAGTGCCGTTGAAATCTTCATCAGGAATGCCTGGTTCTTCCAGCTCAGTGATACCTCTATTTGGTCTCTGATGCAGACCGGGTTGCGTCAACATGGCTGGACCGGCTGCGTCGTCGTAGGCCTAAAAAGGCCTAAGACCCGGACGGGCTTAATTGGTGAAATTGGTCCAATTTCGTTACTTACCCGATTTGGAAGTTTTCGGACGAGCTCGGAATTGAAGCCTATTTAGGGATTCAGTTAGAGATAAATTAGAGATTAGGATTATGTATCCTAATCTCTATCTCTATCTTTATCTCTATCTCTATCTCTATCTCTATCTCTATCTCTATCCTCCTAGTTAGTTTAGGATTAGGATTATGTATCCTAATCTCTATCTCTATCTCTCTCTCTATCTCTCTCTCTATCTCTATCTCTCCTAGTTAGTTTCGGATTTGGTATTTGATTTCCCCTATATAAGGGCATGTAATAGGTTTTTTGGGACAGTTTTTGGATTGATATTGAATTACAGAAAACGAGTTTTAACTCATATCTGATCGTTTAAGGAGGGAGTACCTCTGGGTCGATCTATTGTTCGTGTTTCTCTTGCACGATTGTTTCCGTTTCCATAGGCTGCGCTGCATCAGTTGGTATCAGAGCTCAAGTTCCAATCCTGACTATGGCCGCGAGACGCGCTGGAGGTCTAGGTGGACGAGGAGGTCGTACAGCCGGTGTTGACGAGATCTATGAACGAGATGATGTTGCTCGAGATGCTCGGATGGAGGACGGGTTTCAACGGATAGGGTCGGCGCTCGAGGCACTCACGCAACGCCTTGAAGCCCTAGAAGTTGGAGACCGGACTCGCCATTGTCCTGTTAGACCTATTCTTCAGGAGGAGGAAGGTTTTTCGGATGATGAAGGTTCCAACCCTTTTGCTGGTCAGTACCAACAACGGGGGAGGGATAGGGAGAACATGGCTAGAACCAATGATTTTCATTCGTGGGAGAGGAATATCAGGATTGACCTACCAGAGTTTCAAGGCAATCTATCACCGGAGAATGAAAGACCGAGGAAAGATCATGCGTTGGAAGGAATTTTTTTTTCGATGACGATTCGACAATTTCACAACCATTGGTTGATTGGAATTTGCCTCCAATTTACGATGAGTACACAGAGGAAGGGTTCTTAATCCCAAGAGATCAATATTCTAGTTCAACACCAAATGTGATGAGTTTAATTGAGTATTCTGAACCTCCCAACTGCGATGAATATCTTGAATGCATTGAAAAGGAGCCGACAACGAATCCATCAGCTCCAACAATCCCACAAAGACTTCCATTTGAGCCAACTTCGATTTTGGGAATAACAAAAGTTGATGGTGTTAAAGTTGGTAGACATGAAACGATTAATAAATTGGAGTTTCATACAGCAAAACCATTTCTACAATGCAAGGATGCCTTTTGGTTAGCATTTTCAAAAGATCAAGACATGGTCAAGGAGGTCCTGAGCGAGCTAATTTTCTTGTCTGGAAATTCAATCGATTATAAGAGTAAAATGGCAAGGAGTAGTTCAAGACAAGAAGTATTTTGGCTTGGCTTCGTAGTTCCGATGGAGATTGTTAATGGCCAGTTTTCAAGAGTCATGAACGTGTTCTATTTGCTGGTCGGTTGCAAACCTAAGTTCAAGCAACGAATCAAAGGATGGAAAGAGTTGTTTGGTCACCCGGTGGACCGTTTGTGGGGGATAGTTCCTCTTCTGATGATTGCAATTCGAGGGCGAATTCTTTTCAAGCAGGGGAGGATAATGCAGACCGGGTTGCGTCAACATGGCTGGACCGGCTGCGTCCTCGTAGGCCTAAAAAGGCCTAAGACCCGGACGGGCTTAATTGGTGGAATTGGTCCAATTTCGTTACTTACCCGATTTGGAAGTTTTCGGACGAGCTCGAAATTGGAGCCTATTTAGGGATTCAGTTAGAGATAAATTAGAGATTAGGATTATGTATCCTAATCTCTATCTCTATCCTCCTAGTTAGTTTAGGATTAGGATTATGTATCCTAATCTCTATCTCTATCTCTATCTCTCCTAGTTAGTTTCGGATTTGGTATTTGATTTTCCCTATATAAGGGCATGTAATAGGTTTTTTGGGACAGTTTTTGGATTGATATTGAATTACAGAAAACGAGTTTTAACTCATATCTGATCGTTTAAGGAGGGAGTACCTCTGGGTCGATCTATTGTTCGTGTTTCTCTTGCGCGATTGTTTCCGTTTCCATAGGCTGCGCTGCATCAGTCTCTTTCATCGGGCATGAAGTGCCCAGAGAAGTTGCTTAATAAGTGATGAAATTCAGTAGAAAAATATACCCAAAATATACAACCAAAAACACATGTGTACAATGGCAAAAATAATAAACAGAGTATATAAATCAACAAAAAAGCAACACATAGGTACTTTATGAGTACTGCTTTAGTGTTTCTAGGATTTACCCCTTAAGGAATTCAAATCTTTCTCATCAACTCTAACGTAAGACCATCAGTGGAAGTTGATATTGATCAGTCTTTACATACCCTGGGTCTACAGTCCAAGGTTATGTACCTGACCTAACTACTAACAGTCTTGCAAGAAATATATCTTTTACCGTCCACTCAGGTGATCAATAATTATCTCACCCTAACTAGATCCAAAAGAACATGTCGTCACCAAGTCAGGTAGCATCGAATCTTAACTGCTTTCTCTTCCAATTCAAGGATGCTCAAGACACTGACAGCCACTATCTCGATTCCCGAAATGCTCTCATAAACGTCTCTGAAATTACCCTCAACCATTTCCAAGAACAAGAAATAAGCAAAGTAACTTGGAAAGCATCAAACTATTTTGTGAACCTTATTTGTGTAATCATGTCTTTGTAAACCTTATTTCCAAGGTTCGAGCCCTGGAAACAACCTCTTGGCAAAATGCTAGGGTAAGGCTGCGTACATATAGGGTCTCCTTCCCCTGAGCCCACGTAGTGGGAGCCACTTCGGCACTGGGGTCCGCCTTTATGTCTATGTAATTAGCAGTGACCAGAAACTGCACTAAATAATCAATATAAACTTCTGGTTGGTTTCTATTTGTTTATTAGGCCTCTCTTAGCCAGCGATCATGACCTATAGTAAAACTGGTGTTTTTTATTTCTTTTTCATGTAATCATGTTTGTCAGAATATAAATATACTTCTTTTCATATGTTATAGTACGAAAAGATACCAATCACAAGAAAATACAAAAAAAATTGAAGTTTTTTATTTCAGTCCGATTCTGTCTAGTCCGGTTTGTAAGATGAAAAAATCGAACCAAACCGATTTAACAAAAAAATAAAACCAAATAATGACAATATTTAACGTTAATATTATATTTTAATGAGACAATCAAAATGAACTTGACCCATTCAAACAAGGTTCTTAAACGCAATCATAACCCAGCATATTCCGTTCAACTGTGCAATTTTTTGGGACCAATTTGGTATATGTTGTAAAGGCCTTCCACGCCTGGTTGTTAACAATATTCATTTTTTCATTTTTTATTTTAGTTTTTTATCTCTAGTATATTTTTTTGTGGCCAACAAATTTCTGAAAATCTGACTGTGGATTTCAAAACTTGTTTGATTTTAAGTTAAGTTGTATGTCACCTTTACAGATTTAAAAAATAATTTAATTTTAAGCTGTATATGACCTTATAATCAAGAAATAACAAAAAATGGTTCAGAGAGAGACATAAAATTAATCTCAACATTTAATGAGAAAATGAAACATGAGATTGGTCCAAGCATAAAATATATGGATATTAATCATGCACGAATCAAATAGAAAATTTTGCAGAATTCAATACTAAATTAATATCAGAACAACTAATCTATTACAACTAATCTCGTGACTCTTACTCCTTCGATCTTTTAATTTCCGAATCAAACGAGATCTAAAGGAACTCAACTGTGCAATGTCACTATTCTTGTGGCGCTTTAATCTTTGTGAAGTTTCTTCGAAGTTTAATTTTTAAAAAAACATTGTACAATTGTCCTTTTTTTTTAACACTTTGTTTTTTGGAAATATGTATAATTGTCAACTGGGCAAACCCAGGAAAAGGAGGAGTCAGGTGAAGGTGAAGCCCAGTCCGAGTCGAATACGCGGCGAAATTGGGAAATACGAAAGCAATTTCGGTGAAGCTCCCCGTCCTTCCAGAACTTAATATGCGGAAAGCCATTTTGAAATATCTTCTTCTTCAACTGAAAATATTTACGAACCGTTTTTTCATGTCTTGGGCCCCATCTTGTGTTCAAGCTGTGACCGGATTTCAACATCTTCACACGTTTGCTTCGATGAATAAAGAAAATGGGGAGTCTAGAATTCGATTTGACTTTCTGATAGCACCTCATCCTTTAGCTAAATTTGCAAAACACTCAATACTAAATTAGTACTGACTGGGATTGAGTCTCTGACGCATACTCCGACAATCAAGTTTGTCTTTAATAAGAGCAAAAGCAACTTGAAAGCGCAAGAGTTAGTGAGAGCGTGTGTGTACTTGAAGTATGAGTGCCCTTGGAGTATTTATATAGTAAGAACCCAGCTACTTGCCAGAGGCTCTGGTCGAGAATGTAGTGCAGTGGTCTGGGAATCATGTTTCCTGCCACGTGTCTCACTTTTGTGCGGATCGGACGAACAGGTCTGCATGTCCCCTAACTACCTTCCCCACGTTCCTTCGTGCAACTGCCAGAACGTGGGGGCCACGACTCTTATGCGGTTATGCCGAATGCACGGCATTTGGTAGTATGGTCGAGGGTCAAGAGTAACCGAAGATAGACGTTGACCATGTAAGTGAGGAGCCGTGAGAGAGTGGCCGAAGATAGACGCCGACCGTGGCTCGAGAGTAACCGAAGATAGACTCCGATCGTGTAAGTGAGGGGCCGAAGATAGACGCCGACTATGGATCATTCAGCCTATAAACCGAGAATCAGTAATGTGGTTCTTCAGCTTAGCCTAACTCGGGCCAAACACAAATGGGCCGAGGATGATCATCGGCCAAAGGCCCCACTGCTGTGTATTTCGGCCTACTACAGTAAAAATTAGTTGTTATGTGTTTAGTTAGAGTGGGATAAAGATGGAATAAGTATATATATTGAGATAAGGATATGCGGATTATTTTTTATCACTGGATGAAGATGGACATAATTAAGTGAATCCTCTGTATGAGATATTAAATAAAAAAATTGTCAACCTTTATCCAATCCATCCCATTGTCCCGAGTGCCGAGAAACAGCAGACGATGAATGAGAAATACTTTGAGCCACTGTATTCTCTCACCCCTTGATCAAGCCTTTCATATCCAGAATCAAACATGTCCTTGTAGACGATGCAAGATGAACAATCATGCTAAAAAATTATATCCTTTAACATGATTTTTTAAAACATTTATTTTGGAAAAAAAAAATGACACCCTTAATCGAAACATAAATATGAAACAATCATCTATCTATTGATTCCTCATTAATATATGTTTTGACATGATTAAGGTCTGAACAAGCTTTAAAAGATAAATGACTTCATCGACAATGGTCCGGAGACAAATCAAAGGCAGCCCACCTAAGGAACCGCGTGATGATGGAGTGGTTGGCTTAAGATCAGTTATTATAAATAGCAAACGCAGTTAAAGTAATTTCTACAAATCATCAATCAAAACCTTATTCATTACCTAATCAATTGCAGCAGCTTGTTTTTTATATTCTTCTCCAAAGCACCACCACCACCATGACCGGAGGAAAGCACCATCACAACCCACTCCACCACCACAACGCTCCTCAAGACAACAAGCCAGTCGACTATGCCAAAGAGGCTAAACACCACAAGCATAAGGAGCACCTCGCCAAGCTCGGTGTCGCTGCAGCCGGCGCTTATGCCTTGGTATGCCTCTTACCTATACACTTACTTGTCGCTTTCCGGTGATTCAATTTCTATCAGTTTTTTCTTGACTGTTGGTTGAACGATCCATGGATGTTATGTATAGTTATGTGTCTGATCAAATTTGAAACTTCCGTTCAAATGAAAATTTTGTAGCATGAGAAGCACCAAGTGAAGAAAGACCCAGAACATGCTCATAGGCACAAGATTCAACAAGAAATTGCAGCAACAGTTGCAGTTGCAGCCGGTGGGTATGCACTCCATGAGCGCCACGAGAAGAAAGAAGCAAAGAAACTTGGGAAGCATCACCACCACCTTCACTTTTAACTTGTACTACTATTTTGTAAACCTTATTTATGTAATGTCTATGTACTTGGCAATTACCAGAACCTGCACTAAATAATCAAACTCCTTTGGTTGGTTTGTGTTTGATTATTAGGCCTCTCCTAGTGATCATGACCTATAGTAAACCTGGTGTTTTCTATTTCTTTAATTTTTCATGTAATCATTTTTGTGAGAATATATATAATTTCCTTTCCTATGTTATACTATGAGATCCTTGTATATATCCATCATCTAGTGAGTGATGTGATGTAGGTTAAAGGATATGTTATGTCTTTAAGGACAGACTCAGAGCGGATGAACCCAAAATACAGCCATGTTCCAAGTGAGAGTTCATCGAATAACACTTATCTCATCTAATCAGTCATTGGAATTTATGGAATCACAACACATCTGTTAAATTTTGTATAGAACGGTAGTATCTATTGTCCAAAATTTTAAAAGTATAATAGGTAACCCGCCTGACGTGTCTTTGAAAAATCTTCATAGTTTAGATTCTATTGTTTTTTTAGTGTTTAGCCATTGGTATGGCACGACCTTGGAATACGACTTTTGATTTAAAATTGTGAAGTGTGTTTGATCTATATGAGAATAAACCTATCTATCTTTTGACCATAACTTTTAGATAATATCTCAAAGCTTTTGTATTCCTCGCATCTGTAGAAACATTGGACTTTCATTTTTTACTTATCATTTGACTTTGAGTTTTTGGGGACTCTAGTCGGGCAAAACTTTTGAAAATATATTGTTTTACAAAACAAGTAACGAGGACTCGCTCTTTTTAATTGTGTGAATATTTGTGACGATGCACAAGGATTTTGGCTTGGCTCTTTTCTAAGACAAATGCAATATTCCTAGCAGAATTTGTAAATCTCAAACCTCCGACTCCATCAATGGAAACTTCTTTGGTTGGTAATTTGGTCAAAGTATTCTTTTCATAAGAAACTCGTCTTTGACTACATTAAAGATCGTCATTTGATAGTCAACGTTTACTGAACCTCCAACTAATCCTAAGAGTAAGAATATAAAAGACGAACAAAGATTGAGAAGAAAATTAGAGTATGTAATGTTGAATGTAATGTGCATCCCAATATTTCTTCTATTTGAGAATACCAAAGAGAGTCGTTTCATACATATTATGCAAAAATCTTGCAAAATAAACAATAGAAACATGCATCCTATACCCTATTTTTTTTGGCGACACGCATTGCGAAAAGAGAACCACAAAAGATGTTGTTAGTAACATCGCAAAGATAACTTGTTTAAAATAGATAACTTGAAAAAATGAAAAAAAAAAAAAAAAACCATAATCCTCTTAGTATGTCCCCAATGGAATCACCACCTGTCGTGTCCTGAAATTTCTCAATCCCCTCTCCCTTGATGAGGTGGAAGAAAATATTGAATTTAATGCCACAGACTAACAAAGTTTGAAAATGAATTCAATTGTGACATGTGCTTGTTTAAAAACTAGTCACTACTACTTGACATTGAATTTACGGTGCCAAATCATCCTTTTTTAAAGGCATGTTCTCGTCCTCTAAAGGAGGCACGCTCTCTTCTAAGGGGCTACGATGCCTGAAATCAACATCTGTAGGGTTGCCATGAGACATAACAGGACTAGAAAGGAGAAAGAAAGAAAAGAAGAAGACCAAAGAGAGGACAAGAGAATACTGAATAAAGTGATGGAGAATCTATTTAAATAAGAAAAGAAAATTCTAAAAAAAAAAAAAAGGCACAACTTTCAAATTTCAAAATCATCACTTACGTCATACGCACTCAAAAGAAGGGGCTAATGTAGGCCAGGCCACCATGTCAAAGTCAAAAAGTCAATGTTCCAAGTCAGCGATTCGAGTCAAACATGCCAACTCATCAAGGTAATATTCTCAACTACAATCAGATGTAAAGATGAATTAGACAATGACACGCGTCACGGAAAGGGGAAAGATGTGTCATGATAGAGGCATTCTGTCGCGGTCCATAGGCTGGGTCGCAAAGTTCCAACCTTATTGCAACTAGAGTGTATAGAGCGATGCCACACCAAATCAAGTGCTTATTCAGAGCAGAGTACCAAATGTCGAGAAAGAGAAAAGGAGCTTCGATAATGCTTGAGGAATGAGCAAGAGCCCCAGAAGGAACTCCGGATTTAAAGACAAGATGCCCAAGCACACACTCTTGCTCCAGTAGCGATGGCAAGACCTGAGGGCCCAATTGAGGTTTGGTAGTGCAATAGACAAGATCAAAGGCATGGCTTTTGACTTTACCCAAACGTGAATGGGTAAGAGGTCTGGTGGATCGGTGGCTTCAAAAGGAGAAGGGGTCAACGCAAGGTTGCAGAACCACAATCGCAAGACCATAGCGAACGAAGAATACGAAAATGGACACGTGTCAAAGTGTTATTGGTACACATGAAACCCGAGTACTAGCCCAGGGTGCCTATAAATAAGTCACTCCTGTCAAATCAGCACGATTATTCTTTTCAGAAAGAGCACGGATAAGGTGTGAGAAAGAGAATATTCTCAAAGGCAGAAAGTGTCTCGTCATGTAAGAACAATTCACCATTCCTTAGCTAAAGGCACACCGTTGGGGATAAAGAGAATGTCAACTCTCTTCCATACGGTTTGCCTTCTCCTTCACCTTACCAAATCACTTTCTTCCTTGTTCTTACTACTGTTCGCAATTCTTACCTCTATATTCTCGAAAATATTTTTATTCTGCTAGAACCTTTTCACATATACAAGGCTACCTCTTACATAATTGTGGAATAGCAGAGAAACTGAGAGAGAAACCGGTGGGTTCACTGGATTCAGAGTGTAAGAGCAAGACGGAGTTGCTCTGCGTAATTTTAGTTTTCTGTGGAAGTGAAATACATGGTATTGTATTCGATTTGTTTGTGAACTCACTTTTCTACCATCACGAGATTCGTGTTCAATGGGGTCAAAGTATTATAAACTCTAACTAAACTGCCTAAACATATTTGAAGTGTGACATGGTATTTAAAGAGTTTCCGAAAGCATGGAACTAGCTGTTGAACCGTTATATATCAAGCATATTGGTCTTCATCCAAACACAACCATATTCGGAAGCTATCTGAGTCCATTTAATGAGTGCCATAAGAGCTCCAGCACTACCTAGTAACAACTAACAAGATGGGATTAACATTTCAGTACATAAAGATACCCAAGTGGGATTTAACTTGGCATCATCACCTTGAACAGTTTCGAACAGTTTCATTTTAAGAACCAAAAAGATGAACATTGTCAAACTATTTTTTTCAAAAACTTCAAAGGATTTGTACCAAAACATCAGATGCTATGAAGAATAAACTGGCTTATCTATAGCACGAAAAGACGAGTATAAGGAGATAGTTCTACTCCCAGTCGACGAGCACGCTTCCGAGCCTCTTCTCTCTCCTCAATTTGCATAACGTCCCCATGGCTATGTATCCAAGCCTGACGACAGGGACTAATAGTCATCTTCTCAAGCGACACAGCATTCTTCCCTACAAACCTAATAATGTGGACATCAAGCAAACACCCAATAAATCCCACGAATTCCATCACCCTCAGGCAATGATGCCGACGATTCTCAACAATCGGATCCCATTTCTTTCTCAATTCATTATCATGATCGTCGTCGTCCTCTGACTGAAACAAATGCAATGAGAACTTGTGCAAGAAAGGCAATGACTTTAATATCGAAGTGCATAGATTAAAAGCGTGATCATAGCCCCAGACCTTCAGTTGCACCTCCACTTTATTGAGGTTTTTTAAGCCATCGAGTTTTGGAAATTTAGTTACCCAAGCGTAAGTCATTGTAAGCTTCAGTGCCTGAAGCTGAGAGAGCACACTCTCAAATTCTTTAAATTTATACTTCACTAACGATGTACAATAAGCCTCACAAAAAGATACCTCAACGAGCAGGGGAGCGTACCCTATAGTGACCTTCCCGTCATGTCCCCAGTACTTGAACGAAACAAGGTTAGCGGCGGAAATCGTTAAGCTTATGAGCTTTAAACACCGAGAAATCTCCAAAGACACGATGGATTTGCTAGATATAGTAAGGTTCTGAAGGTAACCCAAATCAATCAAACGTAATGTCTCGAGATTGGGGCAGTGGGACAAGAAGTACTCAACATGACAATCTTTCACATTTGCATCACATAGTGAAAGGGTGTTGAGGGAATCGAATTGGGAAAACCCAAGAACTGGAAAAAATGATCTTTTTAGTTCAAACTCCAAATCTTGAACCGACTTTTTAATGGCGAATTCTATCCACGAGGAAACATCCGCAGAAATGGTGCCCTCAGCTAAACAAATTCGCAATCTGTGTAGGGTTGGGCCTTGGTGTGATTCTAGGGCTTGATTAAGCAAATATCCGAATAGGCCTATCTCAGTGCAATCGAAATCCAAGGTTGTGGTGAATGTCCAGAGGGTTTTCCATCGGCGGGAGAGGATACTTGTTTGCGCGGCTTGGTTAATCGGCAATTGAGATAAGATCATAACAAGAATTTCGTCGGGCAGTAAACTGATCCGATCGTCGAAGCTTCTCTTCGTCGGACGCAGATTCTTGGTTCTGGGTTTTTTCCTTTTCTCCATCTAAATACTTAAATATAGATCTATTGGTAGCGTAAACGGGAATGGGGTGCTCGATGAGGGGAAGAAGAACAGAGGAAGGAAAGGGTTTTGGCTTCTATCTAAAAATTCGGCAATACCTAAAAAATAAAATCTGAAATTTGGGATTTGACCTTGATTTGGGTGACTTCTTCATATATAACACTACTTGTGACTCAATTGTTTTTTGAGATTTTAAATTCTGAATTATATATTCTAAAATCTAAAATTATGATGAGAGTTTATATGAGTGTTTGGAAGAAAATGTACAGATTATATTTTGTAAGATGATAGTCGATAAATTTGTATAGAAAATTCAAAACTCTGCCCCGTTTGTAATTCTAAGATTATACATTCTACAGTTTATTTTTAAAATTCTACAATTTATGGTCAGAACTAACACCTTTGGCTACCAAAATGAGAAAAGAAAAGAAAAGAGTATGATTTCTCTTAATGATGAGAAAAGAAAAGAAAGAAATATGATCTCCCACCATTTCATTTGGATAGACAAAATGAGAGAGAGAGTGTGTGTGGTTTCTCTCAATTTCTTGTATATATTGTTTGGCTAGCATACATAAGAGAAAAGAAAAGAATGTGTAATGTTTATTTTACCGAAATATCTTTTGTAGTCACTGTACCAGAAAAAAAAAGAATAATAAAGTTGGCAACATGAAAAATTAAACTTATCGTGGTTTCTTCTCTCACAAAATCTCATCAAAATTGGTGAGAATCAAAATGAGAGTTTTAAAAGGGTTCTCGATTCTCACCATTTCTCACGTTCTCTCACTATTTCTTACCTATTTGTCAATCCAAACATAAGAGAAAATGTTCTTTCTCTCAATTTTCTTTTTTTTTCTCTTGAAAACCATCTATCCAAAGGGATTGTAAGAGTTTCAAGCTTTGAACTCTTCCTTATTAAAATAAAAAATCAAAATGCCGCTTTTGCTTCTCTATATCTTGTCTTTGAATGAGTCTTAAAAGCATTGTACAATCAATTTTTAGCAGTCCTCGAAGACCAATTCCAAGCCATCCTTGACCTTCTGGACAAAGTCAATTGGTGTCTACCTCTTTGCCTTCGCTTCCTTCAATTTTCCCTTTTCAGTTTCGAGGGCTTCTTGAGCCAAATCAACCTCTGTTATTTTCAGCTTAATTTCTTTTTAAGGCCTTTGATTCTATGCCCTTGGTCTGAGTATCCACCTCCTTTAGCTCATCCCTCTCTTTCTTGACAACCTCTGACTCAACCTACAAACCAGTCATCTCTTTCGGTCTTTGCACCAATTTTTGTTCCCGATTTGCCATTTCCATCGACATGTCTACCCCTTCCACGCAAGCCTAATAGGAAGAAAACATAATAGTTGATCTAAACGAGACAGAATAAGCTAAAGTCAGAAGACATTTATCACAAACTTACTAGACTCATCGATATCAAACAAATTCATGCTAACTCTCTCGAAGAAAGCTCGTTCATCAAAGCCAAAAGTCACTCTTTGTGACAGTCCCCATCCTCTTGCAAGCAAACTTAGTATTGAGAAGAAGTGTAGTCGGGCAATGCATAGTGGAAGTTTCATAAGTCCATAAAATATTGTCATTTATGCCCATTTACGCTGCCTAATTCATCGTTGTTAGTCCTATACGTATGTCATATTATTCGGTAATCTATTTTGTGTTTTGTGTACAGGGTTAGGAGTTGATGGATGATGTTATGGTGCATGTTGCAACACTTAGAAGCAAAATGGAGTCCCACCATCCAAACATGACCATCCTAGCCCAGACAGAGGAGAATCATACTCTCTGGATTTTTGCCTAAGTCATCAGTCCAAACGGACATCACTCTTGTCTAAGCACTCCACCTCATCTCTACATCACCCCGAACACATCACCCCATCCACGTCATCAAACCACCATAGTGCATTTGGATGGCCCAATCACACCACGCCCGAACAAGCGTCCGGACAGCTCTACCTTAAGAGTTAAGGGGAATGAGATTTAACCCTATCACTTAAGAGTTGTTTCAACGAAACCCTACTAAGCTAATTGAAAATTCCAAAATCTAAGTTCAAAGAGACAACAGAGTTATGCGTGACTCGTTAGTATCATTGCAGATACAACTTCTCCAACTCATTGCTCCTATGATACAAGAGTGATACATATAGCGTGTTCCAAGATAAGCGATGGTTTCAAAGAATTTTATGCATTGTAAATCGAAGTGGAGTATAACATAATACTCCTAATAAGCAATCACTTATGTGAGTGTTAAGTGGGTTACTTTAATGAGAATTTTAAGGTTGAATTCTCAAAATACTTCTGAAACTAAGCAAGTGTTTAAGGCCAAAATGAACACAATCGTAAGAACTGAATATATTTAGAAAAATACTATACTATTCGAGTTGTACATCAAATACATCGATTATCTCTACGTGGCATATTATTTTAAGTATAAACTATAAAAACAAGTCCTATGAATTTTGATATATATTCAAATTAATAGATGACACGTAGACGTGATGTATGACTTGATAAACAAAATAATGTGTTAGTAGCATTGCTCAAATAAGAAATTGAATACAATTAGTTATCATGAAATATTGGTTAAAAAATTCAAAGAGAATTTATTTCTTTTTAAATTTTTAATAGCTTTGATGTATTAATTATTAAGCATAAAGTTGTGTATATTCGTTAACATCTATTCAGATGAATAGTTGTATCACTCTTTTTAATTATTGTGTCATTTTCTTAATAGTTGTGCCCTTTTTGTGCCCATCCTGAAAAGTCATGAATACTTCTATAAATATGTGCATTTTAACTATTTGCATAATGGTATTTTGGACACACAATTTAAGTGTTTTTGAATTAAATTTTAATTTATTATTTTGAGTATTGAGTCTTCGTATGATAGAGTACAAAATATGATTTGATTTAGTAGGTTCATTGATTATAGTTGATGTGATTTTAATCATTTTATTCTAGAACAGGTATGTCCATTTAAATGGTAAATGCTGTAGCGATGGAGAAATCTGTTGTAGTTGATGTCCATTTAAATCATAAGCCCAAATAGACCTCTCCCCTTCTTTCTTTAGTCCAAAAGAGATGCCAATTCAGTAAGGAATTTGTGTGCACGGGTCCAACCATTATAAAAGCTCAGTCCACATTCTCCTTGTTGTAACTTGGGCTGGAACAAAGTGATGTAGGAGTCCAGCTTAACCTAAAGTCAAAGCCTTCTTTTGTGTGCAGCTGCAACTCTTTAAGAAGTACAAGCCGAAATCTCAATGCCAGACCTTCTGCTATTTGAATGTTCAATTTGCACAATTTCAAGTAACTTTCTTTCCTTAAAATTAAATTTGCTCCTATTAATTAACTTAAGCTTTGTTAATCAAGTTTTTTTAACTTTCTTCAAGACCTGTTATAGTGTTCACAAGA
Organism: Arctostaphylos glauca; assembly: GCA_019985065.2. Taxonomy (NCBI): domain Eukaryota; kingdom Viridiplantae; phylum Streptophyta; class Magnoliopsida; order Ericales; family Ericaceae; genus Arctostaphylos; species Arctostaphylos glauca. The sequence goes on along the minus strand of JAHSPW020000006.1, from coordinate 11,552,664 downwards.
CGCTATAAAAAAACATATCTACTGATAGGCGCGTGATATCGTAAGATATTAGCGCCTAAGTAGGGTGAATAACACGTTAGACACATTGTTTTATTTGATTTTACCGTTTAATGTGCACACTTGGTGTTTGTAGTGGTTTTATGTTCACAGGTGTCAAAACGGAACATGGAGCACTACATTTCATTCCAGAGGCCCCAGGAGCGCTACACCCTAAAGACTGGAGCGCTACATTTCATTCCAGAGGCCCCAGGAGCGCTGCACCCTAAAGACTGGAGCGCTACACTTATTCTAGAGGCCCCAGGAGCGCTACACCCTGAAGATTGGAGCGCTACACTATGTCCAGAGGCATTGGTAGCGCTACACCCTAAAGGATGTAGCGCTACATTTATTAGGACCTGTAGCGCTACACTTAAGACTGTGTAGCGCTACCGAGAGCTTATTTCTATTTAAGTAAACTTTTGAACGTTTAGGTCAGTACGTTATAATTTCTGTTCCGTTTTTGGGAAGAAAAAGGAGGCGCCAAGGAAATAAAAAAGGGCTGTTGTTCTTGTTCTTTGATCCAGGTTTTATATTCAATGTTATAAGTTTCCTTTTCATTTTTGTCATTTAATTTTCTCGCGTTTACAGTAATTTCTTAGCATGTTTAGTGAATCTAAATCGTTTTTGTTATTTGTTTTCAATATGGTAGCTTAAGTTCATAGGCATGGCCATGAGGTGAACGATACTCGTGGCTGATTTCGCGCTTAGTTATGCAATCCCATCTTCGGTTGAATATTATAGTTTTCAGATAGGATTTCTATGAGCGGGCGTACTATGGCATTGACGGGACCTATATCGGGGTGAGGAATAGATCTTTGCAATCTATTCGTCGCAAGCACGTATAGGGTAACGCAACCATCGCTACGCACCCGTAATGGAAATCTTATTCTAAGAACATTTTTTGTGAAAACGGATTGAATTAGCTAAGTGCAGGATCGGTACGTGTATTAGGATCCTTGTGGCCGCGCCTCGTTAATTCATAAATTCAAAAACAATAGTCTTAGCTTTGTGTTCTTTAGTAAATCAAATCAAAAATTGGAAGGGTTGCTACCTAAGAGCTTCTAAAAACCAAATTTCCGAATTCGTAATTGAACTCTTGAGCCGTCTCTGTGGAATTCGACCCCGTACTTACCGGGATTATTGTGCTACAGTGTTCACTGTCCTACGCTTGGGACGCATTAATTTTAGATCACAGAACACGTCAAGCATATCTACCATAGCATTCGGAAAACGCTAGAATTGTTCTGACTTTTAATAGCATCTTCTACCACCACGTTTGTAAAAAAACGTTGTGGAAGGATTACCATAACATTTTTGGCACGATAGTATGCAGTTTTTGTTATAGCGTTTCCAATTAATAATAACTAGTTCAATTTTGAAGTCAAAAAATTTAGTCTGCCAAATTATTATATTTAATATTCTATTATATATTCGAACAGAATGCTTCGTCATTATTCAGAATTCGTTTTATTTCTGGAACTAATAGGATATTTTCTTTCTTGAACTTGGGTACAAGAAATTGCACACACATAATCGCTCCTATTTTTCTTGTTTGGTTTCATTATCAATATTATCTTTATTTTGACGATAGATACAACTTACAAGGATTAATGTCTGATACATATGTTGTTGTGATTGGGCAGTTTCTTGGGTGATGAGGAATTTATGACCAACACACATCGGTATTAACGAACTGCCGAAACCCTAATGCCCTCTGCTCTAATCAGTGTGTTATGACACACACACACAGATATATATATATATATATATATATATAGAGAGAGAGAGAGAGAGAGAGAGAGAGACAGAGAGGGAGTATTCAGTATAGGATAAATCTCTCTCGTATTTCTTGGATTAAAATGACCGTTGTGGTGTGTTCAATAGCTACATTGACCTTCCTCGTTAAGCTCATCATATTGGCGACATCCGGAGGTCTGGCCCAACTAATTTTCGGATACATAAAATTAGTTTCCAAAACCCACATTTGTACAATTATTAATGAATTTAAGAGCATCAGTATTAGTGTAATTAATAGCATCTCCAAAAAAAAATGTTAAATTTTAAAGTATTAAATTTTTTTATGGCTTATGTGGCAATTTAACATCTTTAAATTAGACATTCAAATTTTTTTGATCTTCAATAAATATGTCAAATTGAAACATTTGAGGCAAAAAAATCATTTTAGGTTGAGGCATTTAAGGCACAAAGACATTTGACACTTGATGTCACATCAAGGAGCTTTTTTTAATTGTCACAACGGCTGTGGATACTTTGATAATTAATCGTCATACAAATTACAAGAATCAAAAGTGAGAAAGAAACAAACAAACGTTGCCATAACCGAAGTGATTATCTTTGAGGTATTCGAATATCACACCCACCTCAACTTACTGCATTAATGATTCACTTTATCTTTTATTCCTAATACATGCTTTAGTAAACCTAATGTACCATTAATAGAAGGGTCCAACTAAAGCTACACTAAATTCATGTATGAGTGTTGCTCCCATAAAAGCTAAAAATGCTCAAAAAGTCTTGAATTTTAGACTTAGAGAGGAGTAAATCTTTAAATCTCAAGTCTGATCATATTTTAATACCCTTTAACATTACGTTTAGAGTAAATATTTGGGTTCCTTATCTTTTTCCTCACCCAAATCCATGATACAAATAAAAGCAGAGAAAATTCCTTTGAATACAAGCAAAAATGTGAAATATCGATTTCTTCCGATTAAGAAAAACCTTCACTTAGTGCTAACTCATGATCATTGATCATTACAGCATTTTTGGCAGGTTACCTTAATTTCAACAGCACAACACTTGTAGCTGTTGTATTAACAATGGAGTGTATTATATATATAGAGGGAGACTAGACAAGCCTTTTCATGATGTAGGGAGTGATCATGAAAGTATATCTCGTACTCCAATCATCATTTTAATTTAAGTATACACAGAGATCCTTGAAGTATTCCTCTAGAACTTTAATGACTTTTCCTTGGCCTAATCATTCATTATATACGATGCACATGGGTAGAGAACTTTAGTAGTGCCCTAACATGACTTTACTTCCATATTCTATGCATTTTCCAAAGCCATGTGAAGGTTATATATTCACAGATATGAATATGTACTAGACATACTTGAACAGTCCCATTCTTACAAGTCGTTTTTTATTTTACTAAAATGCGAACCTTCTTTTTTTATTAAATTTTGATGATCCGAATCATTTAATGTGTTTAAAATATATTTTTAAGGATACTCTCAAGAAATTGGATAAAAAAAAACGAAAGATTTGATTCAAGCAGTTTTTCGTAAATGATAGCAGAAACAATTTTATAAAAAAACTGCTTGGATCAAGGTATTTTCGATAATATTTTGAATTGATTTTTTTCGAATATTCTTAAAAATATATTTTAAACACATTAAACGGTTCGGATCATCAAAATTTAATCAGAAAATGAGAAATTCGCATTTTAACAAGTGAGAAATCACTTATTAGAAGTTTTTTTAAACTTAAATACCTTAAATATAAGACAGATAATATAACTACCAAGTTATAATTCAAGAAATTTAGAATCATCTGCTAATAATGTTTCCACGCTTTCAATTAGTGAATATTTAGACTGCATTGGTCAACTGCTCAGGATAAAATATAAGCTATGTAAGAACTGATCTGGACCCGATTGTTACGGGGCGGAGCCTAATAAAAAGGGTTTGGGGCATAGAGTAGGATCAAATTAGTGGGATGGGGGAAACTGGATTGCGTTTGGATATCAAGAAGCTTAGCTCAAATTGGTCTGATTTCGGTAGGGGCACCGACCCATGTTGTAACCCAATCCGTTATATCCCTCCATTTATGGTTATGGATGTAACTCGGTTGTAAGAACGGGTTTGGACCCGGCCCGAACCCTAGCGGCCACAAACCGCCTACGTGCCTCATGGTAAGATTAAAAATAAGTTTGGGCCGACTTAACTTATTTTTTTAATTTGAGTTATATTTGTTGTTACTGAATTAACGTTTCTTAGTGTTTTTTCACTCAAAACGTTTGATTTTTTTAATTCATCTAAACAGAAAAAACTTAATAAAACGAATATAGCCTGAATTTGGAAAAAGATTAGAAAATACATTCATAAGCTAAAAATAAATCTTTCGATTTGATTTATATTTAGTGAACAACCTTTTAAAATGTTCAATAATTTTTTTTACTATTTCATTTTTCTTAAAATAAATTAAAAATGAAAATTATCAGAAAGACAATTTTAAAAGCAAAAGGCAAATCAATGCTAGATCATACAAAATGGCAATTGTCATGTCACTGATTTGAACTGACGTATTAAAACTTTTGGTTCTAAGAGCAAATTCAAAAGAGTAAATAAAAAATTCTCTAAATTTGAAGATTCATGTCAATAAAAAGATCTACAAAGAAAAAAGCAAAAGTGTGACGTTAATTTGCTGTAACTTTCTTTCACTTCAGACTTGAAAAGAAAGAAGTAGCTCTTTCTCTTAACTACTCATGTAATTACTCATAATTTTTAGGGTTTAATTGTATCATATGTTAATAATTTTATAAATATTAATTGCCCGAATAATTATAACTTGCACGCATCTTATTGTCTATCTTGTTATGTATACAAGCACATATTTATATAAACTTATCCTGACCTCGCTTCATCCATCTCTCTCCCCCTGCCCCCCGACTGATCTCTCCCCTCTTTGGTCGAACCTCTCTCTCCCTCCCTGTCTCTCTCCAAAACCCTTTTCTCTATAATTAATCTCCCTTAGCCCAGTGAGTCCACCAATATGCAAGTCGTGTTCATACACGTCTACTCTCGTTGCTTGCTTTTTTGCAAGAGTAGAGCTAGGACTCTAGAACCTAAATCCTAAGTATATGTTTAGGACTCTGGAACCTAAATCCTAAATATATGTTTGCATTATGTTAGTATAATGTTGCTTACGAGTAGATTAAGAAATTGTGTCTTGTTATATCAGATTAAGTTGCAGGTATATGTTGTTATATGCATGTCATTATGCTTTTGAATTTCCGTTGTGAGTTACATACATGCTTCTATGCTACTAACTATAGGTTTTGTTTTTATGCATGCTAGGACGTGGTTGAATTTCGGACGATCCCGACGTTGAAAAATGACATTCTTACCACCAAATGAGTCTTTAGTCAAATTAGATATTGGTAAACTTGACTCTGGATACTCTAGCTTCATAGCAAAATATTTTTGGACTGACATGCGCCGGTCTAGTTCTAACGTACGCCAATCTATATGACTTGTCAAATCACTTTGACTCAATATGAGTTATCATTGTCACAGTCTGAGTTATCAATGACCTACTACCAAGAGCCTGCATTTTCTACCATGAGATTATCTGGTAGCCTCCAATCATTCAACTATCTTCATAACAATGAGATCATTTGATTGCATATCGTGCTAGTATTGTTGAAATTTTGTCGTGATTTATATACATGTTGTTATGCTACTAAAATTAGGTCATGATTTTTATGCATACAGGTATGCTGCTGAATTTTTGTTGTGATTTCTTATGCATTTCATTATGCTGCTGATTTTTTATGCATGTCATTATGCTGTTAAATTTCTATTATGATTTTTAGCAAGCTGATAAGTTGTCAAAAATTTGTCATAAAAATTACGCACACTATTATGTTGTTCAAATTTTACCATAATAATTATGCATGTTGTTATACTGTCAGAATTCCTCAGCGGCCAAGAGATGAACCCCAAGCCAAAAATGGGTCTGGAAATATTTTCCCAATAGCAATTGACATGTACCAACCTAGGTTTTTAAAACTTAAATAAAACAATAATAATAATAATAAATAAATAAAATTAAGTATTTAATTATGTTAATAATTTGTTGTGCATTTTGTGAATTATAATTTACAACGAAATTTAATCACCAAGCTTGAATTCAACTTCTTTGATTTTCCAACTCATTGAATTCTATCCTATTAAATTCAATCATATTCCTTAAAACCCTTAACCTAGCCATGACCATCCTCCCTAGTCCTCCTTATATATTTAACAACGTTCATCCAAAATCTTTAGAAATCTCTCCCTCAACTCTTGGTCCTCCCAACTTTATAAATATGGCATCATCATTCTCATTTTGTTCACACTCAATTAATATGTTTTCTTGACCTCCACCTCCATAATATTATTTCTAGCCATATTATGCCTAACCAAAGAACTTCTCAGGTTATTTCTATATCACAAACCTCCAACTATCTAATTTTTTGATATTGTATCTAATGGTCGTTCGATCGAGGTATCATTCTAGGATGTTATATTTAACACTAGCATGCACATATTCAACGACCACGATCTTGATTTGAGGAGAATCGGAAGTATACTATACGCGTTCAATCTCTAGAGTATTTTATTCGTATCAAATATTTGTATTCCTTTGATCATCTTGAAAATTATTGTTAAATTCTGTAATACCATTATGATTATCAAATTGTAGTACAATATATATTGCATGATTGATTATTATGGATCTAATTGGTATATGTGCAGATCCACCGGGTCACAGTAAATTAGTTGTTATGATTGATTGTTCTTCGTGGAATCAAGTGTATTATTATGCAGGCCCGAGTGGCGCATATGTATTAAATTATTTTTTATCTAGGTGGTGCTTGACACGTTACCGAGATGGGCCGGATATGAGGTTTATTTTTTACTGGTTATGGACATTGTTGGAAATTATTTTGCTTTAACTTGTGATCTTCGTTTATTGATCCTACTTTATTCAAGCCCTTGATTCTTCCTGTGGTATAGTATATTTTTCACGGTTTAATTTTTTTCAGGTATTGAAGTAGATTTAGTAGCAGGTAGATTGAAGTATTTGAAGTGTTTATTGTCTTTAGAGAGAGATCATTGTTGTGTAAATATATATCTTTTTTATTTTAGGGCCACAATTTGTGTATTTTAAAGACTCGTTTGTGTATATTTGGAGACCGAATTTTTTTTAATGTTGCTGAGAGGCGGGGCGTTACATGACACGACTCCATTACTGACTCACTTTAGCTGCATCATTGCCCCAAGCACAAAGTTACGGTTTCCGAGGCTTCAATTGCTTTACTTAAATCTAGTTTCCTAACAAAACCCATCCAAATGGCCAATGTTGGACTCTTATTTGTTCATGTGGCTTCTTATGTTTTATCCACCGACAGAACATGAGAGATCGAACTCTTGTTTCCTCAATAATCCTTTCACCTACTTTTCGACTGTCGATGACCCAAATAAAATCAAAATAGTTGAAAAGTATGTGTGCAAATTATATCTCAAAGATCCATAGTTTATTCACCACCGACACACACATGTATATACCCACTTATATATGAATTAATTTACTAGTATTAATTATGTGAGGGTTCTTAACACTTAAGTCAAATTCAATAATTTACGATTATAGAGATAGGTCATGTCCCGTAATTGGAAGAAAGATAATCAACCAAAAAAGCTCTCTTTATAAAGAAGAAATAATAATTGATGCTTGTTTTCGAGCAGGGGTTGACCCGGGCCATAATATTTGGCTTAATAATGTATAATGAATAGCCCCCGCTCATAATTGAAAGGAAAAGACAACCAAAGGATAGCTCCTTGTGAGGAGTAATAATATGCTGTTAAATTGGACAGGGTTCAGTCCTTCACCTTAACTAGAAAAAAAAATAATTTGTTCTTGTAATTGGAAGTATATTAAAGAACCAAAAAAAATAGCTTTTTTATGAAGAATAATAATTTGTTCTTGCTTTAAACAGGATTTGACCCTAACCCACAACTTTAAAAAAAAAAACTAAAAAGAACTACTTATGAAGAAGCTATAACAATCGGTTCATGCCTTCATTTAAATGTGACAAGTTCACCTTCGGCTTGAAAATGTACAAGGAATACTACGTATCCCATAATGCAAGAGAAGTAAAAATATAATGAAAGCTCTTGTTCGAAGAAGAAATAATAATTGGATCTTGTATTTGATAGTAATTTAACCATTGATCTTTCACTTAAGAATGTACAACAAATTGCCCATGCTCAATCAGAACTGAAACAAAAATAAACGAGTAGAGCAAGCTTTATGAAAATGAATAATAATCGGTTCTTGCAATTCATGACATGATTTGACTCATATTAATATTCTGCTTGAAAATGTACCCAAAAAAAAATTGTATTATAATTGAAAGAAAAATGAAACCACCATATAAAAACTCCTTATGAAGAATAAATAACAATCGGTTGTTGTATTCCATTAAATTTGACCCTGATTTTTCGGTTGATAAGGTACAAGAATGGCTAAACAAACAAGGCATAATTGACTATGAGGGCAATATTGTTTGCTGGTATGGTTGTTTATACTAAATTGCTATATTCATATAAACACAAGCTCTTATTATTTCAACAAGAATATATTTACCACTTACATCTTAAGTAAGCATCAATAATTAGCTGACATCTGATTTAACTGAACCATTCATAGCCACCATGGAAAGGCATACATGGTAACTCATTTGAGTTAAGCATGTGTGTTAAATTACACTGACCACTCATGAGGTTCTAACAAATACAATGCCCCTTTAATATTTCTAAAATTACGTATCCTGACTTCCTTTACTTTTCAAACTACTGTGTTGTGATCTATCGTATCATTAAAATTAGTCAAACTTTGTTAATTAAGTTATTATAATTTCAACTTTGAGATTTGCTTTCTCAAAATGAATTGTAACATAATTTATATCATGTCCAGAATATATAGCCTATGTTCATTTTTAAAAATTTTTCTAAAGCTGAAAATTCGAACAAATATTAGAACTTTGTTTGAATTTTGACTTTAGAAAAATCTAAAAAATTCGACATAGTCTATTATGGACGTGATAGAAATTATGTTACAATTTATTTTATTAAAAAATCTCAAATTTGAAATTTTAATAACTTTTGATGTGTGATTGATTTTAGCAATAAGGGAGATAACTACATAACAGTTAAAAAATAAGAGAAATTAGAGTAATTTCAAAAATCTTAAGGAATTATTGTATTTATTAAAAATCTCAAGGGTGGTTAATGTAATTCACCCTTAAACCGACACAATAAGAACGATATGATTGGGGGTTTTGATATGAGACTTAAGAGCTTAGTTTTTTTTTAAAGCAATTGAGTTTGAAATTTTTTAATTGATCTTAATTCTTTTGGTGTAAATTCATAAAGAGTTTTATCTTGACTTTGAAACTGCCGAATGCGAGATTGATCTCTCAAAAATTAGTTGAGGACTCGAATACTCGGAGTTATAAAAAATAAAATAATAATTAACAATAATCATGAATATTAAGCATAGGTGATACAATAATTACGTTCATATATGTTTAATTGTCTTACATGTTCCTTCTCTGTGAAGGAATAACTTTTATGTAACTAAAGAACTAACTTTTAGACCCCAATGTAAATTATGAATTTCTCTAAAAGGTAATCTCTGTAATAATCTAATAAAACATATCCAGGCCCTATTTGGCTAAACTAGATTATGGAGATTGTCTAGATTATTAGGGAAATAATTTAGCCCCATTTGGCCTAAATTATTCACCCAAACAATCTGGATTAATCTAGTCCAAACACAACATATCCAACATATCCACAAATAATTTAGTTCAAACACTTTGAGCTAGATTATTCCCTACGGAACCCAACATAATCCAATAATCTAATAATCTCATAATCTAGTTACGCCAAATGGACCCCCAATAAATTCAGATTAAGAGCGACATAGGCAGGGGCCATAAAGCAACAAGCTCACATCAATGAGTGTGACATTTAGGTAAATTCCAATAGTTTTGATACATTTCGAGTCTATTTTAAAAATAATTCACATAATTGCTTGAAGTTGGAATAGCTAGCAGTAAGTATGCTGTATAGTGTATACCCAAGGTTAATTTCGTCGAACCAATTCTTTAATTAGTTCTTGTGTTTATTTAAAATAAGTAATTATTAGTTTGTCTTGACGGGAAGAATTTAAAAAAACAAAAGAAATCGTAATAAAAACAGAGTCTTTTTAATGTTGAATATTTTGGTAAAAAATTAAAAATAAGAGATTTACTTCTCTGATTCATTTTTATAGTCCATTATTTTAATTTGGAACATTCCAAAATAAAAATTTATTTTTTAAAAATAACAATTAAATTTTACTTTTGTCTTTTTGTTTAAATAAAATTTGTATTGTACACATAAATCAAATCAATGATATATTTTAAAAAATACTTTTTTGAGGAATTATTACGCACTCCTAAAAAATTAAAATTTTAAAGAGAGATTATGAAAATGAGACAAATGGAGTATGATAAAAAAAAGATTGTAGGTAATTATTTTTCTTTCCTAAATGGGCCAATCCAGTCACCAATCAGAACCCGCTACGACTTCCCGCCCTATATTTCATTTCATAGCCCAAAAAATTTCCCTACCCGCTTAAAAAAATACCCACCGACCAAACAGAGTACGAAAGAAAAAGTAAAAGAGCACAAAACGAGAAATACGTACGTACATACATATATATTTTACATATATGGGTAAACTACACTGACCTTCCCTGGGGTTTCTAAGAATTTCTGAAACCTCGAGGGAGGTTTCTGAAAATCCAATCACATCATTTATATTTGAAACTCACCGTTAGTTTTTATTAACTTCTGTTAATTTTGTCCTTAAATTTGATTATTTTGTTATTTGTTCTCACTCACTCTCTTAATATTTTTTCACTAATTATTTTTAAAGAATTTTTTTAGAAATTTGACACTTTTAACTAAAAAACAAGTATCTCGTAAAAATAATAAGTATGCCATGAAAAAATCTATATGTTAAAAAGGCTCAATATTTTAAAATTTTGTATGCTTGATCGATAAGGGTATAATAATAAAAATTACGATAAACTTTTTAGAAATAAATTTTTTTTATTTTTTTTAATTTCAATCGAGGTGCATGTAAATCAATCTGAATAACTTAATTTAATATAAATAAATAAATTTATATTTTTTATTAATGTGTAGATAAAAAATCATATATTATAATTTTTTATTCCGAAAACTCATACTAATTTTTTTTATTCAAAAAATTAAAGTATTTTCATGCATACATTTAAAAACTATTTTCCTAAATTAAAAGAAGTAAGCAAGTTTTTTAAAATAGTATCAAAATTTTAAAAATTTATGTACGAAATAATTTATTTTTTAAAATTTTGGCACCATTTTATTTTTTTCTTACTTCTTTTTTAATTGGTGAGAATAAATTTTAAAAAAATATGTACGAAAATCTTTTAATATTTTGATCTAAAAAATTAGCTTGAATTTTTCTCAGAACAATTATTGAAAAACATTAAGAGAGTAATTGTAAATGAAGGAAAAATAGTTAAATTTAAGAATAAAACTAACGGAAGTTAATGAAAACTAACGGCAGGGGTAATGATCTAATAGTTTTAAGGGTGAATTACACTGACCTCCCCTGAGGTTTATAACAAATATAATGCCCCCCTTGAGGTATCTAAAATTACTTTGACCTCCCCTATTTTTTAAACTATTATTCAGTTACCTCCCCTATCGTAAAAATCTGTCAAACGTCGTTAGATATACTATTAAAACTTCAAGTTTAAAATTTTTTTTGACAAAACAAACTTTAACGTAATTCTTATCACGTCCAAAATAACCTATGTTAATTTTTTGCGATTTTTCTAAAGTCAAAATTCGGACAGATTTAAAAACTCTGCTTGAATTTTGACTTTAGAAAAATTTAAAATAATTATCTTAGGTTATTTCGAACGCAATAAAAATTATGTTATATTTCATTACGTCAGGAAAAATCTCGAACTTGAAGTTTTAATAGAGTAACTAATGATATTTGACTGATTTTAATAGTAATGGAGGTAATTGCATAATAATTTAAAAACTAAGGGAGGTCAGAGTAATTTTAGAAACCTTAGGGAGGGCATTTGTACTTTATGTAAACCTCAGGGGAGGTCATTGTAATTCACCCTAGTTTTAAAAGTAAGAGAGATGATTGTATTTTCTGAAACCTCAGAGGAAGTCCCTGGAATTGTTGAAAACCTGAGGGGAGGTCAGTGCATTTTAACCTATATTTATTCAATACGTAATATCAAATACCAATCATACCCTACCTGCTCACAAACAAGTCAGTCGTTGTTGGGTGACAGCTAAATGAAAGCGACAGACCATCAGGACGAGCCTGATCTTATTACACGTGTAACAGTAACCCCCCCACACAATATCAAAACCAGCCCCAAAAAACTGTCGGCGGGGGTGGAATGCGCACCCCCAAGGAGCAAGTAAAATGAATATTCGGGCAGCTCCACTCAGTGGGGGGTGGGGCCCATCTACAATATTTTTATGGTGCTTCGCTTTCCACCGACGGAAACAAGTGTGACAGCCAGCTCTTACTTGTCTGTCGTGAAAAAGTTATAGCGGGCCCTACACAACACGATTTTTTCTTGTTTCCTCGCTCTCTCGTCTGGGTCCTACTTTGCTTACGTGTTTCTAATCTTTTACACCTGGCGTTATTCAACAGTACATAAAGAAATTATTAACTTTTGGGGCCTACACGATAATCTTTGTTAGTATCTGGTCATCACATCAAAATATTGATGATTAGTTGTCAATTTGGTAAGCTATAAATCCCTTTCACTAAATAATTACACAGCATGGGCCATATTTTAATAAAAAAATTATTCAATCGCGTGATAATTTAACACTCTTTCTCATTGTATTTTTATGTAAATTTAAAAAATTAATTATATGGACGTCAATGAATTTGTAACGAAAAATAATATTAAGACACTATGTGTTGATGCCCCGAGACAATTACGTAATTACTCATATCCTAATCGCTTATATAATAACAAATTGTCGGTGGTAAAATGACTGTGTTAATTTTTTTTTTTTTAATCTTGGTATAATGTTGTTTTGTCCAAAAAAACAAAAAAGACAGTAACGCTCCATCACTTTATAACCTTTTCGTCTGTTTCAAACCCACCTTTCCCATGTTGGAATCGAAGGTGATTTAATAAATTTGACAGCTATCAAATTTTACGCCAATAATAATTAGTTTGCCTTGACAAGAGATTTGAGAGAAGTATAAAATTATGTCTCAAAACTAATAAAAATTTGAAAAAAATAAAAAAATAATCCCAAAATAGTGTCTATATTGACTCTCTTTTTTTTGTCTTTAGTGAATTTTTTCTAAATTTTGGATTTAGTTTTATACTATTTAGATTCCTTTCATCGAAATGAACTATTAATAAATTACAAAAAAATAATATAAAAATAACAAATACAATTTTTTAATAAAGACGAAAAAATTTAATTTAGTAAGTGTATACAGAGTCTTGTCTTGTCTTTAATTTGGCCCCACGGTAATGAATGGCAAATTGATTCCCTAGAGATTAGTCAAAATTCTGATATGTTGGCCTCTGAGATATTTTTTTAAAAAAAAGAGTAAACTTGCTCAAGGGTGGAATCACATCAAGACCAGCCCATCAAAAAATTTCAAAAAATTTTAGGATCTAGGCATAAATTTTAAACATTGTAAAAAAATTATTTTCGGCCCCTTACCTTTCTAAATAAAAATCTCAACCTCCTCAAATGTCGAATCCTGATTTTGCTCATGAACTTCTAACTTACCCTACCAGAGCAAGTCTAAAGTAAAGGAGGCAGCTGATTGTTGACTATTCTAGCTACTAGAAGCAGAAATTTGGTATCGATAAAAACATGTGGAAATTCACAACTCACAAGTTTAGTACTGCACTCATACCATTCCTTATTTATTTAATTCAAATAAAAATGAAAAGACAAAAGCCTCGAGAGAGATAGAAAGAAACAAACCAAACTCCCAATCTCATCTATTCAGCAAATAAATAATGAACCCACCACACACACGGAGGGGAAGGAAACAAGGAGATGCACACCTAATTCTAACAAAATGTTGATCTGAGCCCGAACCGACTTTGTTTCACATCAAAATTCGACCGAAAATAATTTTCGTAATTTTTATTTTGAATTGATCGATTTTACTGTTCAACGTCGAAAAATCAACTGAAATCGAACCCGTTACACAACAATGCACAATAGTACCTCCAAATCGAATAATTTGCTACCGCTACCAAGTCACAATAAGGCATATTCATTATCAAGTGGTAGTTGAGGCCTACTAGAGTTGTGTTTATTATATTAATGCCATCTAATTTATCGAAAAGTGTCGGTGATACCTTAACTACTTAGTTATTTGACTAAACATTTTTTGCATTTTAAATATTAAATTCATTCTCATAGTTTTTCCAATATTTTACTAATCAAAACACCGTTTAATTTCTCATAATCTTGCGCACTTGGTTTTGCAAGTTGTCCCCATTACAAATTTGTGAAAAAAAAGGTTTATTATATATATTTAGAACACCCGTTTTGATGTAAAGACTTTTTTGATGTTGGCTCACATTTTATTTTTTCAAAATTCATAAAAAAAAATTCTTCAACTCAAATAATTGCAGTGACACTTACGTAAAATTAAAATACACAAATAACTTACGTATAAAATTTCTATGAATTACATAACTCGTACATATACTAGTTACACCTTATTCACCCTATTTTTTCTCATCTCTTTAGGAAAGATGGAAAGAACATGATGCAAGATTCAAAATGACTTTTCCATCATGACACCGTACTCATCACGACACACGAGCACCCACTATATATATATATATATATGAGAATTTTTTTATTAGATAGGGAAAGGGAAAGAGAGCTAAATTGACAAATTTGGAAAAGAATAGGATCCCAAGCAAAAAAAAAAAAATCAAAATTTTTTCTGAATTTAAATTCAATTTTCATAATTTACTTAAATTTATGAGATCACAAATACAAATAAATCATAATCATTGTTTTTAAATTCGGAAAAAAATTCTTGATTCCTTTTAGGAAATAATATATTTTTCCCTTAGTGATTTTTGTTTGGACACGTGTGCAAACATGAGAGGTCTTGGTAATCATGGGTCATCGCTTTCTAATCAATCAGATAATGGGGTGTAACTAATTAATAATAAAAATTGAAGCATCCAAGGAAGAAAGCAAAAGTGAAAAGCTTCTTAAATTCTTATTGAAACGTATGATTCTTGGTATGAGGAGTCTTATTAATTATTTTATTTTATTACCAAAAACTAATAATACTTATTGGAGCATTATGTGAAATTTTGTGTCCCCAAAGTGGGCCATTTCCCCAAATATATATACAATAAACTTCTCCTGTGACCTAAAAGCTCACCTACGAGTAATCAAGCACTTCTTAAAAGTGGATTGCTTCTAATTGGACAAAGTCAATTCAGGAAATTCTGAAAAGTGAACTTGTTTTAGATTGGGATCGAGTCTACTGACTGCTGCACAAAAATTGTACTGTGTAATAAAATGACGTTGTTTTGGCGTAAAAATTAAAAAAAAAATTCGGTTGAATTCTTTCCAAAATAGTATTTTGTGTATCAAAACGACATCGTCTATTCTCCTTCAACCTACACCCACTTACTTCTTCCAGTTGTAAATATCATAATACAGGTAATAGATTTGCGGTAACAAATCAGATTGTATTTATTAGGCTTTTCTTCGTTCCACGAGGACATCTATTCTGTGGAGCTCGTTGAAATGAATATGTTAAGATTCAGTATGTTAGCATATTTTTTAAGATAAATATACTCTAAAATTTAAAGTTATACTCGTATTGATCAACTTAATTTTTAATTTATTTAATCTTCTTTTGACGAATTTTTATTAAAAAAAGGACAATTTGAATTATTAAAATGTTGGAAATCAACCCACCATCTCCAATTTTGAGTTGGAGGAGATTCTGTCGGTTCCTTTGTAAAGAGAAGGGCATAATTGCAGCAAACGGCGTTAGGGGTCTGTCCACTTTATTTATACAAAAATGCTAGAGACACGTCATTTTTACACATCGCTTTTACACATCACTCAAAACTATGTCGTTTTGTATTGAAAAAAAATCATATTTGTTTTTGACCCATATCGCTGAAAACATATTTGGGTCTTCCTTAACACAAAATGACATAGTTTCGAGTGATGTGTAAAAATGATGTGTATGTAGCACTCTTCTTATTTATATGCTTCTCGAATAATGGAGATAAATAAAATATATATAACATTGTCTTATTGATCCCAAGGGGTTGTTTTGACTGTCTAAGGCTTGAGACTGATGCAGGGACGTCCTTCACATTTTTGGAGTTCGAAATGAAGTTTAAAGTATTAAGCCCTCTTACATCGCTTTACGAGTAAAAATTGAAAATTAATAAATCAGCTAACAATTAGAATAATATATATTTAAAAACTATTGACGATTATAAGAATTTATCATATTAACTCTTTTTATGACGTGGTTGAGTAAAGATAAAGTTTTTATTAACATCAATTGTGAAACATTTTTATTGAATTGTTGGCATAAAACTGTTGTTATTGACAGAACATAAATTATTCAACCCTCCAATTCACAGATCAACTGTTGGTTCGATTACGGCTTGAAGTTCAATCTCAAGCAATGGTAGAGGATCGGGTATGGCCTAGTGGTTTGGTCAGCTCGGCCTCATCTATTTGATCTACTCAGCCTTAGCCAGTTGTGCGCGATTCGACCTCGGATCGGTAGTCAACCTTGTTGACAGAATATCGGTTGCATATGGAAACCAATTATTATTTGGCTCGGATGCCAACCTTCGGTCTCTGGAGTAATCTACTTGGCTTTGGCCTTGACACTACTTAGTCTAGACCATGTGGTCTATTTGAACTAATCACTACTAGGATGGATGGCTCCGTGTGTTGGTACTCAACTCAATTATCCGGCCTTGTGTGTACTCACCCTGCAGTACTTAGCGACGTATTGAGCTGTTATACGTGATATATTGCGAGCTCAACATCGGATATACGAAAAATCCTAGTATCTAACTCCCTACTAAACAAGCATGGCTTCAAGATAGTTTTTTAAGTCAGAAAAAGTTGTGCTCACTAAGACTGAGTTATATGTGGGGAAGGTTCATGTGAATGATGGACTTTTTAAACTCAGTGTAATGACAATTTTTTCCCGTGATAATGATAAAACAAAAGTCTCTTATTCTTACTTGCTCGAGTCTTCTAATTTATGGAATGATAAATTAGGTCATGTTAATTTTAATACCTCACGTAAATTAATTAACTTGGACCATATTCTTATATTGCAAATTGATAAATCTTACAAGTATGAAATACGTGGAAGCTAAATTGATGAGGTCTTCTTTCAAGACTGTCAAAAGAGAGTCTTAACCTCTAGATTTTATCCACACTGATGTGGGCAATTTGAAATTTATTTAGACTAGAGGAGACAACAAATATTTTATTACTTTTGTCAATGACAACACGAAATATTGTTGTGTCTACTTGTTAAAAAGCAGAGATGAAACTCTAGATAAGTTAATTCTATATAAGAGTGAAATAGAGAATCAACTTAGCAAGAAGATTAAGGTACTTAAGAGTGATCAAGGTGGCAAGCATAAAGCGCCCTTTGGTGAATTCTTTGTCCAATACAGAATCATACACCAAACTACAACACCTTTTTTGCCTCAGCAAAATGGTGTTGTTGAGTGCAAAAAATGTACCTTAAAAGAGACGATAAATGTTGTATTTATCAGTTCTGGGCTACCACAAAATAGGTGGGGGAAAACAATTCTCTCAACAAATTATCTCCTGAACAAGATACCAACTTCCTTGGCTTAGTGTATGTAGCTCAAGGATCTTCAATACTTGTAATTGAACTGAACGTTGAGGCCCACTGGCCACGGTGTCAGAAATTGAGAGTATTGTCATATGTGAGAATTCCTGATTTTGAATATGGGTGGAATGACCCCAGCAAAAGGGTAAAGCCTTTTTTTTAAAGAGGAGAAAACCATCAGTCATGGAAAGGTAATTCTCAAATATGTACTTTGACCAAACAGCTTTCCATTTTTGGCTTCTGATGAGAATTCCAAGTCGTATTATGCATCAGAACCATCAATCGTAAGATTAACCAGTCAGAAATCTTCCCTCCTCTAAAGCCTTATTCACACGCAGCGAAGAGGCTGAAGCGTTCTATGCTTATCGAACAGTGAGATGGAAGTTGAAAGGGTAGACATAATCTTGCTAATAAAGACAAATGATTTTAGGACGAAAGCAAATGATTGCGATCCCACGGGTAAGCATTGGTCGTGAAATACGAAGTAATGTAAAATAAACCAAATTTAATACTCAAATATCTAGTTTGATAACCTGATACTAATTATTCTTTTGTTTCTAAGCTAATCTTTTACTAGAGGGAAAGGTAGGGAAAAGCATAGAGCGTGTGGAGTTTCGAAGAGGCATTCACACTTTGATTGGTGAAACAACTTCATGCATATTGTGAAAAGGGAAAAGGACGAATGTTCATGTACTTTTCAAAAACGACGGAAAGATACTTCAGTGCTGCAAAGGCAATAATGTCTTACGATATAGAGATCCTTGCGGAGACGGATATGAAAACCCTTTGCAGATGGGTGCAAAATAGAAGGGGGACCCTAATCTCTTAAATCCACTCATTATGAAATATCAATCAAATTAGTCTGTCTACCTCTTTCTTTCATAGCAAAACCTTTATTCAGCTAGTATAAAGGTCTCTCGCATGAGCCCTTTATTTCCCTAGGATTGTAAATCAATTGGTCAGAGCACGGTTTGAGCCCCATCAGTCCTGCCAGAAGAAACTTGACAAAATCCCATATGAACGTTGAAAGGGTCAGAACCCTTCTTATAAGTAATTACGAATGTGGGGATGTCTTGTGAAAGTGACAGTATCTACACCTAAGAATGTGAAGATAAGTCCCAAAATTGTTGAGTGTATGTTCATCAATTATGCACATAATAACAGTGCATATCGCTTTTGTTGTGCATGAATCTAAGATACTAGATATACATAACAACACGATTATGAAATCTAATAATGTAACGCTTTTTGAACATGTATTTTCATGTTGATCTAGTGGAGAGTCTAATTTAGTAAAATGAACATTAGAGCCTGTGAAGAAAGTAGTCGAGAATAAGAAGAAGATGTTGTAGACGAGCTTAGACATAGAAAAAAAAAGGCTAGAACGTCAACTTCTTTTGGTCCTGAATTTCTAACATATCTGTTGGAGAATAAGCTTCGAAACTTTACGAAATCTATAAGTTCTCTTGAAGGATCTATGTGGAAAGAGGTAATAAATAGTGAGACTGATTACATACTGCAAAATCATATTTGGGAACTCATGGATCTTCTTTCATGTTATATGCTGTTACGGTCCGTTTATTAACAGTCAAAATTTTGAAAAAAATATGGTGAATATAATAAGAAGAGAGATATAGTGTAAAGGAAAATTTATTATAGATGGGCAAATAGTTATACAATGATTTATTTGAGTATTTTTTTAAGAATGATGATATAGTAGATATGAATATGTTAATGACATTCTCATAATTAATAATGTCAATTGCGTAAATAGAAGGCGGATATGAAAGTGGAATAAGATATGAATAGGAGGAAGGGTGGAATAATTTTATTCTCCTTCAGGCAAATAAAATTGTATTCTGAATATCATATCTGAGATATAAAGAAATAAACAAACACCAAATATGACAAACTGAATATTCATATTCGAAATGATAGACAACGAACCCTTATTTAATCACTAACAGATACACCATTAAAAAATAACAACAAGTGCAAAAATAAAATAAAATAATAATAATCAGATAATCGAGACAAATAGTTACCGCTCATAATTTTGCACTGATTGATTCCATTGCCTTAAATGGAGTAACTAGACGTTGCCAGCCACGTTTATTATTTTTTTCTCAACCATTTATTTTGTCCCATCTAAATCAGAAGAGATATCGAATCATGGAAATTCACTATTTCTTGGGAGGTAGGGTCTCCTTATTATACATTATGTATTTTTGAAGGACAAAAAAAAAAAAAAACAGAGAGAGACAGAGAGAGAGGGAGAGAGAGAGAGAGGTGGGGTCTACAAAAGAGTTGTGAAAGGGTTCTAACACAATATTCTTATTTTGCCTTCTCAATAATTATTAGACTTCTCTCTTCCTTTTGCTTTTACCTTTAACTTTTTTCCAAAGCAATGGCTCCCAAAAGAGATTTTACATATATATTCATACATACACACACGCGCACACACATACACACACCTCTGCAATATTCAAGAAATGCAAAGGTTCGACACGAGTTAACTCATTGCTTATAACTTAGTTCATGTATAACCAAAAAAATTGTTACAATCCTTCTTGAATAGTTTTATTATGTTGAGTTTGTATTAAATTATTTTCTGTTAAAGATATTGGGTATTATTTTATATTTCATAATTCTTGTATAGTTTTTTTGTCAAAATTTTTATATTTTTCCATTTATCTCGGCGAAATAAAAAAATACATAAAATTATGGATCAAAATTTTAAAAAAATCATGTAAGACGGCGCCAAATATACTAAAAATATAGTGAAAATTTATCTTTTTAAAAAACTTTTTTCGTCTTGAATTTTTTTGTACTTTTTGTCATAATTTTTTATTTTTTATATTTATTTCATCAGAGATGAATGATAGTTTTAATAATCGGACATGAATTTAATTAAAATTAAAAGATAAATAATAAAAAAGATAATAACAATAATACTCAAAAACAAAATTGTCCAAATAGACGAAGAAGGTAAAGAGACAACAGACTTGCCATGTGATGAGGTTCGAATTGTTTTGGGTCACGTCACGTCCAAGTGTGATGGATTACTACTATAATTGTACAGAATTATTTTGCTTAGTTGAATTTGTTAAGGAGGATTAATGCCCAAGAATATAAAAATGATGAAAAAAATAATTGAAACAAATGTTGTTTTAAGCTCACAAAATAATATTAGACGGTCCATTTTATAGCGTTACAATTCTATGAGAATTACTAGTTTTATTATTTTCCATAATTTTTATGGTCATTTTGATATTTTTTCTTAGTCTATGAGACGGATCTAAGATTTATAAGAATTTGAGTTAAGTGTTTTACAACATATATAATTTTCTGAAACAAATGTATCAAATTATTTGAAATATATGTATATGTCTATTCTTTTAAAAAAAAATCCTACTCAGTAGGGTCCATTGACCCTGTTACCACTATATAAATCAACCCTGCTCCATAATCATGTCCTTACCAACACTAATTGGATTGTGGGATGTTTAATTAGAGGTAAATCGATGATTAGCCAACCTCGCATTTCTTGTAAATGACTTTTCATTGCATTATTACTATGATATGATAATTCTTGTAGCCGGTGGGCCCCATTCGGCCTGACTTTATTTTTTATAAAAAGATTTATCTCTATTCAATTTTTTTCACATTGTTATTTTGGCCTCAATCTTTTTGTGAATTATTGGTCTGTCTCAATGAAATAAATCTAAAAAGTATAAAATTATGTCCAAAAGTTAAAAAAATATCACTAAAGAGACGAATAAGTATTAAACACTATTTTTGAATTATTTTGGTCTTTTCAAATTTTGTCCATTATTTATAATTTTCCTGAAAATCTCTTGTCAAGATAAACTAATAATTCACAAAAAATTGACGAAAGATAAAAAAATTGCAAGAAATTTTCATATAAGAACTATCCATGCGTAAGTTTAGAAATACATCTTTACGCCTTATTACAATACTTATATGCGGGGTACTATTTTATCTTGGGAGGAGGTGGGACTCATTAATCCCGTCCATACCAACCATTGCTCCATTGCCTCTGACCACCACCACCAGCGCCCCCCCCCCCCCAAAAAAAAAAAAAGCTGCCGCCACCGTCACATACATATATTCACACAATTTTAACAAAATATCTCTGTTCAAAATTCTAGACATCCAAGTGGAATATCTTAAAAATAATCTAGTCCAAATCAAATATGGAATTATGTTTAACTAGTATTAAAACAGTATCAGGACAAATAATCTCCAAGACTATTACTCTAAGACTATTAATTCCGTCAATTTTAATCCTCGAACCAAACAAGGCCCTAATTTATAAATTCGGATATAAACGTGTTGGGAATTATGAGATGCACGTGGAGTCCTCTGAAACAATACGAACTTTACGTGCATCTAACAATTCTAAACACATCTATATTCGAATTATCCATGATTTTTTTTTGGTTAATCTATCATGTTGCATGTCAAAGCTAATTGGCATTAATTTGGAATGAGAAAGTCTTCCTCCACATGGTCCCCCACCCCATTCAGTAAATTTTTATTTATTACTTCTTAGTTTATTTACATTTCAGGGGCAGACCAAATAACCACTACCTAATTAATACTTCATTTTTACTCTCTCCTACCTAAATTTAGTTCCTCTCATTAAATGCATGACAGCATGAGTGTTGTAGGATAGTCGTTACAACATGTTTTAATTCTTTTATTATTGCTAGTTGTATTAATACCGATTAATATTAGAGTACCTTGATCAACTTCCTTGCAACTAACATCTGTTATAATATTTCATCTGACGTATAATCACTTGATATTTAATTCTTGAAGAGAAATCCCATGACAAACGTATAGTTAGTGTTTATAATTTGTTCCAACGTTTGATTCATGTGATTACGATTTTATCTAAAGCACAAGAATTTAGTTTTTGTAATAATTAAAGATTTTTAAATAATTTAAACTGATTAATATTTAATAATTGAGACATAATCGAGAGACTACCAAACTAATTGAAATAGATATAGAATCCAACATTTTTATTTAGCTACGCTATATAGTAATTGGGAGATAATTTTTCACGAGTAGACACTTGAAAGTGACAGGTGATATAAATATATAGTACTCTTCAATTTATATTCAACAAACAATCATGTGTTATGCAAGAATTTATAAAAGTAAAAAGTCATATATTCATGTGTGTGTGTGTGTGTGTGAACATTGCTTTATTTACAAACTTGAATCTATGATATCATATTTCTGTTGAATGGACGACTTAGCTAATTTTAATAAACTAATTCTTGTTTTATTTTATATAAGCTATCTTTATCATCCTTAAGCATAAGTTTTATAGTTAATACTATTTCATGATTTGAAGTTTATATTTTTTAAACAGAAACCGAAAAATGCTATTACTTTCAAATATTAAATGTTTATAGTCACTTAAATCATTCATGATTTAAAAAAAAACTAAATAAAAATTCAAACATAAATACGCATTGATGTACACAAATATTTTTAGTTTTATTTTGAAACTTTAGTACATGTCACAAATTGAAACATTTCTTTCATTATTTATTTTTTTTTTTTTTTGGAAAAATCCGGTGTTGGTCTTTTTGGCATAAAGAGTTTTTCCGTTCATAATAGGGAGATCAGAAAGCTTACTCCTGTGGGAGACTTCCTCCCATAGAGGAAATAAATGCCCGGGCAGCCAAGTGGACGGGAGATTAAGCTGTGTACCAGAGATCAAAAATTATGCTTTGCATTTCAAGTCATATCTCCAAGAGAAAAGGAAGGAGGAAAAGAATCAACGAGGAATCTATAACCAAAAATAGTAAATAAAAAAGCGTGGCAAAAATTCTTAACCGGAGATGTTAAAAAATGCAAAATCAATGAATACTGAAACTGCCACAATTGTTTCAGCGGGCGCTACTGCTTGTTAGAAGGTATTAGAGAGACGGTCATAGTTCCAAATTTACATAAAAAAGAATTTGACAATTCCCATAACTCAAAATCAAGCCACAATAAATTCTTGCTCATATTATAATCCATGGTTTTATTAAAAATATGAATAAAATTAAATAGCCACCCACCTTCTCTCAAACTTTGAAAACCTAGGCCAATGTGCCACTAATATTCTAAAAATTGGTCAATCTCAAGGTAAAAACTTCCCTGCATTTATTTTGTTGCCCTCCTTTTTTCGTACCAAACGCATACACCATTATGTAATGCTCTAATATATATTTATTATCATGTGAAATTATATTTTTTTGGTAACTACAAAATATATAAACTGATTTCATATATAAAAATTAATAACATTTGAAAAGTTTATACTTAATCGTGGAGAGTCTTATGGCACCGTGCTCTAGGAGCAGTGGATAATTTTTCCAATGAAAATACTGTCAAGGAATTCTGTAACAAATATTTTAGCAGTGCAACAGGCTGACATCAATATATTAAATAGAGAGTAAATTGACAGCCTACCAGTCGAAGCAACATCAGATGGTCCACTTGCATTATTGTTTAGAGCTGTCAATAATATCTCCCCACAAAAAAACCATAAAACTAGTGAGGCATTTGTGCTGCACATACATGTTGTTGACATATTTATTAATATAGTTTTCTTGGATTCGTCGTATGTACCCACATGGTTGAAGATGTTCTCTCTCTCTCTCTCTCTCTCTCTCTCTCTAAGAAATTGAAATTTATTAAGGGTTCTTGTTGCCATCTGGGATTAAAATTTGGGACACAACTTTCATATGGTTAAATCAATGCATGGAAGAAAACACAGGTAATTTGTGGTGCAAAGAAGATTTTAAACCACATGCTTCATTGTGACAAGATTTTAGTTCCATCATATCATTATGATTTCAAGACTTCACATGTGATGCAACAATTCTATTAAGTTTCAATTTTACTAATCATATTATCTATTTTATAAGTTTCCATAATATATTGTCTGCCCATGAAATGTCAAGATAGTTAGAATTTTATGTATAATCAAAACAAATTGTTTTCGGATTAATGCACAGATGAAACATTCTATGTAAAATGTAATTCTAATAACTAGTCACCAATAGTTGATTGACACGATTTTTGACAAATGATTTAAACAATGAGGTCATAAAACAAACATTTGGAACCCTCAAAATGAGACCATGGTGGGTCAATTTTGCATTATGTCAAAAATCAAACGAGAAATCAAGGCTCGACATAGATCTTGATTACAAAGTGACGTCAATTTTTGAAATAGGATATTTCTATTTTGCACACTTTTCTAACACACTATCTAATAGTGCGAGTGCTACACTTTATTTTGGCGATTCTAATTGTTCATTTTATAGGTTTTAACATGTAAAATATTCACAGCAAAAATTAGTTTAATGAAATTTTGGTACCAATTTGAAAATTTGATTTTTTTATAAAATTAAGTTGAGACAATTCTCACTGTTCGTCATTATATTTGAATTTGACACATGTGGATATTCGATTTCTTGCATAAATTTATATGATGGGACACACAAAATGAAGGATGTTGGTGTACAGCTTGGCACCTTTGCACCCTAGCCCCTTCTCGTTTCGTTGGCCGATTGGCCTACCGTATGAATAACGTGGATAGTAGTCGTAGCCTCTGTTTCTTTCTCTGAAGAATTAGACTTATTGGGATTTCTTTGCCTTCCGATATCCTGTCCTATCTCGGGAGTATATTTTTTGAGGTGACCGACCTCAACGAGTTCTTCAAGGAACCTTTTGAAGACCTTGCAATCCTCAATAATGTGGCCAATGTCTCGGTGGTAATTGCACTAATCTCCATCTGGATTTCTTTTACTTGGATCCCTCCCTCCATCCTTGGTGGCCACTTCCAGTAGGGCTCTTCCTTTAGTGGCCAAATCATTTTGTAGACAAGGGTGTTAAAAACTGTTCTGATGGCTTTGAAAGCTTGTGGATTGTGTGCTTTGTATTCTCTTTTTGTAATGCCACATCGGCCATTTTCTTTCTCGACCACTTATTCTGATGATCGTCCTCCCTCACCACATTGGTCTTTTGATTTCGACGCCCCTATTCTCAGCTTCGCGATAGATCTTACCTGCAACTTGGCATATTTCTCCACTCTTGTCATAAGTTTGAAGACCGTACACATCGTTAGGGATTCACATAGCTTTTCGCGAGCATGTAAGTCGATCCTAAAGGTGATCACATCGTATTTCTTGCTGCAATCCTCTATTTTATTGTAAATTGTCCAATACCGGCTTGCGAATTCCCTGAGGGTCTCTTCAGATCTTTTTTTTATAGCCATAATTGTGTCTAACTCCTTTCACTAAGCCCGGGATGATGATGAGTCGTGCTATAAATTGCCTGCCCAACTGTCCCCAACTAGTGATGGATCATAAAAGGAGTTTGTGAAACTAGTTGAGGGTAGTCTCCCTTAGGCTCATGGCAAAGACCCGACAATAAAGATTCTTGTTGTCGAGAAGTATGGACATGGCTTGAAAGAACCCCTCAATGTGGTTCATGGGGCCAGTCTTATTGTTGTAGAGATGGAACTTCAGAGGGGCGAACTTTCTGGGTAACGCCTCTATCTCTATTCTCTCTGACAACAAAGAAGATGCTAGTTTCCGTAACGTCTTCTTTGCTAAATCATGTTCAGGGCGATGCACTACTACCTGTTCATTCAGCCATTCCCTAATGTTGGGAAGGTCAGGCTGAGGTTGATGTGCGCTGCTCGATACTTTCCCTTCTTGGGCATCCTAGGGACCACCACCGTCGGAGGCCATCCCCTTTTTCCTTATTTTGAGGCACCACCAATATCGTGGTGGCTCCCAGCTATCATGGCATGCCTATCTCGGTCGATCTGGGCCGTGTGTTCTCTATCATGGGCTCATTTAAGGTCCATGATCCTCCTTTGTGCTTTGTGGAGATAATGCCCAAGTTTGCTTACCTTGTTGTCTTGCCTTCGCAACCTCTCTCGGGTGCTTACGTTCCTTCTAGGATCATCACAGTTTCTTGAGCGAGAACTTCCATTGGTTTGGGATCCTCTCTCTTCTCTCAAGGTGGTTCATCTATCAGTTCCCCTCGTGGCGGGTCCTGTGCACCCTCTCGAGGTGGATCTTGTGGTGGCTCTCGAGTTGGCAATGGAATTCATGGTGGGTCCCATGGTGGAATCTTCTTCTTGATTGGGGCTGGAGGCGGATATTTTGACTTCTCATTGTCTATCTTTGTAATCTGACTCCACGGTGTTTTTGTCATGAGATTTTAATTTTTTCACAAACCATGTCAACTGTAGATGGGTGATATTCTAATAACTAGACAGTTAATACCGCAATAATGACATGATGGATACTCTCTCTCACTTTATCACTTGTGATCTATTTACAAGACAAAAGACCGTCAAAGACCCCTTCGTTGACGGAAAGACACTCTGATAATTAATTCGGGACAAGATCCACAAGAAACTCTCAATATCTATGTATAATAACAATTTACAACGTATCTTCCATCATTGGTGCATACCTTTATTTATTGACTTTTTGACTAATCAATTCGGGTTTTCTTTAGTTTATAATTCCTAATTAGAAACAGATTAAAAGTGTTTTCTGATTGTTCACTAACGAGATAAATTTGATCTGGACTCTCTATAGCCTAATACTCCTCGTGCTAATCTGATTAGAACCATCCCCAAGATAATCGGATTGTCTTATCTTAAATTCAATTCTGTTAACCGCCTATTTCATATCGGTTGACTTGTTAACCGTCTTTCTCAAGTAAGCTAACCCATTATGATCTCGACAATAAGCATGTGCACAACAGCACCCTCTTGCCGAGCTTGATATCCTTTGATTTAATTAATTAAAAAAACTCAATAAATCTTTATTTAAATTTTTACCTCCTTCAAATGTATTAAATGATATTTGATCAATATAATTTTGATTGGATTGATCTCGGCGAATTTCCTAAAAATAAAAATTTTAATCAAAATAAATATAAAAATAGTCAACAAAAATTTTGAACAAGATTGCCCAATCGAAGACATGGATCAGAGAGGAACCTGATATAAAAGAAAAAGAAAAAGAAAATGCAAAATGCAACAAGCCTAAATAATTCACAGTAATAGCATACCTTCATAAACAATTCAAAACTCACATCATATATATTGCAGAACTGAGTATAGGTATTGGCAATCGTATATGGGACTTTCCTCTGTTCTGCGAATAAAAACGTGCGTGAGGGCATTTTAGTCAAACAAACATCGGCATAAAGTGACTTGACCTTGCTTGGGACTGTTGCACAGGGAACATTATTCCAGTGTTCAAAAGCACCACCGCGTAATCTCTTTACATTCTTCAATATTATAATATTTATGTATAATTACACTAAATTTATTTCTGTGAATCTCATGTAAATAAAATTTATTTCCAAAATTATTAATTTTTTAGGTGAGGTTCACGGGAATAAACTCCAGATAAATAGAGGGTGTTACTAATTTTGAGCAGTATTTCAAATGTCCTGAATAATTACTAGCTGGGCAGGGCAGGTTCTTGGAATGACTCGTGAGAAGTTGGATTATTCCGTCAGGCCCATCCCACGTGATAGTTTGCGTCTTGGCGACTTCCCTCTTTGTTCCTCTCTCTCTCTCTCTCTCTAGTCTCCTACCATGAGGGCGCCCTCACGCCCCTAATCATGGACATTTTTTTTTTCTTTATATTCAACAAATTTTAAGGATGCAATTTGATCTGACTTAATTATTTAATTATTTTTATTTTTATGTGAAAATATTTTACAATTTTTTATTTTTTGTCATTTTTTATGAATTATAGGTTAAATTTGAAACAAATAGAAAAAACAAAAATAATTTAAAAATAATTTTTTTTTGTGTTTATTCCTCATCTATTGTGTTTATTTTTTTAACTTTTGGACATAATTTTATATTTTTTAGATTTCTTTTATCGAGACGAAATAATAATTCACAAAATCTTGAGGTTACAATAGCAAATGCAATTTTTTTAAATAGAGACAAAATATGCTTAAAAATAATCAAATCAAGGCAATGGAGCATTTGAGTTTGGATTATCTTTACTTATTTGCTATATTTTGGTTACATTTATTATTATTATTTTTAATTTTTAGATGAATTAAAAAAACCAAAAAAGACAAAATAAGTAAACCTCTAAGATTTTTGGTAGGCAGAAAATAAAAAACTAAACAATTATGCACGACGTAACAATTAGAGATAAAGTATGATGAAATACTTTGTTAGGTATATGATATATCACCATTTATTTTTTTAATCCATTTTAGTTTGCCCACAACCAAGGGAAAATCATGTTCTAACAAAAAATGTGTAATACCGACAGAAAGATGTAACATTAATGAGGCCACATGGACAAGTGGAATAACTCATAACAAAGTCAATTAAGAGGGATAGTTAAATCTTCTAATACATTTATCACGCCAATCTAGAAAAAGATATATTAATGAAGATTTATTTATTCTGACCGTATTATTAAATTATTAACTTTTTTTGTAAAACTTTAGTCTATTCTGTTTGAACTAAATTATTTAAGGTGAGTTTTGACCGTAATAAACACTTGTTTTCATTTCATTCGAGAGTGAAATTGACTTAAAAAGACCAATTATCCCCACTAATCCTAAGCATTCGTTGGATAATTTAAGGACATTATTTTTATTTTGTAGCCTCCAATGATTACGATACCTAGACTTATAAACGGAATCTGTGATGATGAGACTGCTTATTGAACTGAATAATTAAGTCCAAATAATATGAATTATGAAATCTAAACAACCTCCGGTGAAATAGGACCTTAGTTTTGTACGCATAAAATATGCACGTGGGACTTGTTTGATTTGTGAATTAAGTGCACGAGATTGAACTCTTCATGCCTAATTCCACGCAATTCCATGTTTAGTTGTCCAAAAATGAACCAAGGTTAATAATACTTGAATAATTATAGTACCTATATGTGGATTACTATTTTATCCTAGAGAGGGGGGGTGAGACTTATTTAATTCAGTCTGAAAAATAAAAACACCGAAAGCCTGTCATCGCTATTAATCACTATACTACCGACTGCCGCCACTATTTGCCATTAACCACCACCACATTACTGACCATCGCGGCTACTAAACACCACATTGTCGACTACCGCCACATTATTGACCATCACTACTAAATATCACCACGCCTATAACATCAAGACGAGCTTGGTGTGTCGCAAGCCCTATTGCTTCACAAATAGCGTTGCAGTGGCTCTTGACTATGCTTCTGGTTATAGAGGTGCAAATTGTTCAGAAATAAAATAATTGAAATTTCAAAAACCTTAGATATTCGAGTGAGTATTTTGGATAATCTAGTGCAAATCAAACATAGAATTAGGTTTGAATGGTATTAAAACAATACAAGGACAAATAATTATAGTATTACTGGCTTCAAAACTCTTAATCTCGTCAATTTTAATCTGCAAATTAAACAAGACCTTACTGCATTCAGATTTCAAATAACAACACAAAACTTTATTTTAAAAATAATAATATACAATATACACGTCATATGTCTTCTGAAAGTGACAACTACAGCCTGTTCGGGCAGCATACAGGGTGAATACTTGCCCTTTAATATTTTTTCCGCGTGGTTTATACTCTAAAAGATTTTGTAATTATTGTTTTGCATATATGAACAAAATAAATTACCATATCAGTTTCTCTCTCTTTTGACTAAGTCAAAACACTTTCCCAATTGTCTTAAATTATTTATTGAGCATTAATGTCACTCTCTTTTTAATTTTTACTAAGCTTATCTTAAATTTTATAAATTAATTGTAAGGTAATCTAAAAAGTAAAGAATCATGACCAAAAGCTTCAAAAAAAATTTAAAAATAATAAAAAGTTTTGATATATTATTATATTTAGTATATTATTTGATGTCGTCTTATTTAATTTTTTATTGATATAGAAAATAACAAAAATATAATATAAAACAATAAGAATTGTATTTGGGAAAAAAAATTGTCCAAATTCCACCGACTTTTATAGGGAAAAAACTTTTGCTCCTACGACCAACATAACAAAAACAAAATGGTAAATTTCACCTACTTCAGTACGCTTACTGATAAATACATTGATCTCTTCCGTAGTTTTAATAATGGCACCGTCCTCTCTTACTTTATAAAATATTCTTCTAACACCCCCTCCCCTTAGTTTCTAGTTAACTGTGTTAGGTTTAAAATGAAATACCATTTTTACCTTACCACATATATTACAATGGTCTTGCTAACCACCGCCTAATGGACTGTGAATAATATACATACATAAAATATCAAATAAACGCACATATCAATACACATTTTACAAATATCAATGCATATTTGTGAATATTAATACACAATTTACGGATATCGATACACTTTTTATACATTATTCATCGCCTAATAGGTGGTGGTTAGCATTTTTCATATTATAATAATTCCATCTTCCTATATATAATATTGTCTATACAATATATATATGTATGTATAGATATATTTATATATGTCCATATTAGGCTCCATGCTTTGGGCGTTAGGCTTCATGGTTATTTATTTAGTAATTTCATAAAACGGTGGTGTATGTCAATGCTTCAAAATAAGATGATAACAAAACCCTCATTGAACAAAGTTGGAAAATGATTATGAAAACGTGAAGAAATTAGCTTCGAATGTATTGATTTTTCGCAAGAAAGAGTGATGATTATAAGCAAGAAAATCTTGAAAAGGAGATGTGAAAGTTGGAGGTTGAAGAAAATGGCTTTAGCTAATTCTATTGCCAAGAGATTGGCGGACAAAAAATCCCAAGTGTTGATTAAAAATTGGCTTCATCTAATTTGATCGCTTCAGCTAATTCTAGAACATGAAATTTTTTATCAAAAACTTGGAAAGATTGATTAAAGATGAACCAATTCAAAATTAGCATTTTTTTTTTGAATTTATTGAATTTTCAAAAGAATTTAGTCATAAAAAACTATAGTGATTAAAATCGTGTAATTTGTTTAGGCTTAGGGCAAAAAGTTAATATGTTATATTCTTTAGATTGACTTAATATTATGTTTTTTGAATCTAAGTATTTGAAAAGTGACAGAAAAAATTCAAATTAGAAGTTGATTTTTTTAGTTTGGCT
The DNA here is from genome assembly GCA_019985065.2 of Arctostaphylos glauca. Classification (NCBI taxonomy): domain Eukaryota; kingdom Viridiplantae; phylum Streptophyta; class Magnoliopsida; order Ericales; family Ericaceae; genus Arctostaphylos; species Arctostaphylos glauca. The sequence goes on along the minus strand of JAHSPW020000006.1, from coordinate 11,520,642 downwards.
TAACTTTTTTCTAAACAAAAAGTACCAGGTTAATTTAATACACAAAATATAAAATTAAAAGTAGTATAAGGAGATGGCGATGGTGGAGAAATAAAGAATAATTTAATGTACAATGAACAAAAAAAAAGTATATGGAATCATATTAAAATTTTTAAGGATCTAAGAGAATTTTTTGGGATAAAATGAGAAATGTCATATATGATTGGTCAAAATAATCATGGGTACATATATATTTTTTATACAAGATCATTAAATGGAGGGATGATTAGCTGAAGCAACTAATTTTTTTCATAGACGAATTATTGATGAAATTACGAATAGGGTGGGTGTTATGAGTTTTTTTATAGGAGAAAGTATTAAATATTTAGAGGCAGAGCATATATCTTCTTGTATTTTCTTCCATTTCTCTTATGTATCAATTTTTTATTCATTTTCTACTTATTTTATATTTTGTTTTGAATTCTTCTATTTAATGAATTTTTTAAAATCTTTCTTTGAAAAAAGAATATAGAGAAGATACTAAAATATTATCAAAATGGGACGGCTAAAATGGAGGTTTGACCTACATGAAATAGAGAGATTTGGGAGGGGGGGGGGGGGGGGGTGTTAATATGGAATTTAAAAAATATGGTACTATGATATCAGTAATTTCTAACAGTCAACAGACGGAAACTAACGGTAGGGTGTGTTTGGAGAATACTTTATAAAGTAAGCCGCAGCATAATTGTCAAAATTTTGAGGAGGGAAATGTATTTATCAGTAATTTCAAGGGAGGTAGGCTAAATTTACACAAAACAAAACAAAGTTGAACGGGCTTGTTTACACTTTACCCTTCTTATCCTTCTCCACCTAAATATCGGGCCCCACTCCAAAACCCGATTTTCCCACTCCCCTCTCCTGATCATAAAAATCCACTGGGAGATCCATCGAACCAGATCTCTCTGTCCCTTCTGCATTACGCGTTTTACACTTTTCCTCTCTCCCTCCCCCTCCCCCCCCCCCCCACCCCACTGTTCCTTTTAACTCCAGACCCAGTTTGACAGTGAGGTTAAATAACCTTCCCTTCAAACTGGGTTTCTCTCCCACGGAAGGGATCTAGTTACCTAATTGTTGTATTGTTGTATAGTAATATTATATTATATTACTCCATATTCTTGTAGGTCATATACGTATGCGTATATGTGCTGTTTGTGTGTCGTTTTCGGCCATTCTTTAATGTAGAGTTGGTGTTTCCTGTGATGGGTGTTTAATAGAAGAGAAAAAGGCTGTGATTTCTATCTGTGAGGTGCTCTCTCTCTCTCTCTCTCGCTCTCTCTCTTCCCTCTTCTTTCTCCCTCCCCTCTCTCTCTGTCTGTGATTTGAAGGAGATTGGTAGTGTTTGTATGTGGCTTCTGGAGGTCTGATGGAAACCAAAGGACGACTCATTGCGGGTTCACACAACAGGAATGAGTTTGTTCTAATCAACGCAGATGAGATTGGACGAGTAAGTGCCTTCCTCTAAATCTTATCCCTTTTTCCTCTTTCTCTTGTTTTCTGCATTTGCTCTTAACTGATTTTCGACTCAATTTTTGCACTTTGGAGCAAATTGAAGATGAAAATGTTCTGAAATTATCCCCTTTTAGTTGTTTTTTTTCTCCCTCTGATTTAATTTGTTTTTTGACACCATTTCCTCCCTTTTCAGTTCAAAGAAAAGGAGAAATTGGACTAGAATTTGCCCTCGAAATCTCTCTCTCTCTTTTTTTTCTTTCCTCTCCATTTGCTCTTGAACTGATTGTCAGCTCCATTTGTTGATTTTTAGCAATTGTAGATGTAAGCGGTGTAAATAATGTGTTACCTTTTCTGTTCCTTCTTTTCTCCCTTTGATTAGCTTTTGATTTTACACCATTTGCGCCATAAAATAAACAATTGGTCAATGACCGAGATGTGGATCTCAAGCTTAGATTTCCTCTGTCTGGTTCTCTTTTTCAGCATTTCCAACCATTTAGGCTTATTTCTTCAGTTCTAGAAGAAACTCATTTCTACTCATTTCGCTCTCTTTCTATTTCTTTTAGTTGCTGTATAAATCCAGTATCCTCGTAGTTTCCTGATTCAATCAAATGCCTCACTAAATATTACATTTTCCCTCTTTCTGGATTTCAGAGCTACTTTTCCCATAATATGCTATTTTGAGCCCGCACTTGGATTCTTTGAAATCATGAAACTTGTGATCTGCAGCCGATTTACATTCTTAGTTGCTGCATTTATGACAGGTAACATCCGTGAAGGAACTGAGTGGCCAGATTTGCCAGATTTGTGGAGATGAGATCGAAGTGACAGTGGATGGGGAGCCATTTGTTGCCTGCAACGAATGTGCATTCCCCATCTGCAGAGCTTGTTACGAGTATGAAAGAAGAGAGGGGAATCAAGCATGCCCTCAGTGCAAAACCCGATTCAAGCGCATCAAAGGTATTAGTAGTTTGATTGTGGTTTCCTAGTTAGACTATCTTTTGCTTTGAGAATACATGTTGTAAATGTGTGGTAGTGGATGACCTCATGATCTCCAGTACCTCCACCTTAAATCCCCACTTTTTTTTTACCTCCCACCTCTTGGTTTTCACCACTAAATTTTCTTTAGTTTTTGTCAAAGATTGAGGACTTTGTAAGTTAGTCTTGTAAAGATTCACGAATATAGATGTATATGAAGAAGAATGATACTGGGATGATCCTGAAGATCAATCCTTGATAGCTCTTGAAGAACTAACTTCTCTACATCTAATGTTTGGTGATTTTCATTCTCCTCTGAGTATGTCTACATGTTTCAGTAGTTTCAGAACAATATGATAATCTGGTCATTGGTATTAATTTCACATCCGGTTTGTGTAATAGGGAGTCCCCGAGTTGATGGGGATGAAGAAGAAGATGAATTTGATGATTTAGACAATGAGTTTGAATATGGGAGCAACGACCCTCAACACTTTCCAGAGGCAGCGCTCTCTTCTCGCCTTAGTACTGGTCGCGGTCACCAAAGGAATGCTTCTGGGGTCACTGCTCCCTTTGAGATGGAGTCCTCTGCCCTAAATCCAGATATCCCACTCCTCACCTATGACCAAGAGGTGAATTGGTTTGACATTTTTTCAAATATGTTATTTGTCTGCTGCATTCTTTGCTGTTTTGAAAATTTTAATGGTCTAATAAAAAAGTATTGATAAAGGATGCCGGGATTTCCTCTGATAAGCACGCGCTCATCATTCCTCCGTTCATGGGTCGCGGAAAAAGGGTTCATCCGGCGCCGTTTACTGATTCTTCCATGTCCTGTAAGTTTTGATGGTCCATCTAAATTAATTGGTAATCAGTTTTTGTAAATACAAAAAAGATATATATTACAAGACTTGTATGGTTGAGTGTATTTGTTTGTGTTGATTCTACAGTGCCACCTCGGCCGATGGATCCCAAAAAAGACTTGGCAGTGTACGGCTATGGTACAGTTGCGTGGAAAGACAGAATGGAGGAGTGGAAGAAAAGGCAGAATGAGAGACTTCAAGTTGTTAAGCATGAAGGAGAGGGTGGAGATGATTTTGATGATCCTGATTTGCCCAAGTAGGTGCATTTGTTAATTAATGTTTTTGGGGTAGTCTGCATGTTTGACTTGTTATTCTAACTTGAAGTTTGGCAGATGTTAAATTGTGTTTGAGGTGCTTAATAATACGGTTAAGATCAATAATATTTATTGTTAGTTTATGAAGTCCCTTTTTGCCTTTTCTTGAATACTAATGACATAATCAGCTTATTGATTACAACTGGGACTTAGCTGTGTCTGTTAGTGTCTGATCTTCGAAATTAGTTGGTCTTTTGATTGCTTATAGTTGCACGTTTAATTCAAACCTTGGGTGTTGGATGACAGCTGTCTTGGTGAGCAGCTGACCTCCAAACCTTGCTAGATTTAACAGAATTGTTATGGGAAAAAGTATAATTAAAACATCTAACTTTTGAAAATTTTACTGGTTCGGGACTAATTATTTTGATTATTAGAGTGGTCATAAATAACATTAGAGTTCTGAATATAAATCTAACTCTTGTGCCTGATTTTAAGGAGGAGCTTTCACACGAGGGGTTTCCAAAAAGCGACGGTACACTTTAAATATCTGCTATTTAAGTGATGTGATGATTGGTCTAGGAAATAATTATCAGGAAAATGCAAAATGCAGAACTGAATTGGCTTGTCTCTGTCTCATCATCAAATATTAACGAATCCATTCCGTTTCATTATATAAAGAAAGTAGTACTTCACTTGATTTAACTGATTACAAACAGTAGCTTTATATGAAATATATTTTCTGAGATGTTATTACTTAAGAGAATATTGTACAAGGATTTTCAAGGAGAAATGTGAACTAGTTCTACATATTACGGAGGGGACCTTATGGGAAAAACACAAACCCAATATAGCACAAGTTTAACCATCGAGGGTATATTAACAAGTTGGCATTTATCTTGCTTAACCTTATTAGGGAAACTTGCCATGTAACTTGTGATTTTGATTTGTTTGAAGATATTCTGTCTCATTTATATATCTAGTGAGTATTGAGATTGTTTCAAGCAATTAACTTTTGCTTTGTTCAAGTGAGGTATGAATTCATTTAACTTAACCCTATACCCGTGGTAAATTCAAGATACGGGTGAAACAGTCACACATGTAAACAGACGAGAGGCTATACCTGATTGTCATAAAATTAATTGAATGAACTGATGGATTTCATATCTAATATTTATGTAACTTTTTGTTTGGATTTCAGAAATTTGTCAATACTAATTTTCTGTTCTTTCTTGTTTAGGATGGATGAAGGTAGGCAGCCACTTTCAAGGAAACTGCCAATTTCTTCAAGCAGGATAAACCCGTACAGAATGATCATTTTACTCCGACTTGCGGTTCTTGGACTCTTTTTTGACTATAGGATTCGCCACCCCGGTCCCTGATGCCTATGGATTGTGGCTAACCTCAATTATTTGTGAAATATGGTTTGCTGTATCATGGATATTCGACCAGTTCCCAAAATTTTTCCCAATTGAGCGGGAAACATACCTAGATAGATTATCACTGAGGTATATGTTCTCTCCCGCTCTCTCTCTTTCTCCTCCTCCTCTCTGTGCGCCTCTGCGTGCATGTTTGTTTTTGTGTTCTAAGCTAGTGCTTGATAAAACATCATCTCAGGTATGAGAAAGAGGGGAAGCCATCTGAGTTAGCTCCCATAGACGTATTTGTCAGTACTGTGGATCCATTGAAGGAACCACCACTTATCACTGCAAACACAGTTCTTTCAATCCTTGCTGTGGATTATCCAGTTGACAAGGTTGCTTGCTATGTTTCTGACGATGGTGCTGCCATGCTCACCTTTGAAGCCCTCTCTGAGACGTCTGAATTTGCTAGGAAGTGGGTCCCGTTCTGCAAGAAGTTCAATATTGAGCCTCGTGCCCCGGAGTGGTATTTTGCTCTGAAGGTTGACTATCTTAGAGACAAAGTGCATCCTACATTTGTGAGGGAACGCCGTGCAATGAAGGTTTGCAACTTTGTCCTTTTTTTTTTTTTGTGTTTTCACATTCGCACAGTGAATGTACGTGTTGCATGGCAATGTGCTTTTGCTGCAAGTACATGTCCAAGGGCCATGTTTGATTAGTTGTACTAACAGGAGGATAGGCAGTCTTATAGTATGAGTAATGCTAATGTACTAGTAACAAGGGGATTACAAAGCACAAGTTTCCATGTATTGTATTCACATCTTTGTGGGAGTTGTTCTCCTCCAAGGAATATGCCATCCTCCATCAAATTGTTGTATTCAAATGGCTGAAATGTCGTTCCACTCGGATTTATAATCCAGTCTTGGTTGTCATTGGGCCAATCAAACATTCCCATGGTGACATTGGGACTATATCTAGAAGCAAGTGGAGAATTCGGGTTTTGGCATTTAATCAAAAGTATGGCAACTAGTTTCTAGCCGCCTGAAGAGTTATGAAGCTTGATAAATCCTGAGATTAACTGGAGTTTTGAACTTTATTTGTCAAATGTAATGATGGGTTTTGTTTTTCTTTTACCTTGTGTCTGCAGAGGGACTATGAAGAGTTTAAAGTTCGGATAAATGGACTGGTTGCGATGGCACAGAAGGTTCCGGAGGAGGGTTGGACAATGCAAGATGGGACTCCATGGCCAGGCAACAATGTCAGGGACCATCCAGGAATGATTCAGGTATGGATATTTTTTCCCTTCTTTTTTTTGAATGATCCACGTGAACACTTTGATTCATGTTGAATTTATCTTTTCAATAGGTGTTCCTGGGTCATGATGGTGTCCATGACGTTGAAGGAAATGAATTACCCCATCTCATTTATGTGTCTCGTGAGAAGAGGCCTGGTTTTGATCACCATAAAAAGGCCGGTGCAATGAATGCTCTGGTAAATCTCCCTCTCTAACTTGGAGTTAGCTCAGTTTTTTCATCTGGTTTAAGTGTTTAACTATTTTTGGTAAATTTTTCAAGGTGCGAGTCTCAGCAGTCATCTCGAATGCTCCTTACATGCTGAATGTCGATTGTGATCACTACATAAACAACAGCAAGGCACTCCGCGAAGCCATGTGCTTCATGATGGACCCCACCTCTGGAAAGAAAATATGTTATGTGCAGTTTCCTCAAAGGTTTGATGGGATTGATCGTCACGACAGATACTCCAATCGGAACGTTGTGTTCTTTGATGTATGTAAAACACCTTTATATTATTCACACATGCATGATTGCACCTAAATAGTTAACCATTTACATTAGTCATCCGATGTGGCACACTGCACAACCTTTCGATGTTAACGATGTGCATGTTGGATCCATTACACCAGTGGTGGTAAAGTGCACACATACAGTAAATATAAATGGTCAGGCCATAGACAAAGCTAATAAGTTTTATTTATTAAACAGATTAATATGAAAGGACTGGATGGGATCCAAGGACCGATTTACGTTGGAACTGGATGTGTCTTTAGGAGACAAGCACTCTATGGCTATGATGCTCCTGTCAAGAAGAAAGCTCCGGGAAAGACTTGCAACTGTTTGCCTAAATGGTGTTGCTGCTGTTTTGGATCTAGCAAGAAAAATAAGAAAGGGAAATCAAAGGAGAATAAGAAGAAGACAAAGAGCAGGGAGGCGTCGACACAAATACATGCTCTTGAAAATATTGAGGAAGGAATTGAAGGTGAGCAACGGTTTTAAAGTGGATGTTTGTGATATATGTTCAAACTTTCTGATGTGGGTCCCTAGTAGTTCAGTAATACTTGTGTAATGTGGAACATTCCTTAGGCTGTGTATGGGTAGTGGAATTTTGTAGGGATTCACCAAGCGTAGGGTAAAGGATGGGGAAACCGAAGAAATATTTAGCTTCTTCACTTTATTTTGTCCCATTTTTTCCTTCACGTCCATAAATCACTTAAAACACCAATGATCCAACCACACCACTAACTTGGTTGTCTGTAAGAATCCTTTACAGTGACTTAGAAGTTTTTTTCTGTTACCCCCCCCCCCCCCCCCCCCCCCCCCCCCCCCAACACACCACAAAGGGACGAAGCTGTTCGTTCAGTTGGATTATCGTCCTGGATGTTTCTGATATATATAATTAGGATACTTGCTCTGCAGCTTTGGTGTTGTTTTCTTGCTCTCCGTATGTCTATATAAAACAGTACGTTCTTTTGTCTCTAACAAGTTCTTGATGATTGCAGGAGTAGAAAATGAAAAATCTGCACTCATGCCCCAGATAAAATTTGAGAAAAAGTTTGGACAGTCACCAGTTTTTGTTGCTTCAACACTACAAGAGGAAGGAGGAGTTCCACCTGGAACAACGTCTGCGTCACTTTTGAAAGAAGCCATTCACGTTATTAGCTGTGGTTATGAGGATAAGACGGAGTGGGGAAAAGAGGTATGCAACATCTACATAATTCTGGAGTTTTTTTAGTTTGGTTGCTGTTTCGGAATTATCTTCCATTTTACTTTTTAGAAAATTCTTTTGGTCGATGGTTTTAGAATTTTTTTTTTTTTGGAATTTTGTGGAAAAGAACCCCTTTTTCAGAAAGTATCAAAATAATTGTCAGATTCTCGAATAATACTAAAGGAAAACATGACTTTATGTTTCAACTTCAGTTTCCTGAAATTGTTTCTTTGAGAAAACAAGATGGGGTCTGGACTTTTTCTTTCACTGAGGATTCAATGAATGAATCTTAATTTTCATTATTAACCAGGTTGGGTGGATTTATGGATCGGTCACTGAGGATATTTTAACTGGATTCAAGATGCATTGCCACGGCTGGCGATCAGTGTACTGCATTCCAAAAAGGCCCGCATTTAAGGGATCAGCCCCCATTAATCTTTCAGATCGGCTGCACCAGGTTCTTCGGTGGGCCTTGGGTTCAGTTGAGATTTTCTTGAGCAGGCACTGTCCAATCTGGTACGGTTATGGGTGTGGTTTGAAGCCACTGGAGCGATTTTCGTATATCAACTCAGTTGTTTATCCATTGACATCAATTCCCTTGCTCGCTTACTGTACCTTACCGGCTGTTTGTCTCCTTACTGGGAAGTTTATTGTCCCTGAGGTAACACACTGTCTCCAACTTATTATCTTGTTATTGGGGGAAAAACAGAACAATGTATTTCGTTTCCCTATGGAAAAATTTTCCACGCCTAAAGGGGCAATGTGGTAAATCCATTTCAGGAAAGACGAGAAAGAATTGCAGATGACAACGTAAAGAGTGGAAATCAATTACCCTGAAAAAAATTCAATCTTGGAATATGCACATTAGTACAATAGTGAGAATGTGTTGAGTTTAATCTACCCCGTAGGCCAACATATGATCAGACAAAATTTCCCTAGAAATTCACTAAACCGAAACCCCATCCATAGCTGTTTTCCTGACAATATCTTGGTTCTCATCTACAGATTAGCAACTATGCTAGCATTGTGTTCATGGCCCTCTTCATATCGATTGCTGCAACAAGTATCCTAGAGATGCAATGGGGAGGCGTATCCATAGACGACTGGTGGAGGAATGAGCAGTTCTGGGTGATCGGTGGTGTCTCCTCCCACTTCTTTGCCCTCTTACAAGGTCTTCTCAAGGTCTTGGCAGGTGTCAACACAAACTTCACTGTCACATCCAAAGGAGGAGACGACGGGGACTTTGCAGAACTCTACCTGTTCAAGTGGACATCGCTGTTGATCCCTCCGATGACTCTTTTGATCATCAACATAATCGGGGTTGTAGTAGGGATTTCTGATGCCATCAACAATGGTTACGAGACGTGGGGACCGCTTTTTGGAAGGTTATTCTTTGCTCTCTGGGTGATTGTACATCTCTACCCTTTCCTCAAAGGTATGATGGGGAAACAGGCGGGAGTTCCTACAATCATTGTGGTGTGGTCGATTCTCTTGGCTTCTATTTTCTCGCTTTTGTGGGTCCGAATCAATCCCTTTTTAGCAAAAGGGGGCATTGTGTTGGAAGTTTGTGGGTTGGATTGCAACTAAAAGAATGCACAAATCGATCGAAGCTTGTGTACATCTGTGAGAATTACAGGCAAGTGGTGCATATCGAGTAAAAAATTTCAAAATCCCTCGGACACGATACGATATTGATGAGAATCATCGGTAGTATAGATGAGCTGGAGATGAAGTTTGTGGTGGGTTTGTGTGTAGATAAAACAGGTCTGGGACCCCGGACGCATTCATATTTGTTCTGCAAAAATTTCCATTAATTCTTTAGATACATTTGGGGTTTCTTTTTTTTGGAGTTGAAAGGGGTGGAATTCTCTCTGTAATCCCAGCAGAACATAAAAAGTAATTTTCTTCATAATTTTATGTTCCCTCCTAAATAAGGGACTTGATGTATGGATATGTATTCAGAATATTATATTTCTCATTTTCAGAAATCTTGTTACTATTTTTCTTCTCTCTGGTCAGGGCTTGATTTTGTGATACTCATGTTTGCGGATTGGTTCGTCTCATAAAGAAAGTAAGTTTGAACATATTTTTTAAACTTCGAAAAAAGTTTATACCTCGGCTTGTTTGGCTCATTTATCGTCTCTAAATCTATGTAGCCTGTGTTTTAAACCCATTTGTTCAATGGCCCAATACTCTATTTGAAGCATAAACCTCGGCTTGTTTGGCTCGTTTATCGTCTCTAAATCCAACATAGCCTTTGTTTTAAACCCATTTTTTCAATGTCCCAGTACTCTTGAGCTGATCAGTCTTTCTCCAACATCGAGCATTCGAGCCTGAGCCAAACTCTCAGGATGGTTTGAGTTCACTTTTACTACTTAGGTTATGGATATAAACCAGATTTTTTTAATACTAGGGTAATGTAGTAGCTAACCATGCTAAGCTGGTGTGATAGTGCCGCAAGAGGTCTCATAAACGAATCAAGTTATCCGAGTTCGAGCTCGTATTTGACTCATCAAAAGTTCCTTTGAGATTAGTTTGTTACATAAACACGCCAAGCTTGAGTAAACACTACTCAGCCGGCACAACTTATAATGTGTAAAAAATTCAAGCTTCTCGAAATTAACTTATGAGAAGATGGAATAAAACTTGTTTGTGATCAACACGTCAGATAAAATAGTAAAGTTAGAACTTTTCTTAAACACATGAA